>SJYX01003490.1:76751-93069 GCA_006410675.1 Oreotragus oreotragus
GCAGGGAGACAATATACAGCCTTGACGTACTCCTTTTCCTATTTGGAACCAGTCTGTTGTTCCATGTCCAGTTCTAACTGTTGCTTCCTGACATGCATACAGATTTCTCAAGAGGCAGGTTAGGTGGTCTGGTATTCCCATCTCTTTAAGAATTTTCCAGTTTATTGTGATCCACACAGTCAAAGGCTTTGGCATAGTCAATAAAGCAGAAATTGATGTTTTTCTGGAACTCTCTTGCTTTTTCGATGATCCAGCGGATGTTGGCAATTTGATCTCTGGTTCCTCTGACTTTTCTAAAACCAGCTTGAACATCAGGGAGTTCACAGTTCATGTATTGCTGAAGTCTGGCTTGGAGAAATTTGAGCATTACTTTACTAGCATGTGAGATGAGTGCAATTGTGCGGCACTTTGAGCATTCTTTGGCATTGCCTTTCTTTGGGATTGGAATGAAAACTGACCTTTTCCAGTCCTGTGGCCACTGTTGAGTTTTCCAAATTTGCTGGCATATTGAGTGCAACACTTTCACAGCATCATCTTTCAGGATTTGAAACAGCTTAACGGGAATTCCATCACCTCCACTAGCTTTGTTTGTAGTGATGCTTTCTAATATATAACATATACATAATTGAATCACTGTTGTATACTTGAAACTAACACAGCACTGTAAATTAACTCTACTTCAATGAAAAGAAAAAAAAAAGATAGCTACAAATTAAACATGACTTTTTACCCTGGACTTTTCTTGAATTATCTTGAGTTACCTTTTTCTCTTAAAATGACATCCCATCTGCCAGACAATTCTAAACTTGACCACTTTTTGCCACTGTCCTTGCTCTTATCCTGGTCCAAATCTTTCTAATCGGTGTCTCTGCTCCCAGGCTTCTATCCCTTCCATTGGTTCTCAGCAGGTTGTGCCTGCTAAATGCAGCCGGACTCTATACCCCACTAGTCACGCATCCAAGGATTTCCTGCTTGCCTGCGATAGGAGCCAGAGTCCTTGCTACGGTCCTGGTGGTCCCACATTCTCCGTCCACATTGACCTCTCTGCTCTGTTTCCTATACTGTACTGTGGTGGTTATTGTTCAGTAACACAGTCTTGTCCAAATCTTTGTGATACCATGGGCTGCAGAATATCAGGCTTCCCTGTCCATCGCCAACTCCCAGAGCTTACTCACACTCATATCCATCGAGTCAGTAATGCCATCCAATCATCGCATCCTCTGTTGCCCCTTTTCCCTCTTGCCCTCAATCTTTTTCAGCATCAGGGTCTTTTCCAAAGAGTCGGCTCTTCACATCAGGTGACCAGTGTACTGAAGGTTTGGCTTCAGCCCTTGCTCCAATACCCCAAGTAGCAGACTCCTGTCTGTGCACTTGGACCTCAGGACTTTGCATGTGCTTCCTCTCTGCAGGAACAGTGCTCTCCACATACCTGTATGGCTGGGTTTCTCACTTCCTACAGGTACAGTAAGTCCCCAACACGGGGTCCCTCAAGTTGCGAACTTTCAAAGGTGTGAACCTGCAGCTTGTTCCAGCAAGGAACCGGAGCCTGTGACTTCCACCTCAGGCATGCGTGCAATTGTCACCTGCCCTCCACCTCCTATTCCTGATGATCGTTCAGCTCTATCATCTCCCATCTCCTCACCCTCCTTCCTGCTGGTTCACTCCATCCCACCCGCCTGTGCCAGCTGTTGTACTGCACTTCAGTGCTTTTCAAGGGATTGTACTGTAAGATTCAAAATCTTTCTTTTATTTTTTGTGTTTATTTGGTTTTTATGTATTATTTGTGTGAAATGTGTTATCAACAGTATTATATAGTCGATTGTGTTAGTTGGGCACCTAGGTTAACTGTGCTGAACTTATGAACAAATTGGACTTACGAATGTGCTATCAGAAAGGAACTTGTTGGTATGTTGCTGCTGCTGTCACTTCAGTCATGTCCGACTCTGTGCGACTCCACAGACGGCAGCCCTCCAGGCTCCCCCGTCCCTGGGATTCTCCAGGCAAGAACACTGGAGTGGGTTGCCATTTCCTTCTCCAATGCATGAAAGTGAAAAGTGAAAGTGAAGTCGCTCAGTCATGTCTGACTCTTAGCGACCCCAAGGGCTGCAGCCTACCAGGCTCCTCCATCCTTGAGATTTTCCAGGCAAGAGATGATGCCTCTGGTGACACAGCTGTAAAACTGCAGTTGCATCCCTTTTTCCCAAATTGCTTTATTTCAGTGTAAGTTCACAAAGCCTTGCTTGTTTTCTCCATGGCTGTCTCCCCACGACCTAGAACAATCATCAGCATGCAGCTAGCACTCAGTAAATATCTCTTGAGTGAACACATTAGTTTGGTTTATATTACAAAGCTCCTTTCCATTCTGTTTGTTACACTGTTTATCACTCCATTGAGCTTCCCTGGTGGCTCAGAGGGTAAAGCGTCTGCCTCCAATGCAGGAGACCTGGGTTCGATCCCTGGGTCAGGAAGCTCCCCTGGAGAAGGAAATGGCAACCCACTCTAGTATTGTTCCCTGGAGAATCCCATGGATGGCGGAGCCTGGTAGGCTACAGTCCATGGGGTCACAAAGAGTCGGACACCACTGAGTGACTTCACTTTGACTTTCTTTCACTTTATCAGTCTGTTTTACTACCCACTCATTCATTCATTTGCAACAAATGAGCATTATTATCACATCTATTATCAAAAGTGAGTATCAGATACTCCAGTTCTACAGTGCTAAATATAACAGACAAATCCGAAATGGAGTTTATTGCCAAATAAATGGAAATATATAGAGCATTCTTAGTTTCTCTTTGTAAATTGTTTCCTACACAAATAACACTTATTTTTTTTCTCAAATAAAATACAGCTAATATTGAGAGGGTATGACCTCCTTCCCCTGCAATTTTCTGGGCACATTACATGCATTCTTCAATTTAATCATCTCAAAAACCTGTGAAACCTGTAATATTGTGATCTCAATTAACAGATGAAAAGTCTGAGGCAAGAAAACATAGAAGTAGCCCCATAGTTTGTCAGATCTCATATGTGGTCAGTTCAGTTCAGTAGCTCAGTCATGTCCAGCTTGCGACCCCATGGACTGCAGTACACCAGGCTTCCCTGTCCATCACTAACCCCCAGAGCTTGCTCAAACTCATGTCCATTGAGTGAGTGATGCCATCCCACCACCTGATCCTATGTCGTCCCCTTCTCCTTCTGCCTTCAATCCGAGTGATAAGAAACAATGGTAAAAAGACGGGCGGGGACCACGATACAGATCTTTGCAATCAAGGACAAGGAGTGTGGGTTTTACTCTAAGTGTCAGTAATGCATCTTAGCAGAGAAGCAGCAAAAGCAAGGGAACAATTAGAAAACCATTGGAATTATCCACTAGAGACACAAAAATGTCCTGGTCTAGAATGGAAGCTGTAGAGATGGGGACAAGATACAAGGGGTGTGTTTGAAAAGTTAATCTATAGGATTTGCTGAGAGAATGCACGTTGGGGCTTAGGGAGTCAGGAGAACTCAAGAGAAGCTCCTAGGCTTGAGGTTTGGGTCTACTGGGTAACTGGTGGTGTCTTTCCTATGATGAGGAATATTGGAATAGTGAAGGCTTGAGGGAGGGTAGAGAGAAACCTGGGATTCCCAAGTGGTGATAGTGGTAAGGAACCTGCCTACCAATGCAGGAGACACAAGAGATGCAGGTCTGATCTCTGGGTTGGGCAGATCCCCTGAAGGGGGGCATGGCAACCCTTTCTAGTGATCTTGCCTGGAGAATCCCATGGACAGAAGAGCTTGGTGGGCCATAGTCTATAGAATCAAAAAGAGTCAGACACGACTGAAGTGACTTAGCACTCATGCATACAGAGAGATAGATCTAGAGTTCATTCTGGAGCTTCAGTTCAGTTCAGTCTTTCAGTCATGTCTGACTCTTTGGAACCCCATGGCTTGGCACACCAGTCTTACCTGTCCATCACCAACTCCTGGAGCCTGCTCAACCTCATGTGCATTGAGTTGGTGATGTCATCCAATCATCTCATCCTCTGTTGTCCCTTCTCCTCCTGCCTTCAATTTCCCATCATCAAGATATTATCTAAATAGTCAGTTCTTCCCATCAGGTGGCCAAAGTATTGGATCTTCAGCTTCAGCATCAGTCCTTTCAATGAATATTCAGGACTGATTGTGAAATACCCACTAGCGAGCTGTGTTGAATGGAGCCATCTGACCCTCCCAGTGAGCCTCCTTTATTTCCATCAGACTCTGCCTCCTGACTGACAGTGGCTCAACAGGACACTCTGTCTTGTCCTCTGTCTTCCAGTTGTTTTTATCCAATAGAAAGCTCCAGAATCAGACCGCGGAAGGAGAGTGAAAGCAGGGTATGCACTGCCCGGCTCCTTGCCGACACATCCTAAAGGGGCAGGCTCTGTCCCTCCTCCAAAGGCCTCAGCTCCTGCCAGTGGTCCCATCCCCAGCCACTCCCTCCATCACTGCATGGAGCCTCTCAGTTCACCTCTTAATTTCTCAGGCCTGTATTGTATGTCTGGCCAAGTCCTTTGGTAGTTTTCCTGAACCCTGCCTATACCTCTGTCTTTTATTTAAAAAAAAAAAGCTTAAGTAACCTGAACTGTAATTTGCTTGGTAATCATACACCACCTCTTAGGTGCCAGGCACCTAAGTGAAACGAGTGAACTGGAAAGGCCAACAGACACTCAGAGGATGGGGAATTAGAGCAAGAGGGGTGGCTTAGAGTTCAAGGTTGGAGGGTCATGTGTCTTTAAAGGTTGCTGTAGGGATTCGCTCAACCTGGAAAATTTGTCCTGAACTCCTACCAGCCCCTTGTAACAGAGCTCAGTGCTTTTTAACTGGCCAGGCACACGGGCTTCCTCCCTCTCTTGTCTCTCCCTCAGTTCCTCTTACAAAGGCAGTGTCCAGCTATTAGCAGCATTTCCCTTCCAAACTGCCATTTCAAGCCGAGTTTTCGCAAAGTCATTATCTCCTTAATTTGCTCCCCAGGATGCTAGCTGACAAACAAGAAGCACTCAGCAAACTGGGATGGAGCCGCGCTTTTGTCTGCTTTCTCCTTTAAAATGTATTTTTCTTCTTGAGGGCAATGGTTGTATTGACAAACATTGCATTTGGGATGAAGAATGTGCATCAGAATCATCAAGGATTCCGTTAGGATTCTGTTACAGCTCCATGGGTGAGGTCAGTTACCCAGCAAAGCACAATGATGGATTTGGTTTCAACAGACCAAGTGATCAGATTCAAGTGGGAGCTGGTAGGCAGGCAATTAACGTTTTACACAAAGGTATTGGGGGTATTAATAACACACTGAATAATAAAAGGCAACCAGAAATCACTGGTGTTCCTCCCATTGGAAAGAGGGTGGCTGAGAGCTGATTTCCAAAGGGGGAAAGTCGCTTCTGGGGGCTTTGGATTAATTACATGTGATCTATCTCCCTAATTACCACAGGAAGTGGTAGCAGCTATTATTTAATTGGAGCTGTTGTTTCTTAATTTATTTTATACTCTGAAAAGCAATTAATGGAGTGAAAAGAGGTAGGCTTGAACTTTTAAAAGCTTTCTCTAGGTTTCCCAGTCCTATATAGTTTTCAAGGCATGATTTATACATTATCTCCTCCAGGATGGATGCCTGGATCCTTGTAGCAGAAGCAAACTGCTTCCTCCTCTCTGAGCTTCTGTAGAACTTTTCCTTAGAACCATAGTGTCTCATCCAGAATTTTCAAACTTTTGTATGTCCCTCTTCTCAGAATTGCAGGGTTGTTTGGATCCAGAGTTTAAAATCAAAATAAAATAAAATGAAATCACCAGGGTCGACTTTGCCTGGTTTCTACCATGTGGTGATGGTGGTAGTGGTGCTTTAGTCATTCAGTCCTGTCCGACTCTTTGCAAACCCATGAACTGTAGCCTGCCAGGCTCCTCCGTCCATGGGATTTCCCAGGTAAGAATACTGGAGTGGGTTGTCATTTCTTTCTCCAGGGGATCTTTTCAACTCAGGGATGGAATCAGCATCTCAAACCCAATTCCCCTGCATTCCAGGCATATTCTTTACACTGGAGAATCTAAATTTTGTATTCCAAAGATTTCTTCTGAATGCATCTTTCTTCTCTGACAGTTGCAGAAAACCCTTAGTATAGTTGGTAGAATGTCCAGATTAACTCCTCTTTTTCAGTTCAGTCATTGATTGTGTCTGACTCTCTGTAACCTCATGAACCATAGCATGCCAGGCCTCCCTGTCCTTCACCAACTCCCGGAGTTCACCCAAACCCACGTCCATTGAGTCGGTGATGCCATCCAGCCATCTCATCCTCTGTCGTCCCCTTCTCCTCCTGCCTGCAATCTTTCCCAGCATCAAGGTCTTTTCAAATGAGTCAACTCTTCGCATGAAGTGGCCAAAATATTGGAGTTTCAGATTCAACATCAGTCCTTCCAATGAACACCCAAGACTGATCTCCTTTAGGATGGACTGATTGGATCTCCATGCAGTCCAAGGGACTCTCAAGAGTCTTCTCCAACACCACAGTTCAAAAGTATCAATTCATTGGCACTCGGCTTTCTTTATAGTCCAACTCTCACATCCATACATGACTACTGGAAAAACCGTAGCCTTGAGTAGACGGACCTTTGTTGACAAAGTAATGTCTCTGTTTTTTAATATGCTGCCTAGGTTGGCCACAACTTTCCTTCCAAAGAGTAAGCATCATTTAATTTCATGGCTGCAATCACCATCTGCAGTGATTTTTGGAGCCCCAAAAAATAAAGTCAGCCACTGTTTCCACTGTTTCCTCATCTATTTGCCATGAAGTGATGGGACCAGATGCCATGATCTTAGTTTTCTGAATGATGAGTTTTAAGCCAACTTTTTTCTTTTGAGACATAGCAAATCCAGAATTTTTGAAAAGTTGGAAGCTGGTAGAAGTCTCAGAGGTTTGCTAGTCCAAACCCCTCACTTTCCTGATGAGAAAATAGAAACAGAGTGTAGAAAGCAAAGATAAACCACTCTGGAGCTCTTAAGCTCAGTAGCAGAGCCTAGATTCCAGCAACAAGTTCTTATTCTCAAACTGAGCTTCTTTCTCCTATCTAAGAAGTACTTGCTCATTGATAAAAATCATGATGGAAGAAGTTCCGGTCATTGCCTCTTGAACTTTAATAGATACACAGCTCTCAGAGAGCTCTGTGCTAGTAATGCAAACTGGTGAGACCGGTGACTCTTCATTTACAACAAGCTCACAGGTGATGCTGATACCACTGGTCTTCTGACCAGTCTTTGAATAACTAAGACTTAGAAAAGGTTCATGTAGGTTTGAACAATGTGACTCCAACATAAGGCAACAATGTCTCAATCCATCTTTTGTGCTTTTCTCCATAATCCCTTCCTCCATCTTCCAACAGAAGCACCTAATTGTCATCTGGCCAGTCTCTCATTCCTCACCACACTCCATCAGTGCAGCATTATGATCTCTGTTCAAGCCTTCCCCACATCTCAGCTCTAGGCATGTGTTTGTGGTCCAGGAATGCTCTTGCGATTCAGGAGTAAGCTTCTAGCTCAGGTGTAGGCTTCTGATTCCAGGTGTGGGCTTATGATCCAGAAGCGGACTTAGGATCAAGGCACAGACCTGTGGTCCAGGAGTGGTCTTATGTTCAGTGGTGAGCTTGTGTTTCAGGTATGAGCTTGTGGTCCATAGGTGAATTTGTGATCTCAAGTGTGGGCTTGTGTTTCAAGCTTGGCCAGCGAGTATGCTCTATCCACCTAGCCCTGGGACATGTTGGTTATATTAAAAATGGGCCTGTGACAAGCCATGCAAATCAGAGACTTTCCCAAGTATACTGGTATTATTGAGACACAGATCATCTCTTTTTGCTGGACTCACTGAGAAGGCAAACCTAGAGACTCAGAATCCATTATATTCTTTAAAAAGAGCTGCCTGAAAGGGAAACTGATGTCCAGGAAGACTGATCTGGAGAGAAAGAATAACGTCTGCCTCTGAATGGATGTGCCAGCTGGAGGTGAAGCTAGGGCAACCACCTGGCCTTTTCTATTTCATGAGCCAATGAAATTCCTAGTTTTGCTTCTGTTGCTTGCAACTAGAAAAGTCTTGGTTAATCCAGTTCTTATTGGGGAGGAAATGGAAGCAGTGACAAATTTTATTTTCTTGGGTTCCAAAATCACTGTGGACAGTGACTGCAGCCATGAAATCAAAAGATACTTGCCCTTTGGAAGGAAATCTATGACAAACTTGGACAGTGTATTAAAGAGCAGAGATACTCTTTGCCTACAAATGTACATATTGTCAAAGTGATGGTTTTTCCAGTAGTCATGTACAGATATGAGAGTTGGACCTTAAAGAAGGACGGCCACCAAGGAGTTGATGTTTTTGAATTGTGGTGCTGGAGAAGACTCTTAAGAATCCCTTGGACCATAGGGAGATCAAACCAGTTAATTCTAAAGGAAATCCACCCTGAGTATTCACTGGAAGGACTGATACTGAAGCTACAATTCTTTGGCCACCTGATACAAACAGCCAACTCATTAAAAAAGACCCTGATGCTGGGAAATACTGAAGACAAAAAGAGAAGGGAGAAGTAGAGGTTGAAATGGTTAAATAGCAACACCGGCTCAATGGACATAAATTTGAGAAAACTCCTGGAAGTAGTGAAGGACAGAGGAACCTGGGATGCTTATGTTTAACACACACATGCAAACACATGGAAATTTTGGAGGTGATGGATCTATCTATCATCTTAATACGCTGGTGATGTTCTCACTGGTGAATGCATATGGCCAAATTAAATTGCGTTCTTTAAATATGTGTGATTTTTTGGTACATAAAATGTACCTCAACAAAGTTGTTAAAAAGAAAAATGGAATGCTTTCCCAATCAATGTCTGTTTTATTTTCCTTTCCAGTTCATTTTTCACACAGCTGCCAGAGGACTATTATAAAATGTAAATTATGGAGAAGGAAATGGCAACCCACTTCAGTATTCTTGCCTGGGAAATCCCATGGACAGAGGAGCCTGTCAGGATACAATCCATGGGGTCACAGAAGAGTTGGAAATGATTTAACAACTGAACAGCAATAGCAATGGGTAAGCCTGGTGAAAATTAATCCATGTAGAATACTCTCAAAGTTACAATATGGAAGACATGTTACAAACCTTAAACATATATTGTGCTTATCAATGGCATATTTTAAAAATTATTCTCTGTAGTGTGGAGTTCTGCTTATTTTTGCAAGTAAATATTTTGATGATTTATACTTACTCCTTAGGCAATTATTCTTAAGTTTAATAGGTCATTTTATCTTTTACTCAGTACAATTTTTATGTTTTTATTTTGAAGACACTTTGATCCATTGGTAATAGAAGTATATTTCTTATATGTTAAATATGTTTAATTTTTACATAATTTTGTAATTTTTCTGTAAATAAGGGAACACTGAAAAATGACATTTCGTAGTTGCTTATTGTGCTGGCCTTCCATGGCAAGTATTCAACATCCCATTCCTCTGCTATTTCACTTAGTAATATGCATTTAAGTTCCTTCTATGTCTTTCACGACTTGAGAGCTCATTTCTTTTTAAGACAAATAATAGTCTGTTGTCCAGATGGACCACAGTTATTTATCCATTCACCTGCTGAAGGACATCTTGGTTGCTTCTAAGGTTTGGCAGTGAAGAATTAAACTGCTATACACGTCCATGTGCAGGTTTTTGCGTGAATAGGTGCTTTCAGAACTTTTAGGTAAATACTAAGGCATATGATTGCTGGCTCATGCGGTAGGGGCATGTCCAGTTTTGTAAGACACTGTGAAACTATCTTTCAAAGTAGCCGGACCAGACTGCATCCCCATCAGCAGTGAATGAAAGAAACTGTTGTTTCACATCCTCACCGGCATTAGGTGTTGTCTAATGGCCGGATTCTGACCATTCTAACAGGTGTACAATGGTATCACATTGTTGTTTAAATTTACATTTTCTTGATGACCTATGATATGGGACATCTTTTCATATGCTTATTTGCCATTTGTATGCCTTCTTTGGAAAGATGTTTGTTCAAGTCTTTCTCCCATTTTTCTTTTTAAATCGGGTTGTTTCTTTTCTTATTGTTGAGTTTAAAATGTCCTTTGTGTATTGTGCCTTGTATTTTTCTTTACTAAATCTGGCAACTTGAAACCCAGGATATTTGATGGCAATCATGCACATGCTTCTAAGAATCACATTCTCCTGAGATTTAGAGTTCAATCCTGCAAGGTCACACACAGAGTTAGCGGAAAATGTGTTTTTGGATTCGTTTGCCATGTTGCCTACCTCCCGCTGCTAACTATTAAACAGATGGCATATGTCTTGTCTTCCTTTGCCAGGACAGGCCATGTTATTTGCCACTGTCCCCTCATGACTATCCTTTCACTCTTCCTTGGTGGTTCAGGAAGCAGACACTGTAGAGAACCTGCCTGCAGTACAGGAGACCTGTGTTCAATCCCTGGGTCAGGAAGATCCCCTGGAGAAGGAAATGGCAACCCACTCCAGTATTCTTGCCTGGAAAATTTCATGGACCAAGGAGCCTGGCAGGCTGCTGTCCCTGGGGTCACAGAATCAGAAATGACTGGGTGACTAACACTTTCACTTTCACGCTCATAAGTGTATCATTTTGGCATAGTCACCACTCACTACGCAAGAAGCAAATTTATATCACGGCAAAACAACACCTTTTGAAGTATCGCTGACATTTGAGGTTGCTTGGAAGCAATTCAGACCGCGATTTTTAGATAAGCGCCTCCAACACTGCTACAGTGTCTGCTTCCTGGCTTCTCCTATTTTCTCCATCCATTATGTGAGAGTGAAAAAGTTGGCTTAAAATTCAACATTCAGAAAACTAACAACATGGCATTGAGTCCCATCGCTTCATGACAAATAGATTGGAAAACAATGGAAACAGCAAAAGACTTTATTATTTGGAGCTCCAAAATCACTGCAGATGGTGACCACAGCCGTGAAGTTAAAAGAAGCTTGCTCCTTGGAAGAAAAGATATGACCAACCTAGACAGCATATTAAAAAGCAGAGACATCAGTTTGCCTGCAAAGGTCCGTCTAGTCAAAGCTATAGTTTTTCCAGTGGTCATGTATGGATGTGAGAGTTGGACTATAAAGAAAGCTGAGCACCGAAGAATTGATGCTTTTAAACTGTGGTGTTGGAGAAGACTCTTGAGTCCCTTGGGCTGCAAGAAGATCCAACCAGTCCATCCTAAAGGAGATCAGCCCTGAATATTCATTGGACAGGCTGATGCTGAAGTTGAAGTTCTACTAGTATAGCCACCTGATACAAAAACCTGATTCATTGGGAAAGACCCTGATGCTGGGAAAGATTGAGGGCAGGAGGAGAAAGGGAAGACAGAGGATGAGATAGCTGGATGGCATCACTGACTTAATGGACATGAGTTTGAGCAAGATCTGGGAGTTGGTGATGGACAGGGAAGACTGGCGTGCTGCAGTCCATAGGGTTGCAAAGAGTTAGACAGGACTGAGCGATTGAACTGAACTGATTATGTGAGGAGGTAACATCCAAGCCTTCCATCTATGGTACTGTGGCATCTGGTGTCTTGAGTGGGTAGTTGTACCTAACCCTATCGCCTTCTACCTTCTCCAGGAAGCCTTTTCCAAGCTGATTGTACACTCCTCATCTCTGCTCCCCCAGCCCTCCCTCTGCAGTTACAACTGCCTTCCTACACTGCCCTGTAATTGTTCCTGTGTTGTTCTAATTTCCCTGAGGGTGATGCTTTTTGCCTATCTACTATGGTAGTCCAGTACCTGGCAGGTCGTGGTTACCAACAAATGTCTCTCCAATGAATCAACATGTGACCACGTGGACCACATGCCACCACATAATAAAGAAGGCCCCCAATAAGAGAAAGAATGCCTGGGAAAGTCGATCAGCACTTAGGACCCCATGGTGTCTCCCCCCATCTGGTCCTCATAGCAAACTGGAGGAGGCAGCTTGCAGGCGCTGTTCCCCCCGGCCTGCATCACCACCTCCACAGGGCCAGTCTCCCAAGATCTGCAAGGGTTCTGCTGTAAACACTGAAAGAGACACAGCAATAACAGTCACAAACAAAATAACACAATGTCTCCCCACTGCTGGCCACGCCCTGGCACTCCTTCAGGGGTTGGTGTCTCAGGGAGAGCACAGCTATTTCGTCTTGTCTCCCAGTCCCACACACAGAGTGTCACTGAGAAAAATGATGTAACTTCTCCTGGGATAGACCAGCCTCCGGTACGGCTGTGTCATTTTACGGTGAAGTCCCATGCTCAGTGACCAAAGAGCCCAATTGATCAGTCACGTCTAAAATAGTCCAGAAGCCCCTTCCTTCCCTAGTGGCAGTCAGTACCTGCTGAGTGTTTTCATGTGGCAAGCCCGGTTCATTTGTCTTGAGAGAAAGAGATGTGGGGGTGGGTGTTTAATAACTACATTTTCATTTTCATTACAATCACGTGAAGCAGATGCTGTCTCTTATACACATCTAGGGAAAGCTAACTGTTTATTGGCCTGAAGAGATTTATTCCATTTCCTTGATAACAAAGAGTTAGCATAAATTTGTAAGTATACAAAATTCATCATATAGTCTCATGTGAATTATTATTTTCATCTTTGATCTTTTGTAATTTGTCATTCCTTTTGCTTGGGGTTTGGGCTATGGGATTTGCATTAATAGAGACCTGTGAGATGGCAATAAAATCTAGAGTTGGCAATGAATATATATATATATATATATATATATGGAAATGGCAACCCACTCCAGTACTCTTGCCTAGAGAATTCCATGGACAGAGGAGACTGGTGGGCTGCTGTCCGTGGGTTGCACAGAGTCAGACATGACTGAAGCGACTTAGCATGCATGCATATATATATATATATATATATATTAGACTTTATGTATAAAGTTGTGACTTCTGGATCTAAAACGCTCAAGTGCTTTCCCTTTACACTGTTGTCAAACTCTCACCTTCCCACACCCCAGCCTCAGTGCCTGCCCTCCATTCCACACGCACTGAAGCATCATTTGCATCACAGACCTTTGTGTCTGCTCTGCTAAGTGTTTTGCCCCTCCCTGGTGGCTCAGATGGTAATGAATCCTCCTGCAATGCTAGGCACCTGGGTTTGATATCTGGGTTAGGAAGATCCCCTGCAGCAGAACTTTACATCTGTTTCTCTCAATCGGGTCTTCATGCCACTATTGTTTTCTTCAATATGTTGTCTGTGACCCCCTCTATATCACTCCACCATCCCCATTCTCTTTCACATCTGTCCCCACTGCCCCCCCCCCAATCATATTGTCACTCTCAGAAATGACCTGTATATACTCTCATTTATTCTAATTCTACCTATCTTCCTCCCATGGTGCTTGGCATATAATAAATACTCAACAAATAATATCTGTGAATGGATATGCTATTGTGTGGCCTTGATAGAATTATTTAATTTCTCTGGATCTCAGCATCTACCTTTATAAATTGAAAGCATTAGATGAGGAGTCCCCTAGATACATGAAACCTCTTACCTATGGCTTGAGTTTACGATTTGGGATTAGAATAGATGAAAAATAAGTTCAAGCATGTGACAAGGGTTTGGTCCCTGAGATACTAAATATTTTATTGATGATATAAAACTAAGATAAAGGAGTTTTAGATGATAATTCTAAGTCCATATTTACAAGCTGTCAGTGCATTTTGACTGGAGAAAGCAAAGGCCATTCTAAGCAGATGGTTGTCTAGAAGAACTCACAAAGACTGAGTGTTGTCCAAAACAGTAAGATGAGTTGGGTCATGAGGGTGAGCCCGAGATAGATAAACACCCCCACATTGTTGATTTATTTTAAGACAATCTCATTCATCCCCAGACTCAGGGTGCTAGAGCGTAATGTCATGTTAGATTTTGGCAGCTGGCCAGATGGGATTTATTGCCAACCTCTGCTTCACAGCAGCTTTGTGACCTGGGGTGATCAAATGATCTCCTTGAACCTGCGTTCTCCTCGGCAAATTGGGATTAATAGTATCAATTATATATGATTGGAAGAACTTCATTAAGTTATGTTATATGAGGCCTGTGAGTTTAAAGAAGAGTGACTCACTCCTAATAAGCCTTCAGAAAACATTAAAGAAAAAACCAAAGTAGCAACGTATACAACCACACTTTTCAAGTTCATTAGGCTGCTGTAGAATATTAAAGTAACGACAGTATGGAAGAATACAAGACTGAAAGTTTTAAGTTTACAATCCATCATTAACTCTGGGCTATTCACTTTCTATGAAACTATATGAGTCATCTCACATTCCTTGACTGCTGCTCAATACCAGCTTAGATGTTGGTCACTGGATGACTCTTAGAAGCTCATAATTATGGGGGAAACTATACACCATCCTTTTATCTCCCCAAAATTAAAAATATAGGGAGAAGTGCAAAAGTAGAAGGATGGCTAATGTTTGAAACTATTGACAAGTTCTAAGACTTTCAGAAATATGCCATGTTTGGTAATAGTGTTATGCAAGTATCACTTTTCTCATAAACTATTGTAAAGACCATCAAACATTCGTGCCTGTGACTTTCTCTCCAAAAAAAGAAGACATTTTGTAGCAGGTTATATTCTAACCAAGAGCCATCAGTCTTTCAAACTTTTTACTCACTTTATTCCCACCACCAGTAATAGAAGAAGCGTCTCTTTTCTAGACCATTTTTTAGGAAGAAAATGTAGTTATTTCATTAAAGTGATAAGCAGTACCAGGAATAGGATTAATCAAATGTATCTAGGTTCTGCAAATATAAAGTCTGTATTTGAACGTTTGTCTGTATTTGGGAAAAAAAAATTACATTTGTTCAGAATGGATATTTTTGTGTTAATTTTTACTTTTACCCTTTCATCAAATATATTAAAATAACATAGGAATAAAGATATTCTTTATCTTATTACTGAGTCATGGCACTGCTTTCATTTTGTTCTAAAGGTGAGTGTCTTACCCCCATCTTGGGATGAGAGAGAATAAAGGGACAAAGATGGGCTCTTCAGAAATCAGAGGTGGTTAGTTGGACTCATGTGCTTATATAGCAAACAGCCAGTATCACCTGAGGAAACTTTGCACCAGACACATTGGGTACAACGCCTCATTTTATCCCGACAAAGAGTCCTCAAGGAAACAATACTTACATCACCATTTGAGAGATGAGGCACATAAACAGGCCCTTGAAAATATGTGTTCAATGGATAATATGAAGATTAATAGTGCCTGGCTTTCCTTGTTTGTATCAGGGAATTTACTAAGACGTTTACATCTATGAGTTCATGACAACCTCAAGATCACAGTTGAAGAAATGGATGTATCTGTTTAGGGTCATATAACGAAGGAATAGAGAAACTAGGGCTCGAGCTCAGAATTTGAACGTTTGTCTGTATTTGGGAAAAAAAAATTACATTTGTTCAGAATGGATATTTTTGTGTTAATTTTTACTTTTATCCTTTCATCAAATATATTAAAATAATATAGGAATAAAGATATTCTTTATCTTATTACTGAGTCATGGCACTGCTTTCATTTTGTTCTAAAGGTGAGTGTCTTACCCCCATCTTGGGATGAGAGAGAATAAAGGGACAAAGATGGGCTCTTCAGAAATCAGAGGTGGTTAGTTGGACTCATGTGCTTATATAGCAAACAGCCAGTATCACCTGAGGAAACTTTGCACCAGACACATTGGGTACAACGCCTCATTTTATCCCGACAAAGAGTCCTCAAGGAAACAATACTTACATCACCATTTGAGAGATGAGGCACATAAACAGGCCCTTGAAAATATGTGTTCAATGGATAATATGAAGATTAATAGTGCCTGGCTTTCCTTGTTTGTATCAGGGAATTTACTAAGACGTTTACATCTATGAGTTCATGACAACCTCAAGATCACAGTTGAAGAAATGGATGTATCTGTTTAGGGTCATATAACGAAGGAATAGAGAAACTAGGGCTCGAGCTCAGGTAGAATTGCCAGAAAAAATATAGAATATTCAGTTAAGATGCAAACTGCAAAGAAACAATGATTATTTTTAATATAAGTATACATACTTATCGGGGAAGGCAATGGCACCCCACCCCAGTACTCTTGCCTGGAAGATCCAATGGACGGAGGAGCCTGGTGGGCTGCAGTCCATGGGGTTGCTGACAGTCTGACAGACTGAGTGACTTCACTTTCACTTTTCTCTTTCATGCATTGGAGAAGGAAATGGCAACCCACTCCAGTATTCTTGCCTGGAGAATCCCAGGGATGGGGGAGCC
>SJYX01003490.1:93091-105691 GCA_006410675.1 Oreotragus oreotragus
GACAGACTGAGTGACTTCACTTTCACTTTTCTCTTTCATGCATTGGAGAAGGAAATGGCAACCCACTCCAGTATTCTTGCCTGGAGAATCCCAGGGATGGGGGAGCCTGGTGGGCTGCCGTCTATGGCGTCACACAGAGTCGGACATGACTGAAGTGACTTAGCAGCAGCAGCAGCAGCATACATACTTATTGGAGGAGGGCATGGTAATCCACTCCGATATTCTTGCCTGGAGAATCCCATGGACAGAGGAGCCTGGCAGGCTGTAGTCCATAAGGTCACAAAAAGTTGGATGTGACTGAAGCGACACAGCGTGCTCACATACATACTTACACTAAAACAATTTTTGTTTACGTGGAATTCAAATTTACTGAGCACTCTGCTTTTTTTGGTCTTTTTTTTTAATATTCAGGTTTTCATTTTTCAGATCAGTTGTAGACTACCAGGAAAATTGAGGGAAGGTACAGAGCTTTCCTAGGTGGCTCCATGGCAAAGAATCCTCCTGCAGTGTAGGGTGAGCAGGAGATATGGGTTCAGTCTCTGGGTTCCGAAGATCCCCTGAAGGAGAGCTTGTCAACCCACTCCAGTATTCTTGCCTGGAGAATCCCAAGGACAAAGGAGCTGAAGGACTACAGTCCATGGGTCGCAAACAGTTGGACATGACTGAGCGACTGAGCACACGGCCAGAGCTTTCCATTCACCACCTGCCACAAGTATGCAGCCCCCTCCCTCCATTATCAACATCCCCCACCATGGAGGTACACTTGTTAACAATTAATGAACCTATCCTGACATATCACAATACGCCAAAGTCCATAGTTTACCTTCCAGTTCATTTTTTGTTGTACATTTTATGTGTTTGGACAAATGTATCAACATAATGCCATGTATCCACCATCACAGAACCCTCCAGAGTATTTCCAAGGCCCTAAAAATCCTCTGTGCTCTGCATAGTCATCTTTCCCCACTCAACCCCTGGCACCCTCCTATAGTTTTACTGTCTTCACAATTTTGCCTTTCCCACAATGTCATATATTTGGAATTACACTGTTTGTAGTCTTTTTAGATCAGCTTATTTCACTTCAGTTCAGTTCAGTCGCTCAGTCGTGTCCGACTCTTTGCGACCCCATGAATCGCAGCACGAGGCAAAACAACACCTTTTGAAGTATCGCTGACATTTGAGGTTGCTTGGAAGCAATTCAGACCGCGATTTTTAGATAAGCGCCTCCAACACTGCTACAGTGTCTGCTTCCTGGCTTCTCCTATTTTCTCCATCCATTATGTGAGAGTGAAAAAGTTGGCTTAAAATTCAACATTCAGAAAACTAACAACATGGCATTGAGTCCCATCGCTTCATGACAAATAGATTGGAAAACAATGGAAACAGCAAAAGACTTTATTATTTGGAGCTCCAAAATCACTGCAGATGGTGACCACAGCCGTGAAGTTAAAAGAAGCTTGCTCCTTGGAAGAAAAGATATGACCAACCTAGACAGCATATTAAAAAGCAGAGACATCAGTTTGCCTGCAAAGGTCCGTCTAGTCAAAGCTATAGTTTTTCCAGTGGTCATGTATGGATGTGAGAGTTGGACTATAAAGAAAGCTGAGCACCGAAGAATTGATGCTTTTAAACTGTGGTGTTGGAGAAGACTCTTGAGTCCCTTGGGCTGCAAGAAGATCCAACCAGTCCATCCTAAAGGAGATCAGCCCTGAATATTCATTGGACAGGCTGATGCTGAAGTTGAAGTTCTACTAGTATAGCCACCTGATACAAAAACCTGATTCATTGGGAAAGACCCTGATGCTGGGAAAGATTGAGGGCAGGAGGAGAAAGGGAAGACAGAGGATGAGATAGCTGGATGGCATCACTGACTTAATGGACATGAGTTTGAGCAAGATCTGGGAGTTGGTGATGGACAGGGAAGACTGGCGTGCTGCAGTCCGTAGGGTTGCAAAGAGTTAGACAGGACTGAGCGATTGAACTGAACTGATTATGTGAGGAGGTAACATCCAAGCCTTCCATCTATGGTACTGTGGCATCTGGTGTCTTGAGTGGGTAGTTGTACCTAACCCTATCACCTTCTACCTTCTCCAGGAAGCCTTTTCCAAGCTGATTGTACACTCCTCATCTCTGCTCCCCCAGCCCTCCCTCTGCAGTTACAACTGCCTTCCTACACTGCCCTGTAATTGTTCCTGTGTTGTTCTAATTTCCCTGAGGGTGATGTTTTTTGCCTATCTACTATGGTAGTCCAGTACCTGGCAGGTCGTGGTTACCAACAAATGTCTCTCCAATGAATCAACATGTGACCACGTGGACCACATGCCACCACATAATAAAGAAGGCCCCCAAGAAGAGAAAGAATGCCTGGGAAAGTCGATCAGCACTTAGGACCCCATGGTGTCTCCCCCCATCTGGTCCTCATAGCAAACTGGAGGAGGCAGCTTGCAGGCGCTGTTCCCCCCGGCCTGCATCACCACCTCCACAGGGCCAGTCTCCCAAGATCTGCAGGGGTTCTGCTGTAAACACTGAAAGAGACACAGCAATAACAGTCACAAACAAAATAACACAATGTCTCCCCACTGCTGGCCACGCCCTGGCACTCCTTCAGGGGTTGGTGTCTCAGGGAGAGCACAGCTATTTCGTCTTGTCTCCCAGTCCCACACACAGAGTGTCACTGAGAAAAATGATGTAACTTCTCCTGGGATAGACCAGCCTCCGGTACGGCTGTGTCATTTTACGGTGAAGTCCCATGCTCAGTGACCAAAGAGCCCAATTGATCAGTCACGTCTAAAATAGTCCAGAAGCCCCTTCCTTCCCTAGTGGCAGTCAGTACCTGCTGAGTGTTTTCATGTGGCAAGCCCGGTTCATTTGTCTTGAGAGAAAGAGATGTGGGGGTGGGTGTTTAATAACTACATTTTCATTTTCATTACAATCACGTGAAGCAGATGTGATGATTACAATCTCCATTTTATAGATGAGAAAGCTGAGGCACAGAGAGGTTAAGTAACTTGACTAAGGTCACCCAGGTACTGAGGGACAGAGCAGGGATTTGAATATAACTGGCTTCCCAGCTGGTTCAGACGGTAAAGTGTCTGTCTGCAATGCGGGAGACCCAGGTTCGATCCGTGGGTCAGGGAGATCCCTTGGAGAAGGAAATGGCAACCCACTCCAGTACTCTTGCATGGAAAATTCCCTAGATGTAGGAACCTGGTGGGCTACAGTCCGTGGGGTCGCAAAGAGTCAGACAGGACTGAGCGACTTCACTTCACTTCAGGCTGGTAGCCAGACCAAGCTTGCACTGTACTGGAAGTTTCCAGGACTTCTAGCAGCTGTCTCTAAAGTGATGCTTTCATTTCATATTTCCCACCACACCCTGGTGAGTTATTTATTTGAGCCCACTTTTTATTTGAGATGACAATATTGAGGTTCGAGTTGAAGAAATTCTGCAAGGCAATGAAACTAGTTTGTGGCAGAATCAGAGTTCAAGCCCAGAAATATATAATGGGTGACACCAAAGCCTATGATATTCTGTGTGTGTGTGAGTGTGTATGTGTGTGAGAGAGTATATATGCGTGTGAGTCTGTGTGAGAGTGTCTGAGTGTGTCTGTGTCTGAGTGTGAGAGTGTGTGGGTGTATGAGTGTGTCTGTGAGTGTGTGAGTGTATTTTGTGTGTGTGTGTGTGAGTGTGTATACACAACTTTTATAAACAGATTAATTAATTAAACAAACTTATGTCTCCGTTCTCCTGACTGTGAACAGAGGTATTTATACTCAATGATTGTGAATAATTACTTCAAGTGTAATATTCTCTGATTCAATTATAAGCCTTTATTCACTGAACATCAGTTCTGTGAGACTGTGGGAGGAAATGGAAAGGGTTCCTAGGCATCAGAAAAGTAACTCACAAAAACCTGTGCAAACAGTACTGTCAGGGCCCATGATTCAAGTGAGGTGTCACCTCAGAATTCAGGAACATGCCCAGGAGGGAAAGCAGCAGTGGGTCCATTTCCTCCAGGACCTAGGAAAAGTCTGTTAGCTGCTAGGAGGAAGATGACAAACGAAACTGCAGAACTTGCTTTCCCGTGTCTTTCTTCTGCTTCTCACATGGCCTACATTTCAGGGGGCCTGAAACTAACACTTTCACTTGCCCAGTACCCCAAACAAAGAAACAGAGGGGCCACAACTTCTCATGGAGTAAAACCTCTCTAAATCCCTTCCTTTAATTTCTGCCTCACTCATCAAGTTCTAAAGCCATCACTTGAAAAATAAACAAGCAAATAGAATTCCCTTCCCTTAAACAAGTGTCTGAAGACAGAGCCTGGAGGCTAGATTGGCCTTCCCTCTACACTGTGTTTATCCTTCTAGAAAGAGTGAGCTTCTGGTCGGCCAGCTCAACATTCAAATTCTCCATCGGTGAACAACTGTGTCACCTCTGGAAAGTTACATGAACTCCCAGAGTCCTAGATTTTTTTATTCTATAAGATGAAGACAAAAATAGTTACATTCTAGTGGCAACCCACTCCAGTGTTCTTGCCTGGAGAATCCCAAGGAAGGGGGGAGCCTGGTGGGCTGCTGTCTATGGGGTCACACAGAGTCGGACACGACTGAAGCAACTTAGCAGCAGCAGTGTTTTTGTGAGAATGTAAATCTCCCTGCACAGTTCCTGGCATAAATAGATGCTCAGTAAATTATTAATTTTGCTTTTACTGCTTAGGCTGTCACCTGCACGTTTTTGCATATGGCAGTCTCTCTTTCTGGCATTCACCCTTTTAACTGCCACCCCTTGCAAAATTTCTTACTTTTCAAGACCTGGATCAAAAGTTACCTACTTAAGCCTTCAAGGGCACCCTTGTTGTAAGGTTAAGCACGATCCTTAAATTGTAATAAGGAAAGAGCACGCACCTCTGTCCTGAGGGTGCTGTCATTGATCCACAGAGGGTCTGATCAGTGGCTTGCTTTGCCAAAGGCACATCATTTTGAAGTGATTTTCTGTGAGAGATCATGCTGTATCGATCTGGTTGGAGGCCAGAGGGCCTGAATGTTAAAAAGTAAGAGTTGGGATGTTGGGGCCAGGAAGGCAAGAGGTTTCCTTTTTTATTGTCCCCTGGAGGATATAACAGGCAGGGAGGTCCCTGGCAACATAAAGTGGTGAAGTTTCAGCTTTGTCTGAAGCTGTGGAGGGGTCCCCTGTTGGCTGGGCGAGGTGCCTGCCGGATTGCAGCTGGTGGGTCCTGTAATTTCTGATGTGGGGGCCACATCCACTCCAGATGGTCCAGCAGGGATCCATGGTCAACCCTTCAGGCACCTGAGAAAACACATGGAATCAAAGGCGAGAACACTCACATCATTGATGTGCTTATTTACTCTACCATTTAAAAACTAATTTTCTTTGTCCAGGTGCTAGTCATAATGATGGTTAGAATGGGAGTGATGCACAAAACAAATACAGCTCCAGGCCAAATGGGGCTAGGGGGTTTGACTGGGAAACATTTAGGAAGGAGTCTAACAGGAAATGTAATTCCAATAAGAATTCTGGCTTTGTGGATGGGAGGGGAGTTTGGGAGAGAATGGGTACATCTATATGTATGGCTGAGACCCTTTGCTGTTCACCTGAAACCATCCCAATATTGCTAACCAGCTATACCCCAATACAAAATTTAAAAAAAAAAAAAAAAGAATTCAGGCTTTCGCCTAAAATTGCCATGGACAATCCTTCCTTCCCTTTGTCAGGGATTTTCTGTGATGTTAGTGAGTTGCTGAACCTCTCTGAGCTTCCATTCTTTGAACTCTAAAATGGGGAGAGCTACAAAAGCCATCCTGGTCATCTTCACAGGACTGAAAATAGCAAGTGCAAAGCGCCTGGCAGGCAGAAGGCATCCAGCATAAGGCAAGTATTACTATCAATACCTTTTGCAGATCTTCTCTTACAAATTGTATATCCCTATTCATATCAGTTATCTTGTGGAAAAGAAACAGAGTGGCATTTGAATCTTCTGTATGTTCCACATACCCTAGTAAGGACTTTACCCAGATACTGTGTTCTAATGCACCTAAGATTTCAATGAGTTCAGTTCAGTTCAGTCGCTCAGTCGTGTCCGACTCTTTGTGACCCCATGAATCGCAGCACGCCAGGCCTCCCTGTCCATCACCAACTCCCGGAGTCCACCCAGACTCACACCCATCGAGTCAGTGTTAAGTATTGTTATTTCAGCTTTACGTATGAGAATGCTGAAGATCAGAGAATGTGTGCTTAATACCTAAGATCACACAGCTAATGTGGAACCAGGGTCTCCTGCATTGCAGGCAAATTCCTTACCAACCAAGCTATCAAGGAAGCCCATAGGGATTAATTAGTTAGATAATTAATTAGTTTCTGGATGTATTCCACTCTGAGAAGTAGGCTTGTTCTACTCTCCCATGGGAGACACCACCCTTATGGCAGAAAATGAAGAACTGAAGAGCCTCTTGATGAATGCGAAAGAGGAGAGTGAAAAAGTTGGCTTAAACCTCAACATTCAGAAAACTAAGTTCATGGCATCTGGTCCCATCACTTCATGGCAAATAGATGGGAAAACAATGGAAACAGTGACAAACTTTATTTTGGGGGGCTCCAAAATCACTGCAGATGGTGATTGCAGCCATGAAATTCAAAGACACTTGCTCCTTGGAAGAAAACAACCTAGACAGCATTTTAAAAAGCAGAGACATTATTTGCTGACAAAGATCCATCTAGTCAAAGCTATGGCTTTTCCAGTGGTTATGCATGGACATGAGAGCTGGACTATAAAGAGAGCTGAGTGCCGAAGAATTGATGCCTTTGCACTGTGGTGTGAGAGAAGTCTTTTGAGAGTCCCTTGGACTGCAAGGAGATCCAACCAGTCCATCCTAATGGAAATCAGTCTTAAATATTTATTGAAAAGACTGATGCTGAAGTTGAAACTCCAATACTTTGGCCACCTCATGCGAAGAACTGACTCATTTGAAAAGACCCTGATGCTGGGAAAGATTGAAGGCAAGAGGAGAAGGGGACGACAGAGGATGAGATGGTTGGATGGCATCACTGATTCTATGAGTTTGAGTAAGCTCTCAGAGTTGGTGATGGACAGGGAAGCCTGGCGTGCTGCAGTTAATGAGGTTGCAAAGAGTCAGACATGACTGAATGACTGAACTGAACTGAAATGATGGGCTTCCCAGGTGACGAGCCCTGGGTAAAGAGCTCTGGGAAAGAGCTTTATTTTTTCCCAGGTAAAGAGCGCACTTGCCAATAAGAAATGCAGGTTTGATCCCTGGGTTGGGAAGATTCCCAGAGGACCCCATGGCAACCCACTCCAGTATTCTTGCCTAGAGAATCCCATGGAGAGACAGACAGACATGGTTGGCTACGTTCCATAGAGTTGCAGAGTCAGACATGACTGAAGCAACTTAGCACACAGGCACACACGCACTCTCCCATATTTGGGTAATATGGTGGTGTGTTAGGTCACTAAGTCATGTCTGACTCTCCTGACCCTATGGGCTGCAGCCCACCAGGCTCCTGTGTCCATGGGATTTTCCAGGCAAGAATATTGGAATGAGTAGCTATTTCCTTCTCCAGGGGATCTTCCTGACCCAGGCATCAAACCCAGGTCTCTTGCATTGCAGATGGATTATTTACTACTCTTTGGATAATATGAGAGAGTGTATTTGTATCTTTGAGAAAAAGCACAAAACTATGGTTAAATGAATGTAAGATCAATCGAGTAATACCTATGTGATTTGGGGTCGGTATCCTAGCCTTCTAGGACAGCTACAACCAAAGAACAGACTGGGCAGCTTAAACAACAGAAATTTATGATCTCACTTCTAGATCCTGGATGTCCAAGATCAAGGTGTGGAAAGCTTTGGTTTCCTCGAGACTGTCCTGTCTCTCTAATTACAGTCACATGGTGGCCTAGATGGTAAAGATTCTGCCTGCAATGAAGGAGACTTGGGTTCAGTTCCTGGGTTGGGCAGATCCCCTGGAGAAGGGCATGCCTACCCACTCCAGTATTCTTGCCTGGAGAAGTCCATGGACAGAGGAGCCTGGTGGGCTATAGCCCATAAGATTGCAAAGAGTTGGTGTGTCTGACTCAGCAACTAAGTCTTTCACTTTTCTAGGGGTGAGGGATTCAGCACATGAATTTGGGAGAGACAAAATTCAGCCCATAGCACCGAGTCACTGAACCCTCCTTCTCTCAGCTTGCTTATCTGTAAATGAAGAGAATATATTGTTTACAAAGTACTTAGAACAGTGCCTGATACCTAGTAGATGTGATAGCAATGTTTTCTGAGTGAACAAAATAGAAAGTGATGATAGTGAAAGTGTTAGTCGCTCAGTCCTGTCCTACTCTTTGCAACCCCATAGACTACAGCCCATCAGACTCCTCTCTTCATGGAATTCTCCAGGCAAGAATACTGGAGTGGGTTGCCATGCCCTCNTAGTAGATGTGATAGCAATGTTTTCTGAGTGAACAAAATAGAAAGTGATGATAGTGAAAGTGTTAGTCGCTCAGTCCTGTCCTACTCTTTGCAACCCCATAGACTACAGCCCATCAGACTCCTCTCTTCATGGAATTCTCCAGGCAAGAATACTGGAGTGGGTTGCCATGCCCTCCTCTGGGGGATCTTCCTGACCCAGGGATCCAACCTGCATCTCCTGCACTGCAGGTGGACTCCTTACCCTCTGAGCTACCAGGAAAGCTAAAATGAGGACTACAACCCAGAAGACAGCACCTCAGAGAGCTCTGAGAGACTGCTCCCAAGAGGTAGTGGGGGAAAGTCAACATATAAGATTTGTAGTAAAGGGGGAAGAGGAAGAATGCTTCGCTTCAGTCATGTCTGAGTCTTTGCGACCCTGTGGACTGCAGGTTTCCAGCAGGCTCCTCTGTCTGTGGGATTCTCCAGGCAAGAATACTGGAGTGGGTTGCCATTTCCTTCTCTAGATCTTCCTGACCCATGGATCAAATGCATGTCTCTCATATCTCCTGTGTAGGCAGGCAGGTCCTTTACCACTAGCACCACCTGGGAATTTTGCCCCCTTAAAGTAGAAATGTATAGAAATGAATTATCTGACCTGATCTAGCTGTTAACCAACAGAACTGCACTGGATTCCAAGTCTCTCTGAGCCTTGGGTCTTATAAACAGGTGCTCCAATAATATCTGCTGAGCAAATGAATGGATAGAAGGGACTCAGTTAAGAAGCAGCAGTCAGCTCTGGAGGAAAGAGCAGAGCTGGAAGGCAGATCAGAGATCATCTCTCATCTTAAAAGAGGAGACAGTGGATTGTCAGGGGGTTGAGTCACCAAAGTGTCCTAGCGAGGAAGATGCAGAGCTGTGGCAGGATCTCAAGGGTNAAGGGACTCAGTTAAGAAGCAGCAGTCAGCTCTGGAGGAAAGAGCAGAGCTGGAAGGCAGATCAGAGATCATCTCTCATCTTAAAAGAGGAGACAGTGGATTGTCAGGGGGTTGAGTCACCAAAGTGTCCTAGCGAGGAAGATGCAGAGCTGTGGCAGGATCTCAAGGGTCCTTCCTCTCAGGTCACTATTCTGCCTTGGACCAAGCAGCCTCCCAGGAGGCTGAGTTGCTTAAAATAGTTCTGCTTGGGTCCTAAATCACCACAAGTAACAAGTGTGCTCATGCTTGGGTAAGTTACTTCTGACAACAACCTGGGTAAGTTACTTCTCATTTGAAAATGTTACATTTGTATCTTTCACCTGGGATGCTCTGATTATTTTTTAAAAAACTTGTTAAAATTCTGGTTCACAGAGACAATATGTGCATGGCATAATTATAACAGGGTGAATCACAGCAGGTGGGGCATAGCACAAGTTTGTGCAAAAAAAGGGTAAAACTTAAAGGGCAAAGAAATAGTGACAAAGTAAATACAGACACTGTGGCTGAAAATAAGAGGTGTCTGCAAGTGATCGCTAGCTTTGGGACTCATTCTCACACCTGCTTTTTTACTCTTACTACAAATATCCTGGAATTTATTCANGCAGCCTACCAGGCTCCTCCATCCATGGGATTTTCCAGGCAAGAGTACTGGAGTGGGGTGCCATTAATAACATCCTAGGGTGTGAAGTTCAGTGGGGCTTTATCAAGTTTGGAATGCTAGGGGAATAACGTCTGTTCCTCCACCTCTCTGGGGCCTCAAGCTCTGTCATCACTGCTTGTTTCTGAGGATCTGATGAATTCTTTTTTCTCTCTGTGGATCACTTTTCTCTGCTTCTGAGTACATATGGAGGAAAATAATCACTAGAACCCTGGCTCAATGTCCCATCTGAGCTGGACCAAAAACTTGTGAGTTCTGATTTGAACAAGAAGGATATGACTCTTTCTACTTTACCAAGCAAGCCTCCTCAGAGGGGCAGGCGGGACTGTGAAGACTAACACAGAGATTATAATTACCCATCTGCCTGAGTCTGCTTAAAGAAAAGAGGCTGTAGGTTGCACAAGCATCTCAGAAATACCCACCTTGAACATGATATGTATATCAAGGCTAGGTAGTCTAGACTGAGGCTAGTATTTCCCATCATGTTTTTCACCAAAAGTTAGTTCCGTTGGGTGTTGAAAGATGATATAAAAAAACAAAAGCCTCTAGTCCCATGAGTTAAAGAAAGAAAAAATCACCTAAACACACTTATCCAGGTTTCTTTAGCTGTAAGACTCCTCAATGGCTTTTACATGCATATGTAATTTGTGGACCAGAAAAGAAACTTATTTGTCCATAGAAANAAAAAAACAAAAGCCTCTAGTCCCATGAGTTAAAGAAAGAAAAAATCACCTAAACACACTTATCCAGGTTTCTTTAGCTGTAAGACTCCTCAATGGCTTTTACATGCATATGTAATTTGTGGACCAGAAAAGAAACTTATTTGTCCATAGAAATATGTCACTCCCTCACTTTTAGCCTTAAGGTTCTGTAGAGTATACTTGGGAGAACACTGTCCAGTACTGATTATCTCACCTTCTTGGTGGAAACACATACTAATCAATATGTTCTCCTCCACCAATTATGTTAATGGCATTTCTTGGGCTGCATTTAGGAGTCTTTGAGAGGCTATAAATTCCTGTTCCTCTCTTCTGTCTTCCCAAAAGGAATGAGCTGTAATTTCCCCAGTGACCATCCCTCAGGTAGAATTCTTCTTTTTCCCATTCAGCTTTTAAACCTAATTAAATGCCTGTTCCAGCCTCTCTAATGGCTCAGCAGTAAAGAATCCACCTGCCAATGCAGGAGACATGAGTTCGATCCCTGGGTTAGGAAGATCCCCTGGAGGAGGATATAGCAACCCACTCCAGTATTCTGGCCTGGGAAATCTCTTGGACAGAGAAGTCTGGTGGGCTACAGTCCAGGGGGGTCTCAAAAGAGTCTGAAACGATGTAGTGATTAAGTGACAAAAATAACAATAGTTTTAACAGAGTCCACTTGAGATATAAGTACTAGTTCTTCTTGAGAAGTTGTCTCAGCCAGTAGAGATGAGCTGGGAAATCAAAAGCTGTAGCTGTTTAAAGGGCACAGTAGAGTGTCTGGACTGGATGTTTCTGTGTTAATGATTGGTTCAGCTCCATTCATCTTGTGTTTATTGAGTGCTTGCTTGATTTTAGGCTCCAGGCTAAACATTGTTGATTCCAAAATAAATAAGACCAGGACCTAGCCTGAAAAAGCTGAATTTAATAGAGGAGAGAGGCAGAGCAGCAGATAACTTCTGAATGTGATAAACACCTTGCTAGGAGAAAGTCAATGATAAAGAGCTAACACAAAGCCTCAGACCCTTTACTCTGGAGGAAGCTGTAAGGAAATGCTCTCCAGAGGAAGTGCATTGTCTATTTTGACGATGTTCTCAATGAAGATTCAAAAAAGAAACTTTTTGGGCTTGACTGGGAAGAGAAAGGGGTCAAGGACAGAACCCTGAATCATACAAGTGAATCCAGGCCAGGGGACTGAGAATTAGGGAGAAGAGGGCATCAGAAGGCAGACACACTGAAACCATACTCACAGAAAACTAGTCAATCTAGTCACACTAGGACCACAGACTGGTCTAACTCAATGAAACTAAGCCATGCCCACGGGGCAACCCAAGAAGGACAGGTCATGGTGGAGAGGCCAGATAGAATGTGGTCCCCCGGAGAAGGGAATGGCAACCCACTTCAGTATTCTTGCCTTGAGAACCCCATGAACAGTATGAAAAGGCAAAATGATAGGATAATGAAAGAGGAACTCCTCAGGTCAGAAGGTGCCCAATATGCTACTGGAGATCAGTGGAGAAATAACTCTAGAAAGAATGGAGGGATGGAGCCAAAGCAAAAACAATACCCAGCTGTGCATGTGACTGGTAATAGGAGTAAGGTCTGATGTTGTAAAGAGCAATATTGCATAGGAACCTTGAATGTCAGGTCCATGAATCAAGGCAAATTGAAAGTGGTCAAACAAGAGATGGCAACAGTGAATGTCGCCATTCTAGGAATCAGTGAACTAAAATGGACTGGAATGGGTGAATTTAACTCAGATGACCATTATATCTACTACTGCAGGCAGAAATCCCTCAGAAGAAATGGAGTAGCCATCGTGGTCAACAAAAGAGTC
>SJYX01003490.1:113785-132149 GCA_006410675.1 Oreotragus oreotragus
TGAACCACCAACGAAGGAAGCCCATGAATACTGGAGTGGGTTGCTTATCCCTTCTCCAGAGGATCTTCCTCACGCAGGAATCCAACTGGGGTCTCCAGCATTGCAGGTTGACTCTTTACCAAATGAGATCTCAAGGAAGCCCAAATACAACATAAGGTCCTGTTTCTCCAGCAAAGTCAAGCTTTTTTGAGGCAGGGAAATGATCATATCAATCCATCAGACTAGTTAGTTCAGTTCAATTACTCAGTTATGTCCGAATCTTTGTGACCCCATGAACTGCAGCACACCAGGCCTCTCTGTCCACCACCAACTCCCAGAGTCCACCCAAACCCATGTCTGTTGAGTTGGTGATGCCATCCAGCCATCTCATCCTCTGTCGTCCCCTTCTCCCCCTGCCCTCAATCTTTCCAGCAGCAGGGTCTTTCCAATGAGTCAGCTCTTTGCATCAGGTGGCCAAAGTATTGGAGTTTCAGCTTCAGCATAAGTCTCTCCAATGAACACCCAGGACTGATCTCCTTTAGGATGGACTGGTTGGATCTCCTTGCAGTCCAAAGGACTCTCAAAAGTCTTCAACACCATAGTTCAAAAGCATCAATTCTTCAGTGCTCAGCTTTCTTTATAGTCCAGCTCTTACATCCATACATGACTACTGGAGAAACAATAGCCTTGACTAGATGGAACTTTGTTGGCAAAGTAATGTCTCTGCTTTTTACTATGCTGTCTAAGTTGCTCACCACTATCCTTCCAAGGAGTAAGCATCTTTTAATTTCATGGCTGCAGTCACCATCTGCAGTGATTTTGGAGCCCAGAAAAATAAAGTCAGCCACTCTTTCCACTGTTTCCCCATCTATTTGCCATGAAGTAATGGGACTGGATGCCATGATCTTAGTTTTCTGAATGTTGAGCTTTAAGCCAATTCTTTCACTCTCCTCTTTCACTTTCATCTTATTGCCAAATTCAGACTAAAATTGAAGAAAGTGGAGAAAGCCACTAGACCATTCAAGTATGACCTAAATCAAATCGCTTATGACCATACAGTGGAAGTGAGAAATAAATTTAAGGGAATAGATATGACAGATAGAGTGCCTGATGAACTATGGACGGAGGTTCGTGACATTGTACAGGAGACAGGGATCAAGACCATCCCCAAGAAAAAGAAATGCAAAAAAGCAAAATGGCTATCTGACGAGGCCTTACAAACAGCTATGAAAAGAAGGGAAGTGAAAAGCAAAGGGGAAAATCAAAGATAGACCCATTTGAGTGTAGAGTTCCAAAGAACAGCAAGGAGAGATAAGAGAGCCATCCTCAGTGATCAATGCAAAGAAATAGAGGAAAACAATAGAATGAGAAAGCCTAGAGATCTCTTCAAGAAAATTAGAGATACCAAGGGAACATTTCATGCAAAGATGGGCTCAATAAAGAACAGAAATGGTATGGACCTAAAAGAAGCAGAAGATATTAAAAAGAGGTGGCAAGAATACATGGAATAACTGTACAAAAAAGATCTTCACGACCAAGATAATCACCAAGATGTGGTCACTCACCTAGAGCCAGACATCCTGGAATGTGAAGTCAAATGGGCCTTTGAAAGCATCACTTCGAACAAAGCTAGTGAAGGTGATGGAATTACAGTTGAGCTGTTTCAAATTCTGAAAGATGATGCTGTGAAGGTGCTGCACTCAATATGCCAGCAAATTTGGAAAACTCAGCAGTGGCCACAGGACTGGAAAAGGTCAGTTTTCATTCCAATCCCAAAGAAAGGCAATGCCAAAGAATGCTCAAACTACCACACAATTGCACTCATCTCACACACTAGCAAAGTAATGCTTAAAATTCTCCAAGCCTGGCTTCAGCAATACGTGAACTGTGAACTTCCATATGTTCAAGCTGGTTTTAGAAAAGCCAGAGTGATCTGCCTTTGATCTCTGGTTCAGAGATCAAATTGCCAACATCCGCTGGATCATCCAAAAAGCAAGAGAGTTCCAGGAAAACATCTATTTCTGCTTTATTGACTATGCCAAAGCCTTTGTGTGGATCACAATAAACTGGAAAATTCTGAAAGAGATGGCAATACCAGACCACCTGGCCTACCTCTTCAGAAACCTGTATGCAGGTCAGGAAGCAACAGTTAGAACTGGACATGGAACAACAGACTGGTTCCAAATAGGAAAAGGAGTATGTCAAGGCTGTATATTGTCACCCTGGTTATTTAACTTATATGGAGAGTATATCACGAGAAACTTTGGGCTGGAAGAAGCACAAGCTGGAATCAAGATTGCCAGAGTAATATCAATAACCTCAGATATGCAGATGACACCATCATTATGGCAGAAAGTGAAGAAGAACTAAGGAGCCTCTTGATGAAAGTGAAAGAGGAGAGTGAAAAAGTTGGCTTAAAGCTCAACACTCAGAAAACTAAGATCAGACTAGTTAGGGGGTGCCCTTTCCTTCTCCAGGGGGTCTTCCCCACACAGGAATAGAACCCAAGTCTACCCGCTGAGCCTTAGGGGAAGCCCACTCTTTATTTATACAATAGGAACTTTGTCTCTATCTTCTAAGAATTATTTTAGGATTAAAAATTCAATATAAGTGAAACTGCCAAGTGATGATGATGATAATTGCCGCTTTTTATCCTTAATGATGTATGAAGCTCTGTGTTAAGTGGTTTATACCCCAGAAGCCTTATTATACCTCTTTTCTTTTTTTTTCTTTTTTTAGGCTGTGGTAACTGACATGCGGGATGTTAATTCCCAAACTAGGGATTAAGCCTGTGTCCCCTGCAGTGGGGCCTTGGAGTCCTAACCGCCAACTCTTTTTTTTTTTTTTTTTTTCCCATTTGAGAAGCTCCTTTGGAGAGTTTGGGTAACGTGAGGTCGCTCAAGTAGTGTAAAGGCTCGTCAGGTGGCACAGTGGTGAAGAATCGCCTGCCAAAGCAGGAGGCACAGAGACGTGGATTCAATCCCTGGGTCAGGAGGATCCCCAGAAAAGGAAACGGCCAGTATTCTTGCCTGGTGGGCTACAGTGCATGGGATCACAAAGACTGGGATGTGACTAAGCGACTGAGTGTGAGAGCACACACACAAACATACACACACACAACTAGTGTAATGGTGGAACAGAATTCAAACAAACCATTTTCATTACAAAGCTCCTGCTCGTCGCCATAACAGATTACAGACTACACACAGTTAAAAATATTCAGCCGGTGGTGGTTCCCTCCTCTAGTTTAGGTTCGACGCTTTTCCATTTTCTGCCTCCTACTTTAAAGTAACATTGAGCACTTGCTTTTCTCAACCAAGTTCAACTCCATCTCGCAGATCATCCACGGGTTTCTAATGGAGCAGTGGTCAAGACCCCATTTTGCTAGGTTCACAGCAGCTCGTCAAACATCACCCCGGGTCAATTGGAGCTGCCTGTACTAATGACAAAATCCATGCCTTCAATTTCTTAATTAACTAAATACAATGAAGTCTGTAAATTGATCAAAGCAGGGTCTCATATAGAATTAATTAGGAAATTGTAGGGGAAGACTTGGTAATTAATTCAGACTTTATAAATCTTACTGGGAATTTTATGGCAGCCCTAAATAAAACACAGTGGTATTAAACAATTAATTTAGAATGTGATAGTCACGTCAGCTTTCTTTCTTTTTTAATTTTTTTAAAATTTGGGATCATGCAGCATCCCAGCTTCAGATGCTATGTTAAGAGAATTTCCTCTGATGTCTGGGATTATACTGTGTTTTGAAAAATGCCAAGTGGCAGTGCCATAGGTGGGTAGCTGGAGTCCTTTTATAAACTTCATTATGACCCCTGCCTAGCAGTTGCCTCCAAACACTCCTGTTGCCACAGTCGTTTCATGTAAACAGCACTAATTTTTCTCATCTTGCAGAAAGGAAATAAAAGTATTCTTCGAAGGTGTTGCGTGATGTTTCTGACCTGTTACAACACAATTTGTAGAACCACAAAGCTTAATGTAGCTTCAAGAAGTGTCCCCCAGATTTTCCACCCTAGGGCAATGGCACCCCACTCCAGTACTCTTGCCTGGAAAATCCCATGGATGGAGGAGCCTGGTAGGCTGCAGTCCATGGGATTGCGAAGAGTCGGACACGACTGAGCGACTTCACTTTCACTTTTCACTTTCATGCATTGGAGCAGGAAATGGCAACCCACTCCAGTGTTCTTGCCTGGAGAATCCCAGGGACGGGGGAGCCTGGTGGGCTGCCATCTATGGGGTCGCACAGAGTAGGACATGACTGAAGTGACTTAGCAGCAGCAGCAGCAGGCTCATCTACATGAAAGTTCTGAGGCCACCACTCTATTGAAACCCAGCCTTCATCGGTGGCCTCTATTCACAAAGCATCATACCCACTTAATCCAGGGCACTGCGCCTGGCACTTGTGAAAGAACAATGCATGGGGCACTGGTCTTTGCTTTCAAGGAGCACACAGGTGAGTGGAGGCTATGGATGGACAAGTGGACAAATTTGAAAACTGAGTTTGATAGTAGGACCAGCAGCTTTGAGTGGAGCGGTACTAGCGTATCAGTATGACAATTTCTCTTCAGGAAACTGTACACTAAGGCACTTAAACTTAAGCTGAGCTATGATGAAAGAGAGACTGTTGCCCTGTCATGATGCAGACTTGAGAGAGCGGCGTGAACCCCGAGGACTCAGGGACAAGGCCACATCCAGCACACTAAAGACACTCTGGGCTCCCACGGCTGGAGCACCTTACCTTTCTGGGCCCTAACACGCTGGAGGTGATAATTGCTCCAGCATAGCGCTTCTGTTGTCTTGGTTCAGACAGATTTTTTTCTGATAGTGAATTAAAAATGCAATTAGTAAAAAAAAAAAAAAGGAAATGTAATTAACTATTTTACATTGTGTTCATATATGCGAATTAGAGAGGAGACTTGAGATAATTATGTAGAAAACGGAGGTTAATAAGTACCAGTTTGGGCTGTAATTATCTGCACATTCCTGGAGAAAGGTGGTTTAGAGTCTGCATTTATGGAATAAGAGGAAAGAACTGCTGGGCTATTTTTAAAATTTAATATGGGTACTTTTTTCTTTTTTTTCTTTTTAATATGAGTGATCTCATTTGATCTTAACTTTTTGCCATGAGGCACATGGACTTCTGGTTCTCTGACCAGGGACTGAACCTCTGCACCTTGAATTGGAAACACCAAATCTTAACCACCAGGGAAGTCCCTGCTGGGCTATTTTTAATTGACAGCTCTGACCATGACATTGAGAAGGTCATGTCTCCCTCAGTTTGCAGATGGTAAATCGAGACCCCCAGAGCGAAGTCAGATGTTAAAATTTGCACAGCCAGTGCCTGCCCGCATGGATCATGCTTGGCTGGCTCCGACTCCTAAGTTTATGTCCCTTCCTTCTTTCCTCAACTTTTAAACTTATTATTTGAGTTTTTCACGACTTCAAGGTATAGTCGTAGCTGGATTCAAATGCTAACATCTGAAAATGTATTAATCATTTTTTGCTTGTTTCAGGTAGTTTGCGTGCATGTGCTAAGTTGCTTCAATTTTGTCTGACTCTGTGCGACCCTGTGGACTGTAGCTTGCCAGGCTCCTCTGTCCATGGGATTGTCCAGACAAGGATACTGGAGTGGGTTGCCTAACAATAAACTTTGACAATATGTCTGCCAATTAATGAAATCATAGTTTGCTCAACTTATAATATTGGATTTCCAGAATCTTAGTTTTTTAGGGAAAAAAAACAAGAAATTCAAAACGAAACAAAGCCACCTTACATGTACCCTTCAAAAGCTAGAAACTTTCAAAATTTACCATAAGGAAATCTGGTAAATTATGTTATACTACTCCTTTGAAGTGCTAAGTAGCAAATAAAAATATTGTGTTCAAAGACTAAACTATAAACAGAAAAAGAATGAAATAATTTGCTTTGTATGAATTATAAAACTTTTATATAATTGGCAAATACCTTAATAGAAACTTATACTATTATTACTTCTAATTGAGCAGAAAAGGTACAAAGATTCCATGTCAGTTTTACATTCCTTTGAGATAAGATCTTGTGGCTTTAAGAACAAGGTACAATAAATATCTCTAAATAATATTATCAGTGCATGATTAATTAGCCCTCTGATTTATGCAAGCAAGATGAATAAATTCCAGGATATTTGTAGTAAGAGTAAAAAAGCAGGTGTGAGAATGAGTCCCAAAGCTAGCGATCACTTGCAGACACCTCTTATTTTCAGCCACAGTGTCTGTATTTACTTTGTCACTATTTCTTTGCCCTTTAAGTTTTACCCTTTTTTTGCACAAACTTGTGCTATGCCCCACCTGCTGTGATTCACCCTGTTATAATTATGCCATGCACATATTGTCTCTATGAACCAGAATTTTAACAAGTTTTTTAAAAAATAATCAGAGCATCCCAGGTGAAAGATACAAATGTAACATTTTCAAATGAGAAGTAACTTACCCAGGTTGTTGTCAGAAGTAACTTACCCAAGCATGAGCACACTTGTTACTTGTGGTGATTTAGGACCCAAGCAGAACTATTTTAAGCAACTCAGCCTCCTGGGAGGCTGCTTGGTCCAAGGCAGAATAGTGACCTGAGAGGAAGGACCCTTGAGATCCTGCCACAGCTCTGCATCTTCCTCGCTAGGACACTTTGGTGACTCAACCCCCTGACAATCCACTGTCTCCTCTTTTAAGATGAGAGATGATCTCTGATCTGCCTTCCAGCTCTGCTCTTTCCTCCAGAGCTGACTGCTGCTTCTTAACTGAGTCCCTTTTATCCATTCATTTGCTCAGCAGATATTATTGGAGCACCTGTTTATAAGACCCAAGGCTCAGAAAGACTTGGAATCCAGTGCAGTTCTGTTGATTAACAGCTAGGTCAGGTCAGATAATTCATTTCTATACCTTTCTGCTTTAAGAGGGCAAAATTCCCAGGTGGTGCTAGTGGTAAAGGACCTGCCTACATAGGAGATATGAGAGACATGTATTCGATGCATGGGTCAGGAAGATCTAGAGAAGGAAATGGCAACCCACTCCAGTATTCTTGCCTGGAGAATCCCATAGACAGAGGAGTCTGCTGGAAACCTGCAGTCCACAGGGTCGCAAAGACTCAGACATGACTGAAGCGAAGCATTCTTCCTCTTCCCCCTTTACTACAAATCTTATATGTTGACTTTCTCCCACTACCTCTTGGGAGCAGTCTCTCAGAGCTCTCTGAGGTGCTGTCTTCTGGGTTGTAGTCCTCATTTTAGCTTTCCTGGTAGCTCAGATGGTAAGGCGGGGAAGGCAATGGCACCCCACCCCAGTACTCTTGCCTGGAAAATCCGATGGACGGAGTAGCCTGGTGAGCTGCAGTCCATGGGGTCGCTAACAGTCGGACAGACTGAGCGACTTCTCTTTCACTTTTCTTTTTCATGCATTGGAGAAGGAAATGGCAACCCACTCCAGTATTCTTGCCTGGAGAATCCCAGGGATGGGGGAGCCTGGTGGGCTGCCGTCTATGGGGTCACACAGAGTCGGACACGACTGAAGTGACTTAGCAGCAGCAGCAGCAGATGGTAAGGAGTCCACCTGCAGTGCAGGAGATGCAGGTTTGATCCCTGGGTCAGGAAGATCCCCCAGAGAAGGGCATGGCAACCCACTCCAGTATTCTTGCCTGGAGAATTCCATGAAGAGAGGAGTCTGATGGGCTGTAGTCTATGGGATTGCAAAGAGTAGGACAGGACTGAGCGACTAACATTTTCACTATCATCACTTTCTACTTTATTCACTCAGAAAACATTGCTATCACATCTACTAGGTATCAGGCACTGTTCTAAGTACTTTGTAAACAACATATTCTCTTCATTTACAGATAAGCAAACTGAGAGGAGGGTTCAGTGACTCGGTGCTATGGGCTGAATTTTGTCTCTCCCAAATTCATGTGCTGAATCCTTCACCCCTAGAAAAGTGAAAGACTTAGTTGCTGAGTCAGACACACCAACTCTTTGCAACCTTATGGGCTATAGCCCACCAGGCTCCTCTGTCCATGGACTTCTCCAGGCAAGAATACTGGAGTGGGTAGGCATGCCCTTCTCCAGGGGATCTGCCCAACCCAGGAACTGAACCCAAGTCTCCTTCATTGCAGGCAGAATCTTTACCATCTAGGCCACCATGTGACTGTAATTAGAGAGACAGGACAGTCTCGAGGAAACCAAAGCTTTCCACACCTTGATCTTGGACATCCAGGATCTAGAAGTGAGATCATAAATTTCTGTTGTTTAAGCTGCCCAGTCTGTTCTTTGGTTGTAGCTGTCCTAGAAGGCTAGGATACCGACCCCAAATCACATAGGTATTACTCGATTGATCTTACATTCATTTAACCATAGTTTTGTGCTTTTTCTCAAAGATACAAATACACTCTCTCATATTATCCAAAGAGTAGTAAATAATCCATCTGCAATGCAAGAGACCTGGGTTTGATGCCTGGGTCAGGAAGATCCCCTGGAGAAGGAAATAGCTATTCATTCCAGTATTCTTGCCTGGAAAATCCCATGGACACAGGAGCCTGGTGGGCTGCAGCCCATAGGGTCAGGAGAGTCAGACATGACTTAGTGACCTAACACACCACCATATTACCCAAATATGGGAGAGTGCGTGTGTGCCTGTGTGCTAAGTTGCTTCAGTCATGTCTGACTCTGCAACTCTATGGAACGTAGCCAACCATGTCTGTCTGTCTCTCCATGGGATTCTCTAGGCAAGAATACTGGAGTGGGTTGCCATGGGGTCCTCTGGGAATCTTCCCAACCCAGGGATCAAACCTGCATTTCTTATTGGCAAGTGCGCTCTTTACCTGGGAAAAAATAAAGCTCTTTCCCAGAGCTCTTTACCCAGGGCTCGTCACCTGGGAAGCCCATCATTTCAGTTCAGTTCAGTCATTCAGTCATGTCTGACTCTTTGCAACCTCATTAACTGCAGCACGCCAGGCTTCCCTGTCCATCACCAACTCTGAGAGCTTACTCAAACTCATAGAATCAGTGATGCCATCCAACCATCTCATCCTCTGTCGTCCCCTTCTCCTCTTGCCTTCAATCTTTCCCAGCATCAGGGTCTTTTCAAATGAGTCAGTTCTTCGCATGAGGTGGCCAAAGTATTGGAGTTTCAACTTCAGCATCAGTCTTTTCAATAAATATTTAAGACTGATTTCCATTAGGATGGACTGGTTGGATCTCCTTGCAGTCCAAGGGACTCTCAAAAGACTTCTCTCACACCACAGTGCAAAGGCATCAATTCTTCGGCACTCAGCTCTCTTTATAGTCCAGCTCTCATGTCCATGCATAACCACTGGAAAAGCCATAGCTTTGACTAGATGGATCTTTGTCAGCAAATAATGTCTCTGCTTTTTAAAATGCTGTCTAGGTTGTTTTCTTCCAAGGAGCAAGTGTTTTTGAATTTCATGGCTGCAATCACCATCTGCAGTGATTTTGGAGCCCCCCAAAATAAAGTTTGTCACTGTTTCCATTGTTTTCCCATCTATTTGCCATGAAGTGATGGGACCAGATGCCATGAACTTAGTTTTCTGAATGTTGAGGTTTAAGCCAACTTTTTCACTCTCCTCTTTCGCATTCATCAAGAGGCTCTTCAGTTCTTCATTTTCTGCCATAAGGGTGGTGTCTCCCATGGGAGAGTAGAACAAGCCTACTTCTCAGAGTGGAATACATCCAGAAACTAATTAATTATCTAACTAATTAATCCCTATGGGCTTCCTTGATAGCTTGGTTGGTAAGGAATTTGCCTGCAATGCAGGAGACCCTGGTTCCACATTAGCTGTGTGACCTTAGGTATTAAGCACACATTCTCTGATCTTCAGCATTCTCATACGTAAAGCTGAAATAACAATACTTAACACTGACTCGATGGGTGTGAGTCTGGGTGGACTCTGGGAGTTGGTGATGGACAGGGAGGCCTGGCGTGCTGCGATTCATAGGGTCACAAAGAGTCGGACACGACTGAGCGACTGAACTGAACTGAACTCATTGAAATCTTAGGTGCATTAGAACACAGTATCTGGGTAAAGTCCTTACTAGGGTATGTGGAACATACAGAAGATTCAAATGCCACTCTGTTTCTTTTCCACAAGATAACTGATATGAATAGGGATATACAATTTGTAAGAGAAGATCTGCAAAAGGTATTGATAGTAATACTTGCCTTATGCTGGATGCCTTCTGCCTGCCAGGCGCTTTGCACTTGCTATTTTCAGTCCTGTGAAGATGACCAGGATGGCTTTTGTAGCTCTCCCCATTTTAGAGTTCAAAGAATGGAAGCTCAGAGAGGTTCAGCAACTCACTAACATCACAGAAAATCCCTGACAAAGGGAAGGAAGGATTGTCCATGGCAATTTTAGGCGAAAGCCTGAATTCTTTTTTTTTTTTTTTTAAATTTTGTATTGGGGTATAGCTGGTTAGCAATATTGGGATGGTTTCAGGTGAACAGCAACGGGTCTCAGCCATACATATAGATGTACCCATTCTCTCCCAAACTCCCCTCCCATCCACAAAGCCAGAATTCTTATTGGAATTACATTTCCTGTTAGACTCCTTCCTAACTGTTTCCCAGTCAAACCCCCTAGCCCCATTTGGCCTGGAGCTGTATTTGTTTTGTGCATCACTCCCATTCTAACCATCATTATGACTAGCACCTGGACAAAGAAAATTAGTTTTTAAATGGTAGAGTAAATAAGCACATCAATGATGTGAGTGTTCTCGCCTTTGATTCCATGTGTTTTCTCAGGTGCCTGAAGGGTTGACCATGGATCCCTGCTGGACCATCTGGAGTGGATGTGGCCCCCACATCAGAAATTACAGGACCCACCAGCTGCAATCCGGCAGGCACCTCGCCCAGCCAACAGGGGACCCCTCCACAGCTTCAGACAAAGCTGAAACTTCACCACTTTATGTTGCCAGGGACCTCCCTGCCTGTTATATCCTCCAGGGGACAATAAAAAAGGAAACCTCTTGCCTTCCTGGCCCCAACATCCCAACTCTTACTTTTTAACATTCAGGCCCTCTGGCCTCCAACCAGATCGATACAGCATGATCTCTCACAGAAAATCACTTCAAAATGATGTGCCTTTGGCAAAGCAAGCCACTGATCAGACCCTCTGTGGATCAATGACAGCACCCTCAGGACAGAGGTGCGTGCTCTTTCCTTATTACAATTTAAGGATCGTGCTTAACCTTACAACAAGGGTGCCCTTGAAGGCTTAAGTAGGTAACTTTTGATCCAGGTCTTGAAAAGTAAGAAATTTTGCAAGGGGTGGCAGTTAAAAGGGTGAATGCCAGAAAGAGAGACTGCCATATGCAAAAACGTGCAGGTGACAGCCTAAGCAGTAAAAGCAAAATTAATAATTTACTGAGCATCTATTTATGCCAGGAACTGTGCAGGGAGATTTACATTCTCACAAAAACACTGCTGCTGCTAAGTTGCTTCAGTCGTGTCCGACTCTGTGTGACCCCATAGACAGCAGCCCACCAGGCTCCCCCCATCCCTGGGATTCTCCAGGCAAGAACACTGGAGTGGGTTGCCACTAGAATGTAACTATTTTTGTCTTCATCTTATAGAATAAAAAAATCTAGGACTCTGGGAGTTCATGTAACTTTCCAGAGGTGACACAGTTGTTCACCGATGGAGAATTTGAATGTTGAGCTGGCCGACCAGAAGCTCACTCTTTCTAGAAGGATAAACACAGTGTAGAGGGAAGGCCAATCTAGCCTCCAGGCTCTGTCTTCAGACACTTGTTTAAGGGAAGGGAATTCTATTTGCTTGTTTATTTTTCAAGTGATGGCTTTAGAACTTGATGAGTGAGGCAGAAATTAAAGGAAGGGATTTAGAGAGGTTTTACTCCATGAGAAGTTGTGGCCCCTCTGTTTCTTTGTTTGGGGTACTGGGCAAGTGAAAGTGTTAGTTTCAGGCCCCCTGAAATGTAGGCCATGTGAGAAGCAGAAGAAAGACACGGGAAAGCAAGTTCTGCAGTTTCGTTTGTCATCTTCCTCCTAGCAGCTAACAGACTTTTCCTAGGTCCTGGAGGAAATGGACCCACTGCTGCTTTCCCTCCTGGGCATGTTCCTGAATTCTGAGGTGACACCTCACTTGAATCATGGGCCCTGACAGTACTGTTTGCACAGGTTTTTGTGAGTTACTTTTCTGATGCCTAGGAACCCTTTCCATTTCCTCCCACAGTCTCACAGAACTGATGTTCAGTGAATAAAGGCTTATAATTGAATCAGAGAATATTACACTTGAAGTAATTATTCACAATCATTGAGTATAAATACCTCTGTTCACAGTCAGGAGAACGGAGACATAAGTTTGTTTAATTAATTAATCTGTTTATAAAAGTTGTGTATACACACTCACACACACACACACAAAATACACTCACACACTCACAGACACACTCATACACCCACACACTCTCACACTCAGACACAGACACACTCAGACACTCTCACACAGACTCACACGCATATATACTCTCTCACACACATACACACTCACACACACACAGAATATCATAGGCTTTGGTGTCACCCATTATATATTTCTGGGCTTGAACTCTGATTCTGCCACAAACTAGTTTCATTGCCTTGCAGAATTTCTTCAACTCGAACCTCAATATTGTCATCTCAAATAAAAAGTGGGCTCAAATAAATAACTCACCAGGGTGTGGTGGGAAATATGAAATGAAAGCATCACTTTAGAGACAGCTGCTAGAAGTCCTGGAAACTTCCAGTACAGTGCAAGCTTGGTCTGGCTACCAGCCTGAAGTGAAGTGAAGTCGCTCAGTCCTGTCTGACTCTTTGCGACCCCACGGACTGTAGCCCACCAGGTTCCTACATCTAGGGAATTTTCCATGCAAGAGTACTGGAGTGGGTTGCCATTTCCTTCTCCAAGGGATCTCCCTGACCCACGGATCGAACCTGGGTCTCCCGCATTGCAGACAGACACTTTACCGTCTGAACCAGCTGGGAAGCCAGTTATATTCAAATCCCTGCTCTGTCCCTCAGTACCTGGGTGACCTTAGTCAAGTTACTTAACCTCTCTGTGCCTCAGCTTTCTCATCTATAAAATGGAGATTGTAATCATCACATCTGCTTCACGTGATTGTAATGAAAATGAAAATGTAGTTATTAAACACCCACCCCCACATCTCTTTCTCTCAAGACAAATGAACCGGGCTTGCCACATGAAAACACTCAGCAGGTACTGACTGCCACTAGGGAAGGAAGGGGCTTCTGGACTATTTTAGATGTGACTGATCAATTGGGCTCTTTGGTCACTGAGCATGGGACTTCACCGTAAAATGACACAGCCGTACCGGAGGCTGGTCTATCCCAGGAGAAGTTACATCATTTTTCTCAGTGACACTCTGTGTGTGGGACTGGGAGACAAGACGAAATAGCTGTGCTCTCCCTGAGACACCAACCCCTGAAGGAGTGCCAGGGCGTGGCCAGCAGTGGGGAGACATTGTGTTATTTTGTTTGTGACTGTTATTGCTGTGTCTCTTTCAGTGTTTACAGCAGAACCCCTGCAGATCTTGGGAGACTGGCCCTGTGGAGGTGGTGATGCAGGCCGGGGGGAACAGCGCCTGCAAGCTGCCTCCTCCAGTTTGCTATGAGGACCAGATGGGGGGAGACACCATGGGGTCCTAAGTGCTGATCGACTTTCCCAGGCATTCTTTCTCTTCTTGGGGGCCTTCTTTATTATGTGGTGGCATGTGGTCCACGTGGTCACATGTTGATTCATTGGAGAGACATTTGTTGGTAACCACGACCTGCCAGGTACTGGACTACCATAGTAGATAGGCAAAAAACATCACCCTCAGGGAAATTAGAACAACACAGGAACAATTACAGGGCAGTGTAGGAAGGCAGTTGTAACTGCAGAGGGAGGGCTGGGGGAGCAGAGATGAGGAGTGTACAATCAGCTTGGAAAAGGCTTCCTGGAGAAGGTAGAAGGCGATAGGGTTAGGTACAACTACCCACTCAAGACACCAGATGCCACAGTACCATAGATGGAAGGCTTGGATGTTACCTCCTCACATAATCAGTTCAGTTCAATCGCTCAGTCCTGTCTAACTCTTTGCAACCCTACGGACTGCAGCACGCCAGTCTTCCCTGTCCATCACCAACTCCCAGATCTTGCTCAAACTCATGTCCATTAAGTCAGTGATGCCATCCAGCTATCTCATCCTCTGTCTTCCCTTTCTCCTCCTGCCCTCAATCTTTCCCAGCATCAGGGTCTTTCCCAATGAATCAGGTTTTCGTATCAGGTGGCTATACTAGTAGAACTTCAACTTCAGCATCAGCCTGTCCAATGAATATTCAGGGCTGATCTCCTTTAGGATGGACTGGTTGGATCTTCTTGCAGTCCAAGGGACTCAAGAGTCTTCTCCAACACCACAGTTTAAAAGCATCAATTCTTCGGTGCTCAGCTTTCTTTATAGTCCAACTCTCACATCCATACATGACCACTGGAAAAACTATAGCTTTGACTAGACGGACCTTTGCAGGCAAACTGATGTCTCTGCTTTTTAATATGCTGTCTAGGTTGGTCATATCTTTTCTTCCAAGGAGCAAGCTTCTTTTAGCTTCACGGCTATGGTCACCATCTGCAGTGATTTTGGAGCTCCAAATAATAAAGTCTTTTGCTGTTTCCATTGTTTTCCAATCTATTTGTCATGAAGTGATGGGACTCGATGCCATGTTGTTAGTTTTCTGAATGTTGAATTTTAAGCCAACTTTTTCACTCTCACATAATGGATGGAGAAAATAGGAGAAGCCAGGAAGCAGACACTGTAGCAGTGTTGGAGGCGCTTATCTAAAAATCGCGGTCTGAATTGCTTCCAAGCAACCTCAAATGTCAGCGATACTTCAAAAGGTGTTGTTTTGCCATTCTGTGTATTCTTGCCACCTCTTCTTAATATCTTCTGCTTCTGTTAGGTCCATACCATTTCTATCCTTTATTGAGCCCATCTTTGCATGAAATGTTCCCTTGGTATCTCTAATTTTCTTGAAGAGATCTCTAGGCTTTCTCATTCTATTGTTTTCCTCTATTTCTTTGCATTGATCACTGAGGATGGCTCTCTTATCTCTCCTTGCTGTTCTTTGGAACTCTACACTCAAATGGGTCTATCTTTGATTTTCCCCTTTGCTTTTCACTTCCCTTCTTTTCATAGCTGTTTGTAAGGCCTCGTCAGATAGCCATTTTGCTTTTTTGCATTTCTTTTTCTTGGGGATGGTCTTGATCCCTGTCTCCTGTACAATGTCACGAACCTCCGTCCATAGTTCATCAGGCACTCTATCTGTCATATCTAATCCCTTAAATTTATTTCTCACTTTCACTGTATGGTCATAAGCGATTTGATTTAGGTCATACTTGAATGGTCTAGTGGCTTTCTCCACTTTCTTCAATTTTAGTCTGAATTTGGCAATAAGATGAAAGTGAAAGAGGAGAGTGAAAGAATTGGCTTAAAGCTCAACATTCAGAAAACTAAGATCATGGCATCCAGTCCCATTACTTCATGGCAAATAGATGGGGAAACAGTGGAAAGAGTGGCTGACTTTATTTTTCTGGGCTCCAAAATCACTGCAGATGGTGACTGCAGCCATGAAATTAAAAGATGCTTACTCCTTGGAAGGATAGTGGTGAGCAACTTAGACAGCATAGTAAAAAGCAGAGACATTACTTTGCCAACAAAGTTCCATCTAGTCAAGGCTATTGTTTCTCCAGTAGTCATGTATGGATGTAAGAGCTGGACTATAAAGAAAGCTGAGCACTGAAGAATTGATGCTTTTGAACTGTGGTGTTGAAGACTTTTGAGAGTCCTTTGGACTGCAAGGAGATCCAACCAGTCCATCCTAAAGGAGATCAGTCCTGGGTGTTCATTGGAGAGACTTATGCTGAAGCTGAAACTCCAATACTTTGGCCACCTGATGCAAAGAGCTGACTCATTGGAAAGACCCTGCTGCTGGAAAGATTGAGGGCAGGGGGAGAAGGGGACGACAGAGGATGAGATGGCTGGATGGCATCACCAACTCAACAGACATGGGTTTGGGTGGACTCTGGGAGTTGGTGGTGGACAGAGAGGCCTGGTGTGCTGCAGTTCATGGGGTCACAAAGATTCGGACATAACTGAGTAATTGAACTGAACTAACTAGTCTGATGGATTGATATGATCATTTCCCTGCCTCAAAAAAGCTTGACTTTGCTGGAGAAACAGGACCTTATGTTGTATTTGGGCTTCCTTGAGATCTCATTTGGTAAAGAGTCAACCTGCAATGCTGGAGACCCCAGTTGGATTCCTGCGTGAGGACGATCCTCTGGAGAAGGGATAAGCAACCCACTCCAGTATTCATGGGCTTCCTTCGTTGGTGGTTCATCTGGTAAAGAATCTGCCTGCAATGTGGGAGACCTGGGTTGGATCCCTGGATTGGGAAGATCCCGTGGAGGAGGGTGTGACAACCCACTCCAGTATTCTTGCCTAGAGAATCCTATGGACAGAGGAGCTTGATGGGCTACAGTCCATGGGGTTGCAAAGAGACAGACACGACTGAATGACTTAGCACAGCACAGATAAAGAGACTAAATCATGGAGCATTAGAAATCCTTCCTAGTATCACACAACTGAAAAGAAGTGAACATGGAATGCAAGTCAGGGCTTCTCTCACAAAGCTCTGTTCTCCCAATTAGCTAGTTTTCCCTCAAAGAGTATAAAAATGTGATGCTTTCAAACTCTGTTTATGAAACTTGATACCACTATCTTACACTTATAAAGTTTTCTATTTAAATAAATCTAGTCATGTAAAAAGAGTAAGCTGATTTCAAAACATATGTGTTAAACAGATCCTTGTATGGGTAATGCATGTATTCATTATCTATTGCTGTGGAACAACTTATCCCCAAATGTAGCAGCTGCAGATAACACACATTGTTACTGCAGTTTCCCTGGGTAAGGAGTCTAGGTGTGGCTTAGTTAATGCTTCTATTCAGAGTCTCTCCCAGGGATGAAATCAAGGTAGCCACTGGGAGGGACCACCATCCCTTGGAGGCTCCCCAGGCAAGCTCCACTCTACTGGTTCTCACATAACTGTTTGCAGACCTCAGGGTTTCACTGCTGATGGCCTGAGACTTTGGTTTCTCACTGGTTTCTCCATAGTGCAGCTCACAAATGGCAGCCTGGTCTCTTCACTAGAGGTCAGTCGGTGTTAGATTCAACCGACAAGGTTGAACTGCATAGAATTCTGTGTCAATATCAAGTCTCCTCATTTCTTATTCTTATGCATTTTTTTACCAAATACAAATATTTACAAACACCAAAGACCCTTTTGATCTCCAGTCTTCCCTTCTCTTTCCCTTTATTCTCAGGTTTTATTAAATTATTTTTGTTAACTCAAGTTTACATCAATTCAGTAATAACAGTCTGTACTATCTTATCATGGGTCCATTTAGGGCTTCCACTGGGTGAGTGTAAAAAGTTGACGAGAGTCCAAATTGCTATCTTTGGGGGATGCAATGTACTCTAGCTCAAGGTTGAGAATATTGGCTTTAAAACTAATAACTTTGGCATCCTGTTGGATTAATGCTCTGATTCTTTATTGTTGTGTTGTTTGTTTGTTTTTTCTTCTTTTTTGTCTACAGTTCAGTTCAGTTCAGTCACTCAGTTGTGTCCGACTCTTTGTGACCTCACGAATTTCAGCATGCCAGGCCTCCCTGTCCATCACCAACTCCCAGAGTTCACTCAGACTCACGTCCACTGAGTCAGTGATGCCATCCAGCCATCTCATCCTCTGTCGTCCCCTTCTCCCAGCAGTCGCCCCCAGTCCCTCCCAGCATCAGAGTCTTTTCCAATGAGTGAACTCTTCGCATGAGGTGGCCAAAGTACTGGAGTTTCAGCTTTAGCATCATTCCTTCCAAAGAAATCCCAGGGCTGATCTCCTTCAGAATGGACTGGTTGGATCTCCTTGCAGTCCAAGGGACTCTCAAGAGTCTTCTCCAACACCACAGTTTAAATGTATCAATTCTTTGGCACTCAGCCTTCTTCACAGTCCAACTCTCACATCCATACATAGCTACTGGAAAAACCATAGCCTTGACTAGATGGACCTTTGTTGGCAAAGTAATATCTCTGCTTTTGAATATGCTATCTAGGTTTATCATAACTTTTCTTCCAAGGAGTAAGTGTCTTTTAATTTCATGGCTGCAGTCACCATCTGCAGTGATTTTGGAGCCTCCCCCACCCCCCGCCAAAAAAAGTCTGACACTGTTTCCACTGTTTCCCCATCTATTTCCCATGAAGTGATGGGACCGGATGCCAT
>SJYX01003490.1:136465-148929 GCA_006410675.1 Oreotragus oreotragus
GTCTTGTAGGTCTTCATAAAACCGTTCAACTTCAGCTTCTTCAGCATTACTGGTTGGGGCCTAGACTTTGATTACCGTGATATTGGAGACGAACAGAGATCATTCTGTCGTTTTTAAGACTGCACCCAAGTACTGCATTTCAGACTCTTTTGTTGACCACGATGGCTACTCCATTTCTTCTGAGGGATTTCTGCCTGCAGTAGTAGATATAATGGTCATCTGAGTTAAATTCACCCATTCCAGTCCATTTTAGTTCACTGATTCCTAGAATGGCGACATTCACTGTTGCCATCTCTTGTTTGACCACTTTCAATTTGCCTTGATTCATGGACCTGACGTTCCAGGTTCCTATGCAATATTGCTCTTTACAACATCAGACCTTACTTCTATTACCAGTCACATGCACAGCTGGGTATTGTTTTTGCTTTGGCTCCATCCCTTCATTCTTTCTAGAGTTATTTCTCCACTGATCTCCAGTAGCATATTGGGCACCTTCTGACCTGAGGAGTTCCTCTTTCATTATCCTATCATTTTGCCTTTTCATACTGTTCATGGGGTTCTCAAGGCAAGAATACTGAAGTGGGTTGCCATTCCCTTCTCCGGGGGACCACATTCTATCTGGCCTCTCCACCATGACCTGTCCTTCTTGGGTTGCCCCGTGGGCATGGCTTAGTTTCATTGAGTTAGACCAGTCTGTGGTCCTAGTGTGACTAGATTGACTAGTTTTCTGTGAGTATGGTTTCAGTGTGTCTGCCTTCTGATGCCCTCTTCTCCCTAATTCTCAGTCCCCTGGCCTGGATTCACTTGTATGATTCAGGGTTCTGTCCTTGACCCCTTTCTCTTCCCAGTCAAGCCCAAAAAGTTTCTTTTTTGAATCTTCATTGAGAACATCGTCAAAATAGACAATGCACTTCCTCTGGAGAGCATTTCCTTACAGCTTCCTCCAGAGTAAAGGGTCTGAGGCTTTGTGTTAGCTCTTTATCATTGACTTTCTCCTAGCAAGGTGTTTATCACATTCAGAAGTTATCTGCTGCTCTGCCTCTCTCCTCTATTAAATTCAGCTTTTTCAGGCTAGGTCCTGGTCTTATTTATTTTGGAATCAACAATGTTTAGCCTGGAGCCTAAAATCAAGCAAGCACTCAATAAACACAAGATGAATGGAGCTGAACCAATCATTAACACAGAAACATCCAGTCCAGACACTCTACTGTGCCCTTTAAACAGCTACAGCTTTTGATTTCCCAGCTCATCTCTACTGGCTGAGACAACTTCTCAAGAAGAACTAGTACTTATATCTCAAGTGGACTCTGTTAAAACTATTGTTATTTTTGTCACTTAATCACTACATCGTTTCAGACTCTTTTGAGACCCCCCTGGACTGTAGCCCACCAGACTTCTCTGTCCAAGAGATTTCCCAGGCCAGAATACTGGAGTGGGTTGCTATATCCTCCTCCAGGGGATCTTCCTAACCCAGGGATCGAACTCATGTCTCCTGCATTGGCAGGTGGATTCTTTACTGCTGAGCCATTAGAGAGGCTGGAACAGGCATTTAATTAGGTTTAAAAGCTGAATGGGAAAAAGAAGAATTCTACCTGAGGGATGGTCACTGGGGAAATTACAGCTCATTCCTTTTGGGAAGACAGAAGAGAGGAACAGGAATTTATAGCCTCTCAAAGACTCCTAAATGCAGCCCAAGAAATGCCATTAACATAATTGGTGGAGGAGAACATATTGATTAGTATGTGTTTCCATCAAGAAGGTGAGATAATCAGTACTGGACACTGTTCTCCCAAGTATACTCTACAGAACCTTAAGGCTAAAAGTGAGGGAGTGACATATTTCTATGGACAAATAAGTTTCTTTTCTGGTCCACAAATTACATATGCATGTAAAAGCCATTGAGGAGTCTTACAGCTAAAGAAACCTGGATAAGTGTGTTTAGGTGATTTTTTCTTTCTTTAACTCATGGGACTAGAGGCTTTTGTTTTTTTATATCATCTTTCAACACCCAACGGAACTAACTTTTGGTGAAAAACATGATGGGAAATACTAGCCTCAGTCTAGACTACCTAGCCTTGATATACATATCATGTTCAAGGTGGGTATTTCTGAGATGCTTGTGCAACCTACAGCCTCTTTTCTTTAAGCAGACTCAGCCAGATGGGTAATTATAATCTCTGTGTTAGTCTTCACAGTCCCGCCTGCCCCTCTGAGGAGGCTTGCTTGGTAAAGTAGAAAGAGTCATATCCTTCTTGTTCAAATCAGAACTCACAAGTTTTTGGTCCAGCTCAGATGGGACATTGAGCCAGGGTTCTAGTGATTATTTTCCTCCATATGTACTCAGAAGCAGAGAAAAGTGATCCACAGAGAGAAAAAAGAATTCATCAGATCCTCAGAAACAAGCAGTGATGACAGAGCTTGAGGCCCCAGAGAGGTGGAGGAACAGACGTTATTCCCCTAGCATTCCAAACTTGATAAAGCCCCACTGAACTTCACACCCTAGGATGTTATTAATGGCACCCCACTCCAGTACTCTTGCCTGGAAAATCCCATGGATGGAGGAGCCTGGTAGGCTGCAGTCCACGGGGTCGCTAAGAGTCAGACACAACTGAACGACTTCACTTTTACATTTCACTTTCATGCACTGGAGAAGGACATGGCAACCCATTCCAGTATTCTTGCCTGGAGAATCCCAGGGATGGGGAAGCCTGCTGGGCTGCCATCTATGGGGTTGCACAGAGTCGGACATGACTGAAGCGACAGCAGCAGTAGCAGCAGCATGCCTACTTAATCTCCCTTTTAGTTTAAATTTGTAGAAGGTGGTTTTATTTCTGTCAACCAAAGAGTGTTAACTGGTACATGGAGTCAGAAATAGAGACATTTACATTCAAGAGGTGTTTATCGAGCACTTTTTGTGCAGGCGCTATGGGGATTCAGAAAGTATAATGCAAGTTCTGCCTTAGGAAGCTTCACTAATGAAAGATAAAGTCACATGTGCAGATTTCAGTGGAATCAGGCAATTGCTAGTAAAGGTGTGTTATAGAAATTTATTGTTTTTAATACATAATGGGGATAGACAAAAAAATATATAGAAGATTCCAAATATAAACAATTCTTGGAGGAAATGGCAACACACTCCCATATTCTCACCTGGGAAATCCCATGGACAGAGGAGCCCGGCAGGCTACAGCCCACGAGGTCGCAAGAGTTAGACACAACTGAGCAACTGTGCACACATACCAGAAGCAATTCTTGGAGTAAATCTGGAAGCTTCCGCTTTCCAGGTACAGAAGTGTCACAAGGGTATCCAGATAGAAGAGACGGAGCACACCTAGGGGTCCATGTGAGAAGCAGTGATGAGTGTGTGAAGAGAAATGAAAGAGCTATGGCTGGAACTTGTAGAACGAGGATACTAGCTGTGGGAGATGAAGCCGAGAAATAACCAGTGGGAATCAGAGGGGAAGAACCAACCATTCTACAGTACAGCTGCTGGAATGTCATCAGGTCAAAGGAGCAGATTCCAAGGAGGAAAGTAACATGATCAGGTTGGCATGTTGCAAAGATATATTTTAGTGATTGTGCATAAGACAGACTTGATGTAGGCAGACGAGGAGGCAGAGACACTTGTTGGAATATGACGTTACATAGCGGGAGTAGAAGGAAGGCATGGACATTAACCATAGAATGAACTGTGGTGCAGGAGAAGACTCTCGAGAATCACTTGGACTGCAAGGAGATCAGACCAGTTCATCCTAAAGGAAATCAATCCTGAATATTCATTGGAAGGACTGATGCTGAAGCTGAAGCTCCAATACTTTGGCCACCTGTTCCAAAGAACTGACGCATTGGAAAACACCCTGATGCTGGGAAAGATTGAAGGCAGGAGGAGAAGGAGACAACAGAGGATGAGATGGTTGGATGGCATCACTGCCTCAATGGACATGAGTTGGAGCAAGCTCTGGGAGTTGGTGATGGACAGGGAAACCTGGTATGCTGCAATCTATGGGGTTGCAAAGATTTGGACATGACTGAGGGACTGAACTGAATCATCTAAAGTGAATTAATAATAAAATGTTAGTGAAGAAAAAAGACCTTTGAGATTTAACTGATACTCAGACATTCCTCCATACTACTCCAAAATTCATAGTTCTTCATAATTCATATATTTCACAGATACTCTACATCCCTAGCCTCCAAATATGGTCTGTGGTGTGGGTCGAATATGAGTCTAAACAATATTAAAAAACAGTATTGAGATATGGGGTCTTCCTGTTGATTGACCCGGCCAGCAATGGTCCACAGAACTGGGAACAAATGATGGGATGTAGCTTGGGTTTCTGAAAGATGAAGATAACTCCTGGATGCATTGCCGCTCTAAGGCTGGCTTCCTGCACCTTCAGAAAGAGAGTGCACTGGATGAGACCAGTTATTTCAAACACTGTGTACCTTCTTACCAAAAGAAAGTGTTCATGAAAGTCCTATATTTAAACATTTTTGTCTGAGGCAGTGGGTAGAAAGCTTTAAACTCTTTTCTTGGTCCCTGCAGTGGGCTCTGAGATACCTGTACAGAATCTTAGAAGTTGTGGGAAAGAGAATTGCAAAACCAGAGCATCACAGATATCCTTTTTAGCCTTTTATATGAACCTTGATGTCTCATTGGTGGCTTTCTCATGTCTGCCTGAGCTGGGCTCTGTTTTCCAGGGTATATAATACAACCCCTAGATCTTACAGCATGGGCAGGGGGGAATTCACTCATTGAATACACATATATTTCCCCAGTAGGTTGGGAGAGGACATGAATATGTCACAACAGGAACCCTATAAAGGAATTCTATTAAAGGAAAGCCAGGGTCCTTGCCTGGAAATAGTATGTCACTGAAACAATTTGGTCTGAACCCTCACCTTCCAGTTATCATTGGCTTGACCTTGGGACAAGTTAGTAACTTCTCAGCCTCAGTCAGTCTTTCTATATGCAGGACTCAATAACTTTCTTATGAAAGTTCAAACAGTGTGGGATTTATAAAAGTGGGTTTTATTGTACAATATCAACAAATTTTATTTAAAAACCTGTCAATTCTCATACATTCTATGAGAGAAACAGAGCACCAAGATGAAAATTTTATTAACAAAACAAGCAAAAATCTACACCACATATTAAATTAACATCATGGCAACATGATCAATGACTAGCCATATGGTGAGGCGATACTAACATGCCATAATTGTGTGACAATTGCTGCAATCCTAGCTCTGGATTGATAAAACTGATCCAATGGCTGCTTTCTCATTTTGTTGGGCATGCTTGCCTATTCTCACAGTAACACACCATCACATTTTCTCTGTTGCACTTGATAAGGGCAAATTGCCACTGTGGGATGGAGCAGAGCTTTGTTCAGTCCCACAGTTCAGCCTCCAATTGACTGGAAGAGTTGTACAAATTGTTTTCCCTTCGTTTAGAGACACTTATCAAGGCCCAACAATGAAGGTAATTCGGGCCACTTGCCAGGCAGACAAATCTCTCAAAAGAGACAGCACCAAGACCCCCTCAGCTTAATGAAATTGTAAGAACTTCACCAGTCCTAGAAAAAGTGGAAAGAAAGAAAGAAGAAAAAGAACTTTCTAAAGCAGATTGCTTAATAAGGGGTGCCCAACAGAGCAATTTAGTGAAGTATCTCAAAGAGCTATTCAGTATGTGGCATTGCAAACTCCCAGCATCATGGGAAGAGAGGCTCACTGCACAAATATTTACTTTGATTTGTAGATGATTTTCATCTCTTTGATACATGTACTCAGTGCTTCACAGGCAATTCATTAGAATTATGATTTTGTTAATCGTTAACCTCAAGATTGGAAATAACCTTAAAAAAAAAAGCAAAGTCTAAATACAACCAGCAATCAGATAATACAAATTCCAACAGTAGGTGGGTTAAGTTTTATCATTTCCCCCATTGGCAAAAGAGGCTTTCTACCTCTTGAGGAAAAAGAACTACATTAATTTCACTACATTTAAACTTACACCTAATCTAAGTGTAGTGGACACTTGCACCTAGACAGCATATTAAAAAGCAGAGATGTTACTTTGCCAGCAAAGATCCATCTAGTCACAACCATAGGGTTTTTCCAATATTCATGTATGGATGTGAGAGTTGGACTATAAAGAAAGCTGACCACCAAAGAATCAATGCTTTTGAACTGTGGTGTTAGAGAAGACATTTGAGAGTCACTTGGACTGCAAGGAGATCAAACTAGTCCATCCCAAAGGAAATTTGTCCTGAATGTTCATTGGAAGAACTAATGCTGAAGCTGAAGCTCTAACAGTCTGGCCGCTTAATGTGAAAAGCTGACTCATTGGAAAAGATCCTGATGCTGGGAAAGATTGAAGGCAGGAGGAGAAGGGGACGACGGAGAATGAGATGGTTGGATGGCATCACCGGCTCAATGCACATGAGTTTGAGCAAGCTCTGGGAGTTGACGATGGACAGGGAAGCCTGGCATGCTGTTATTCATGGAATTTCAAAGATTCAGAGATGACTGAGGGACTGAACTGAACTGAACTGAACTGAGAATTTTCACTCCTACATGCTTTTATCCCCTCTTTGCCTCTTAGAATCACAGACAGTTATAACCAAAAGGGACTTTATGTCCATATAACACAATTCTCATGTTTTGGAGCAGAGAAAACTGAGGCACAGAGAACATAAGTCATTTCTTAAGGCCCAATAGTTAGGAAATAGAAGATATGGATGATTAAAAACCACCACAACATCAGCAGTGAGAGTGGGTTTTGATCTATTGTTTTTCTGCACTTTATCTGATCTTATTTCATTTCCCACATAAAATGATAAATTAGAAATTGTGCTGGAGAAAGAGTCAGTAGTAGAGGAATTATCCCCACTCTATCCAAGAAACTTGAGATGCAACTTAATCTTTCTGCCTGAACTTCTACTGTCTCAAATGGAGAATAAAGGAATATATGTAGATGAATAAATGTCAATACACACACACACACACACACTCCTATAGTGAACCAGATATAGAGGTGTTATTTAGATCTAAGAGGTAAGTTTTACTGGCTGAATTTTACAAAGGAACTGAGGAATAAGGACATTAGGTGATTTGTCTAAGCTTTTCCAGTCAAAAGAAGTAGAGCAGAGAAGAGAAACCAAGTCTGGGAGGAGCCAGAGTCTGTTGAGTAACCACAGAAGTCAGCTAGATACCAGGTTATGTATTTAGGGGAAAGTTTTCTCCACTTGTTCTTTAAAAGGAGTCAAATGAAACCAAACAATGGTAAAAACTTTTTTTCTAAAGAAAGCCTCTGTTAAATGACTCTCAGAGTTAACACAGGTGTTGAGAAACTTCATTTTTCCTGGTCAGCCTTGGCTTGGATCTCCTCAGAAACGGGATGTCACTGCAGACAAAGCTTAGCAGATGATGTCAGGGTTTCACCTGTAGTCCTTCAGATCCTTGTTTGTGTCCACCAGCTTGCGTTTGCTTCTGCTACCAACAGCAGGAATTGGAGGGTTGCCTTCAGACTACTAGAGCCTTTACTGCCTAGTAAAACACAAAGCACAAAGACTCAGAAGTATCTGAGAATGTAGATCATTCCCAGGGCTTAACTAATGATGAGTGTAGGGGCAGAAATGCTCCAGATCCCTTGCTGCTGATTCAGGGACTCTGGAATAATCCCTTCACTGTGTCCAAGTCTCCCCATGGGATTGGGTCAAAGCCACCCTCCAAAGTGGGTGTATCTTATACATGATATAATCCACTTCCTTGGTCTCTCCCTTCTCATCTTACTTCCCATGTCTCTGATTCACTTTCTTGTACATCATCATCTCAGAGACTGCTTCTGGAAAATCAACTTAAAACTTAAGAGCAGCCCATCTATTGTTTGACACCATGATTATCTTTCCTTACACTTAATAAACTGTTTTTTTTTTTCATCTTCAATAAAACTTAGACTACCAGTAACTCCAATCCAAAGATCTGTTCTGTGCTACAATGCAACAGAGCACACATCCTATCCCCTCCCACTTCAATGGCTTTCTGATGGTTGATAGTGCCTGCGGCTTCCTTTTCATCTCTTTTCTGCAGCTCACCAAAGACTTAAATGAAAATTGTTGCGCTGACTTAGCACTCGCATTATCAGAAGCTAATAATAAAGATACGGCACTGCCACTCCGTATGTCACCCAAGAAAGAGCCATAAAAAAAACATAAAACAAAGTCCTGTCATCTTAACAAAGGATGTAGAACCTTTGTGTGTCCCCCTCCCAAGTTTTAAGTGCTATTTATTGAGCTATTACCATATTCTGGAGCATTCACAGTCATTTTACATATGTTATCTCATTGACTCTTCCCAAAAACACTACTAAACATTACTATCGCTCTCATTCTTTTTAAAAATATTTATATATCCATTTAATTATTGGGCTGTGTTGGGTCTTAGTTGCCGCACAAAGGATCTTTGCTATGACATGCGGATATTTTGCTATGGGGCGTGGATTCTCTAGTTGTGGCGCACATTCTCTCTCGTTGTGGATCACAGGCTCCAGAGCTCATGGGCTCACTAGTTTGCGGCACATAGGCTTAGTTGCCCATGGCATGAGGGATCCTAGCCCCCCAGTCAGGGATCGAATCGATGTCCCCTGCAATGCAAGGAAGATTCTTAACCACTGGATCCCCAGGGAAATCCTCATGGTTATTATTTGTGATTAACAGGTGAGTAAACAGAAGTAGAGAGACTTTTTCTTCTATCTCTGTGTTTAATAGGAAGTGGCAGAGCTGGGATTTGAATCCAAGCAATTTAATACAGTGTTCGTTGGAAGGACTAATGTTGAGGCTGAAACTCCAACACTTTGGCCACTTGATCCGAAAAGCTGACTCATTTGAAAAGACCCTGATGCTGGGAAAGATTGGAGGCAGGAGGAGAAGGAGATGACAGATGATGAGATGGATGGATGGCATCACTGACTGAATGGACATGAGTTTGAGTAAACTCCGGGAGTTGGTGTTGGACAAGGAGGCCTGGCATGCTGTAGTCCGTGGGGTCGCAAAGAGTCAGACGCAACTGAGTGACTCAACAGAACTGAACTACATTTAATAACAGAGCCCACATTCTGACCCATTACAAATCACTGTGAATGTTCTGTATGGAAAAGGAAACTCATAAATACATATTGTTGTAATGTATTAAATTATCACAAGTATTTCTTAAACAAAGTGTGAGAGTATAGACTAGGAGCTCAACTGAAATTTCACATCAGAACTTTGCTGTGGATTGCAAAAATAGTCACATTTTCAGCTCTTACCTTTGAGAGATAAAATGATTTGTCCAACAAGAAATTAGCAAATTGTCCCACTCAGTGGGTTAACAGGGCTTATGTATTGGAATTGCTGTCTCTTGCTGCTCTTTAGAACCCTAAGATTGTCATGTAAAGAAGTAAAGAAGTCTTTTCCACCTTACTGGAGGCTAGAAGGTGAAGGTGAAGTTGCTCAGTCGTGTCCGACTCTTTGTGCCCCCATGGACTGTAACCTACTAGGCTTCTCTGTCCACGGGATTCTCCAGGCAAGAATACTGGAGTGGATTGCCATTTCCTTCTCCAGGGGATCTTCCTGACCCAGGGATCAAACCCAGGTCTCCTGCATTAGAGGCAGACACTTTAACCTCTGAGCCACCAGGGAAGCTAGGAGATCACAAGGAAAAGAATTAATCCATCTCAGTTAAGTTCTCCTTAAGCTGAACAGCCTACATCATGTAAGTCAGGTCACCCTAGGCTAAAATTTTCTCAACCTGGCTGCTACTAATATTTCAAGCCACATGATTCTTTGTTGTAGAGAATTGCTTTTTGGAGGATATTTAGCAGCATCTCTTTACTTTATGCACTAAATGTCAGTAAAAGCACCCAGTTATGACAACCAAAATTGGGTTTGGTGGTGGTTTACTCATGGTAATTTAGTCGCTAAGTCGTGTCCAAATCATGAGACCCCATGGACTGTAGCCTACCAGGCTCCTCTGTCCATGGGATGTTCCAGGCAAGAGTACTGGAGTGGATTGCCATTTCCTTCTCCAAGGGAATCTTCCTGACCCAGGGATTGAACCCGTGTTTCCTGCATTGCAGAGACACGTATTCTTAACCAACTGAACTATGAGGGAAGCCGTAAAACACATAAAACTGTGATTCAGGTCTGTTCAGTCACTCAGTCATGTCTGACTCTTTGCGACCCCATGAATTGCAGCACGCCAAGCCTCCCTGTCCATCACCAACTCCCAGAGTTCACTCAGACTCATGTCCATTGAGTCAGTGATGCCATCCAGCCATCTCATCCTCTGCCGTCCCCTTCTCCTCCTGCCCCCAATCCCTCCCAGCATCAGAATCTTTTCCAATGAGTCAGCTCTTCACATGAGGTGTCCAAAGTACTGGACTTTCAGCTCTAGCATCATTCCTTCCAAAGAAATTCCAGGGCTGATCTCCAGAATGGACTGGTTGGATCTCCTTGCAGTCCAAGGGACTCTCAAGAGTCTTCTCCAACACCACAGTTCAAATGCATCAATTCTTCCGTGCTCAGCCTTCTTCACAGTCTAACTCTCACATCCATACATGACCACTAGAAAAACCATAGCCTTGACCAGATGGACCTTAGTCACAAAGTAATGTCTCTGCTTTTGAATATGCTATCTAGGCATTGCCAAATATCCTCCAGTGGAGATGGTAGTTTGTACAAGTCATCTGCAGTTAAGAACCACCAAGTTCCACCTGATGCATCCCCGACCTGAAAAATAGCCCCCTGACTCACATAACTGTAAGACAAACATAATGATCGTTTCAAGTCATTAGGTTTTGAGACTGTTACTAATCTAAAGTTAATAGAGTCTCTGTAGCAGAGATAATATCTATTTGTCACAAGCACTGGTCTCTCTAGATTGCACAGAAGGACTACATTTTCTAGTCCTCTTTGGAATTTAAGTGAAAAATATGTAATTAAGTGGCTTCCTGTAGTGATATGAGAAGATACTGTGTGTCATTCAATCTCAAACAATTAAAAATAGCATCTTCTCCACAGCTGCTTTCTCCTGATTGCCTAGAAGGAAAGAACCCCAGTATTGCAAAATTATGAGACAGAACTCTGAATACCTGGGTCAGCATTGGAGGACACCTGCTCAGGAGAGCTGCCTAATCTGCACTGGACTGTGACAGAAGCATGGGACAAATCTTTCCTATTTAACCTACTGAGGTTTAGGGTGTACTTGTTATCATTGCAAAGCCTAGCCTCAGTCTTCATTCCTGACATATATGTTGGAAATAAGCTAACTATATTTATCCTTGCTTTCCTGTTGGCTCAGATAGTAAAAGATCTGCTTGCAATACAGGAGACTCGAGTTCCATCCCTGGGTCAGGAAGATTTCCCTGGAGAAGGGAATGCAACCCACTTCAGTATTCTTGCCTGGAGAATTCCATGGACAGAGGAACCTGACAAGCTACAGTCCATACTGTCACAGAGTTGCACACGACTGAGTGACTAACACTTGAGATGAATGATGAGAAAATTTGAATTAGATTTGTCAGTAAAATAACAAATTCTCAGTGCACCAGCCCCAAGCACCCTGGATCCTGCATCGAACCTGGACTGGCAATTCCTTTCTTATCTGGGATGACCCAGAGGGATAGTATGGGGAGGGAGGAGGGAGGGGGGTTCAGGATTGAGAACATGTGTACACCAGTGGCAGATACATGTTTATGTGTGGCAAACCAATACAATATTGTAAAGTAGAAAAAAAAAAAAAGAACAGATTCTCTTCGATATCTTTTTTTCAGTTTTACTGAGATATAATTGACCTACAGCACCATATGAGTTTATGGTGATCAGCGTAATGGATTTGGATTCTGTACGTCATGAAATGATCATCATAACAAGTTTAGTGAATAGCCATCATTTCAAATGGACTATAAAGAAAGCTGAGCACTAAAGAATTGATGATTTTGAACTGTGGTGTTGGAGAAGACTCTTGAGAGTCACTTGAACTGCAAAAAGATCAAACCAGTCAATCCTAAAGGAAATCAGTCATGAATATTCATTGGAAGGACTGATGCTAAAGCTGAAAGTACAATAACTTGGCCATTTGATGTAAAGAAATGACTCATTGGAAAAGACCCTGTGCTGGGAAAGACTGAAGGCCAGAGAAGAAGGGACGACAGAGGATGAGATGGTTGGGTGGCATCACCGACTTGATGGACATGAGTTTGAGAAAGCTCCACTAGTTGGTGATGAATAGGGAAGCCTGTTGTGCTGCAGTCCATGGGGTCACAAAGAGTTGGACATGCCCAAAGAAATGCAATGCCAAAGAATGCTCAAACTACCGCACAATTTCATTCATCTCACATGCTAGTAAAGTAATGCTCAAAATTCTCCAACCCAGGCTTCAGCAATACATGAACCATGAACTTCCTGATGTTCAAGCTGGTT
>SJYX01003490.1:153802-169341 GCA_006410675.1 Oreotragus oreotragus
TCTTTGAGTCCTGAATGAACAATTGAACTGAACTGAACTGAGCAAGTGAAATGAACTGAATCATTTCAAACAGATACAAAGCTAAAGAAACAGAAAAAATGTTTTTTCTTGTGATAAGAACTCAGCATTTACTTTCTTACAGATTTTCGTATATTATATAGCAGGGGTGGTGATAGTCATGTTGTACATTACATCCCTAGTGGTTATCTACTTTTCAACTGGAAGTTTGCACTTTGGGACTGCTTTCATCCATTTCCTACTATCTCCGGTAACCACAAATCTGATCTCTTTTTCTCTGAGTTTGTTTTGAAATATAACTGATCTTGCAAGAACAACACCTTGCTAGTTCTTCCTCGGGGGTTTTATCTTTCCCCTTAGGTTTGAATATATTCCTCTTGTTGACTATCAGCTGATCTAAGAAAGAAATGGAAAAAACCATTCAAGCCACATTTGAGGATTATAACCTGGGTGCTGTTGCTGTTCAATCTAACCATGTCTGACTTTTTGCAACCCCATGGGCCGCAGCATGCCAGGCTTCCCTGTCCTTCACTATCTGCCAGATGTAACCTACAACTATCTCAGAAAGCTCTGAGAACTGCCCCACTCATTAGAGGTTCTATAAGTTTTTCAGACAAAGGGCTGTACAGCAAAAGTGAAAGTCGCTCAGTTGTGTCCAGCTCTTTGCAACCCCATAGACTATACACTCCATGGAATTCTCCAGGCCAGAATACTGGAGTGGGTAGCCTTTCCCTTCTCCAGGGGATCTTCCTAACCCAGGGATCCAACCCAGGTTTCCCCCATTGCAGGAAGATTCTTTACCAGCTGAGCCACCTGGGAAGCCCAATGATGTATTATTAACATTTTACACAACCCAGTGCCATGTGACCATTTACAAGATCAAGAACAAATGTTATCTTTAAGGAGGTGTCTTGTTGACACTGGCAGAATGTTGCTCTTTATGGCTGAGCAGGTATTTCTGCTGATGGGAGACGGCTGGTCAATGCATCATGCAGATACACAAGGCACAGTGCAGGGAGAAAAGAACGAAAGAGCAGAGAAGAAATTTTTGTTTATATTTTTCTTGTCTTGCCATTAAATAGGAATTTTGTTTCACACTCTGTTGCCTCATTTTGCCTGACTTGCTGCTTTCATTTGTATATACCTGGTCAGTTGTTTATGTTTCTTGACGTTGGAGAAGTGACCTTGTGTAGAAGCTGTTTGATGTGTCCCAGCCACTCACTCGTCTCTGGTCCCCAGAGCTCTATGCTCCAGGTCTGCCCACTATGTGTGTTGCATGGGTACTTCTGTTGTGGTGACCTGACTACTACGGGCAGTCTGGTAAGTGTGGCTGACCCCTGTCAAGTAGACTGCCTGGTTCTGCCTTGTGCCCAGGCTGCTGGCCACTCCTGGGTGGGGCAGGTCATGAGACTGCTGACTGAGGGATCCTAGGATTCCTGGAACTGGTGTCTGCCCACTGGTGAGTGGGGCTGTGTTGTCACCTGGCCAGTTGCTTAGCCTGAGGCAGGTACCAGTGCTGAAAGGTTGCTGGGCTGGATCAGTGTTAATAAGCCGGCAGGAGACCAGCACCAGTGTTGAGGTGGTGGAATGAACTTCCTAAATGGATTCCCCTGTGTCCGTATCCCCAGGGGGTGCTCCAGTTGCCCCATACCTCTCCTGGATCCTCTCCAAATCAATAGGTGGGTCTGATCGAGGTTCCTTTCAAATTATTGCTTCTTCCCTGTGTTCTGGAACATATGAGATTTTGTATGTGCCCTATAAGAATGGAGTGTCTATTCTCACAGCCATCTGGGTCTTCTGAAAGGAAGGCCTATTGGTCCAAAGCTGAATACTCTGGGGGCTCATCTTCTTAGTGCCAGAACCCCTAGCTGGGAGCCTGATATGGAGTTAAGACCACTCCTTGGAGAAAGCCTCTGCAATTGTGGTTGAGGGTTGCCCACTATAGGGTTTGGGTCTTGACTATACCATCTTTGTCCATCCTCCTGGTCTTGTGGCTCCTTCTTTTTATCATTAGTTGTGTATCTTTTCTGCTAGACTTCATCAACAGTTGCTTTGCCAATTGTTGTAATTTTGGTGTGCCTGTGGGAGGAAGTGAGTCAGAGTCTTCCTTCTGCCACCTTGGTTACTCCCCTCAGATTGCCTTCATCCTCTTTAGTCCAATGTACCAACTGCTAGTGTACAAATCCCAGCTCCTGCATTCATTCATTCATTCAATACATGTTTATTAAGTGGCTACTGATTGTCAGCAACCATACTAAGAATAGCGCTCTGTGTAGAAGCACAAGGCGTGATTTATGCCTCTGAGGAGGCATAGCCCACTGGAGAAGGCAGCCACATTAAAAGAAAATTCACAGACAAAATTACTGCAACAAAACTTTTAAATCATGTGCCTGGAGAATGTCAAAACATTAGCGAATACTGCCTGGAGAAATCAGACAAGTCTTCACAGAGGAAGTGACAGTATACATGAATCTGTAAAATATGAAATAAGAATTTTTAATGGCAAAAAGTAAAGAATATAAGGAAGTCCCAGTAGAAAAGCATTCCAGGCAAGAGGAACAGCAACTACAAAATAAATTGGGAACATGAAGTCTCTTGTCTTGGAAAAGAGTTGAGGACATTCCCCTTGACAAAAATTGACTAATCTAGAAGCTTATGTTCTTGTTTATCATTCTGTTACAATCTGGCTCAAACCTAATGGTTTCAAGAATCAATTACTTTATCTCATGATGTTATGTGTGAGGAATTTAGGCAGGGTTTGGTTGGACAATTCTTCTGCCCACTGTGATGGTGATAGAGGTCACATAGAGGTATTTGAATGGACTAGTGTGGGGTTCGAAAATGACTTTATTTACCTATATGATGCCTTAAGAGGCATGATTCATTTCAATTAATGGTATTGACCTGAGCACTAATATGTGGCATCTCCAGGATGATGGCATATGGCTGCTTATGGCTCCCAGAGAGAGAGTGCTCCAAAAAACAGACAGTACAAGACACCAGTCTGTTAAGCCTGGACCTAGATACCGATATAAGCCTGGACCTAGATACTGATACAAACTCACATTTGCCACACTGTATGGTCAGTTATCACTATGACTGTCCAGAATCAAAATAAGGGGTCATGGACCCTGGTTCTCAATTTTGTCAAAGCATTTTCAGGCAAAAGCAGAGGTCTTAGGGCCTCAGTTAAAGTGAAAAAAGTTTCTTCCCTACAGAAACCTACAAGTAGTGAAACAGGAGGGACGGGGGCATGGCACACTCTTTAAAAGATTGACATAGCCGCGGGACATGGCAAAAAACTGGTTAAAACCAACTAGGTCCTAGATGACTGAACATTCAGTTCCCAGTGGACCTTGAGCTTCATTCTATGCTCATTGTAATAGATTAGCTAAATGGCACACCCACAGCCACCATTATGATTCAGAGGCTAACTGAAGGTCAAAGGTCAAAAATTAGGCAGTAGCACAATTCCTGGTAATCGCCCCACCTCTCCTGAAACAGCTGGAATAATTCTCCCATTTATTAGCCTATAAAATTACTCAGCCCATAAAAACTAATCATGTCATATTTTGGGGCCTCTCACCATCAGAGATGGCCAAACTCTGTCTGTAGAGTATGTTTCTCTCTAAATAAATTCACTTGTTAACTATCACTTTGTCTCTCACTGAATTCTTTTAATGATAAGATATCAAAAATCTGAGCTTCATTAAGTACTGAGACCAGGTTATTTCAGTTGCTCAGTCATTTCAAACTCTTTGTGACCCCATGGACTACACCATGCCAGGGAAGCTTCCTCAAACTCATGTCAGTGTTGGCATCCAACCATCTCATCCTCTGTCACCCACTTTTCCTCCTGCCTTCAATCTTTCCTAGCGTCAGGGTCTTTCCCAATGAGTCTGCAGTGATCTTGGAGCCCAAGAAAATCTCTCACTGTTTCCATTGTTTCCCCAACTATTTCCCATGAAGTGATGGGACTGGATGCCATGATCTTAGTTTTTTGAATGTTGGGTTTTAAGCCAGCTTTTTCACTCTCCTCTTTCACCTTCATCAAGAGGCTCTTTAGTTCCTCTTCACATTCTGTCATAAGAATGGTGTAATCTGCATTTCTGAGATTTTTTATATTTCTTCTGGCAATCTTGATTCCAATTTGTACTTCACCAAGCCCAGCATTTAGCATGATTTACTCTGCTTATAAGTTAAATAGGCAGGGTGGCAATATATAGAGCTTTGATGTACTGCTTTCTGAATTTTGAGTCCATTGTTCTATGTATAGTTCTAACTGTTGCTACTTGACCTGCATACAGGTTTTTCAGGAGGCAGGTAAGGTGGTCTTGTATTCCTATCCCTTTAAGAATTTTCCACAGTTTGTTCTGCTGCAAGAACAGAGTCTCCCTTCTTCTTCCATATAGATTGCCACCGGGATGCTAATTTCTCTCATTTTCTGCCAGTGCTCCCAATTTTGAATGTCAAGCTTATGGAAGTACAGCATGTAGGCATGAAGTTGTTTTGACTCTGACTTCAGGGCCCTTGAGAAAGCCAAGTGACTTTCCAGGGGTGAGTTTCTCATTCTGGATCCCTTTTCCAGGGGTGAAGGAGCATCCTCATGACATCTCTAGCCATCTTGCCTTGAAGAACTCTTCCCTAAGGACTTCCCAGGCAGTCCAGTGGTTAAGACTCTGCACTTCCACTGCAGAGAGCACATGTTCAGTCCCTGATTGGATAACTAAGATCAAGCATGCCACACAGCAGGGCCAAAGGGAAAAAAAAAAAAAGAGCTCTTCTGAGACAGCAACAAATGTTGTTGAGTGTGAAGCCAAATCCATGATTCCACTCTCTGTACCTTGACATTTAATTAAATCTCAGAGACAGAGTTTTGGGTGAAATAGAGCAGAATAGCTTTACTGCTTTGCCAAACAAAAGGGGCCAGAGAGAGCTAATGTTCTCAAAATTATGTTTCAGCTTGTTGGGGACTAGTGAGTTTTATAGTAATTGTTCAAAGAAGGCATGATCAATTCATGGACATTCTTCTGATTGGTGATGGTGAAGGAAGTGGGAGTCAGCATCATCAACCTTTCGGCTCCAACCAGCTTGGAGTCTATGTGCTTGTGGGCACAATAGTATTAATTTCTTCCATTAGGTAAGGGTTTCAGAATCTGAAAAACAGCTCAAAGATATTGTTGTGTGCATCCATTTAGGGAGGACCAAGATCCTACCCCCGGAGAAGGCAATGGCACCCCACTCCAGTACTCTTGCCTGGAAAATCCCATGGACAGAGGAGCCTGGTGGACTGCAGTCCATGGGGTCGCTAAGAGTCAGACACAGCTGAGTGACTTCACTTTCACTTTCACTTTCATTCATTGGAGAAGGAAATGGCAACCCACTCCAGTGTTCTTGCCTGGAGAATCCCAGGGACAGGGGAGCCTAGTGGGCTGCCGTCTATGGGGTCGCACAGAGTCGGACACAACTGAAGCGACTTAATAGTAGTAGTAGAAGACCCTACCCCAGGGCTGAAATATTGTTTCTTTTGATTGTTCCTCCCTGTTTCTGCATCCCCTTCCCTATTTGTCTGCTTAAACCTGCTCCTTGGAACTCAGGAAAGGTGCTGGAGGCTGAATGAAGCCTATTTTATATAATCAAGGAGGGGGAGACACAGAAAAGCTTCTCTGCCCCCGGAGCCCTACAGGGTCCTGGTTGGTATAAGTGTGGGAGGAATTTAAATTTATCACACAGCTGTTTGGAGGAATTATGGGTAATTAAATGTTTCAACAGTAAAACGTGGCCCCAAACTCTGTTACCCTCTCAAATAGTTTCCTGTAGTTCCTGAAGTCTAACTGGGGGTAGTATTGTTAAAGAAAAGTCTGGGGGAAAAAAACTCAAAACACACACACAAAAAGGCTCAAGAAGTAATATAGTAAAATTACTTTAACAACTTCCTTAGAGGCTTCCTGAGAATCACTGGACTCTGTAGCCAAGAGAGGTGAATTTACAGAGACAAGAGGGAGGCAGGGCCTATCTTGCCTTCTCTGACAAAGGGGCTCAGTCAGTCATTGCTATGGAGGCCGCTTTTGTTTGTTTGCTTTTTAAAATGCTGCACATAGAGATAGAGTGTTCTGGGAGTTTAGAACACACACACACACACACACACACACACAAAGATCTATTAATTTGGCAAAAAGATCACTTTTGGTCTTGCAAGGGTTGAGATTTGTTTACTCTTCCATTTGTTGGTTTACACTAAGAAGCCCAGTAAGGAGAGTGTTGGCATTCTTTCTGCCTTCCCCAGAAAAAGGACACATGACAGCCTCTTGAAGGATTTGGCCCAACCCACCCCCTGTCTCTTATACACATCTAGATGTGTATAAGAGACAGCCCCTATCCCTTTAAGAATTTTCCACAGTTTGTTCTGCTGCAAGAACAGAGTCTCCCTTCTTCTTCCATATAGATTGCCACCGGGATGCTAATTTCTCTCATTTTCTGCCAGTGCTCCCAATTTTGAATGTCAAGCTTATGGAAGTACAGCATGTAGGCATGAAGTTGTTTTGACTCTGACTTCAGGGCCCTTGAGAAAGCCAAGTGACTTTCCAGGGGTGAGTTTCTCATTCTGGATCCCTTTTCCAGGGGTGAAGGAGCATCCTCATGACATCTCTAGCCATCTTGCCTTGAAGAACTCTTCCCTAAGGACTTCCCAGGCAGTCCAGTGGTTAAGACTCTGCACTTCCACTGCAGAGAGCACATGTTCAGTCCCTGATTGGATAACTAAGATCAAGCATGCCACACAGCAGGGCCAAAGGGAAAAAAAAAAAAAGAGCTCTTCTGAGACAGCAACAAATGTTGTTGAGTGTGAAGCCAAATCCATGATTCCACTCTCTGTACCTTGACATTTAATTAAATCTCAGAGACAGAGTTTTGGGTGAAATAGAGCAGAATAGCTTTACTGCTTTGCCAAACAAAAGGGGCCAGAGAGAGCTAATGTTCTCAAAATTATGTTTCAGCTTGTTGGGGACTAGTGAGTTTTATAGTAATTGTTCAAAGAAGGCATGATCAATTCATGGACATTCTTCTGATTGGTGATGGTGAAGGAAGTGGGAGTCAGCATCATCAACCTTTCGGCTCCAACCAGCTTGGAGTCTATGTGCTTGTGGGCACAATAGTATTAATTTCTTCCATTAGGTAAGGGTTTCAGAATCTGAAAAACAGCTCAAAGATATTGTTGTGTGCATCCATTTAGGGAGGACCAAGATCCTACCCCCGGAGAAGGCAATGGCACCCCACTCCAGTACTCTTGCCTGGAAAATCCCATGGACAGAGGAGCCTGGTGGACTGCAGTCCATGGGGTCGCTAAGAGTCAGACACAGCTGAGTGACTTCACTTTCACTTTCACTTTCATTCATTGGAGAAGGAAATGGCAACCCACTCCAGTGTTCTTGCCTGGAGAATCCCAGGGACAGGGGAGCCTAGTGGGCTGCCGTCTATGGGGTCGCACAGAGTCGGACACAACTGAAGCGACTTAATAGTAGTAGTAGAAGACCCTACCCCAGGGCTGAAATATTGTTTCTTTTGATTGTTCCTCCCTGTTTCTGCATCCCCTTCCCTATTTGTCTGCTTAAACCTGCTCCTTGGAACTCAGGAAAGGTGCTGGAGGCTGAATGAAGCCTATTTTATATAATCAAGGAGGGGGAGACACAGAAAAGCTTCTCTGCCCCCGGAGCCCTACAGGGTCCTGGTTGGTATAAGTGTGGGAGGAATTTAAATTTATCACACAGCTGTTTGGAGGAATTATGGGTAATTAAATGTTTCAACAGTAAAACGTGGCCCCAAACTCTGTTACCCTCTCAAATAGTTTCCTGTAGTTCCTGAAGTCTAACTGGGGGTAGTATTGTTAAAGAAAAGTCTGGGGGAAAAAAACTCAAAACACACACACAAAAAGGCTCAAGAAGTAATATAGTAAAATTACTTTAACAACTTCCTTAGAGGCTTCCTGAGAATCACTGGACTCTGTAGCCAAGAGAGGTGAATTTACAGAGACAAGAGGGAGGCAGGGCCTATCTTGCCTTCTCTGACAAAGGGGCTCAGTCAGTCATTGCTATGGAGGCCGCTTTTGTTTGTTTGCTTTTTAAAATGCTGCACATAGAGATAGAGTGTTCTGGGAGTTTAGAACACACACACACACACACACACACACACAAAGATCTATTAATTTGGCAAAAAGATCACTTTTGGTCTTGCAAGGGTTGAGATTTGTTTACTCTTCCATTTGTTGGNGTGAGGAACTCCGCCCATGGCAAAGGTCATGAGGAAGGAGGCTCACATACGTAAAGGTGGGATTGAGCCTCAGGAGACCACCTGTTCCCGAGCATCTACCCCCAAAACCAGAGTCTGCCTACTTTACTGTTTTATGCTCTCACCTACACCTCTGACTTTACAGGGGGCTGTCCCCCACCACCTCTCTTGGAGAAGGAGTTAACTTGCAGTTCCAGTCAATAAAAATTCTTGAGCATGACAAGAGTGTTTCAACTTACTAACTTCTCTGAAGGTTCTCTAGCCTGCCTGAGCAGGTTCATCCAGCCACATGTGATTGTTTACAGCCTCCCAACCGTGAGAGGCACAAGATGCTTTAAACTTTCTAAATACAGATTATTTTGAGAAGTTAGAAAATTATTAGTATAGTATAGTGGATTGATTAAAAATTATATTGGTGAAGGGTTTTTCATTTGTTGAGCCAATATTTGCTGCTAAATCTCCATATTCCCTGCCCTTATAATGAATATAACTAGCATATGGGAGAAATAAGTATTAACCTTTGATATTAACCATGTTAAACCTTAGGCTAAGCAAATTTCTTTTCTTGATTATAACCCCCTGCACCCTCACCATATAGGAATGCAACTTTATCTGGTGCCTTCAGAGGGTGGCACCTAGTTTAAGAAAAAATCACCCCTGGAAAATATGAGTTTTCTGGTTGACTGACTGTTATCAGAAAGGGCCATAAAATGTCAGCAGGCCTCATGGCCAGAACATGATGTAAAACCCCTAAGACCTTTGTATACATTTATATGAAGCACCTCATTTTGATAAAGGTCAGGTCTGCTGACCCTGCATGACTCTGTATTCATCCCTATGTATAACAAAAAGTATATAAGTGAACCTAAAAATAAAGAAAATGGATCCGTTTCTGGAAAAACTGATTCCCCCGTGTCATTCTTTCTTTCCCCTTCTGGCCGAATTCCCATCTGGAGCATGGATACTCACCAAGCCTGCTAATTTTGCCCTGGCTTCTAAGACCCACACGAGAGGGAGCCCAAGGCAGGACACCCTCTGTTATTCAAGTGGGCGCCAGTGGCCTACGTAGGTGGTGCAAATTCCTTGTCTTGGAGTTTTATTGGTATTCCACGTAAACCAAGTTATTCAGCCTCTTTTTCTCCACTAATTTTCCTACTATACTATTCTTTTCTAATCTCTCTTTATGTTTCTAATTAAATAGCTTTTTCCTAGAACACCGATTCTGTCTTCCCTTCGAATTACCCTGGATCCACCGGGGCTGGACCCCGGCACCCTTGCTCATATGAAGATCTCCTCCTCCATCCCAGAGGCACCTGGAGAGAGCCCAGAGTCCCTCCACTGGTAGTGCAGGGTTGACCAAGTGTTGGTATCACAGAACAGGGCCCTGTGATACACCTGCCTTGATGGCCAGTCCAGCTTGCAAGGGTTCCTAGTTCCCTGTCTACACCTTGCTCACTCTGAGTCAGTTGCTTGCTAAGCATTACATGCATTATCTCTCCAATTCCTCACTTTGGTCATGAGACAGAGGAGCTGTTATCCTCAGTTTGCATTGGGCTGAACCAAAGGGGTTTGACAATTGTCTCAAGTTCATCCAGTTTGTAAGTGGTAGCTTTAGGCTTCCCAGATGCTGCTAGTGGTAAAGAATCTGCCTGCAGATGCAGGAGATTAAGAGACATGAGTTTGATCCCTAGGTCAGGAAGATCCTCTGCAGGAGGGCATAGCAACTCACTCCAGTGTTCTTTCTTGGAGAATGGCATGGACAGAGAAGCCTGGCAGGATATAGTTCATGGGGTTGCAAAGAATTGGACACGACTGATGCGACTTAGCACAACAGTATTTGGATGTAAAGAAGAGCAGTTGAACCCAAAGTCACATTTTTAACTGTCAGTCACTCTGTTCTCCTCTTGGGTTTGATAATCTTGAAGCCCTGATCTTCAAGTTCCAGTGTTTCCTGTCTCTAGGACTGAAATTTGCTCCTTGGGCCTCTAGTAAAAAGCCATGTTGGACTTCTCTGATCTAAAATGTAGGTACATGTTAAATCCTGTGTTTGTTTTTAAGGGTTGGCATAACAAAGTGCCACAAACTGGGGGCTTAAATGACAGACACTTATTTTCCCACAGTCCTTAACTCACTGTATCTGCAAAGACACTATTTCTACATTAAGTCCAGATTCTGAGATTCCGGGTAGACATGAATTTTAGAGGGACATTATTCTGCCCATAATACAACTTGTTATGATTTAAAGTATTGTTGTTGTTCAATCACTCAGTCGTGTCTGACTCTTTGCAACCCCATGGACTGAAGCATGCCAGGCTGCCCTGTCCTTGATTATCTCCCAAGGTTCACTCTAACTCATATCCATTGAGTCAGTGATGGCATCCAGCCATCTCATCTTCTGTCACCCCATTCTCCTCTTGACCTCAATCTTTCCCAGCATCATGGTCTTTTCCAATGAGCCAACACTTCAGTTTAAAGTGTATACCCCTGAAAACTCTGCCCAAGTCTTAACCATTAGTATCCTAGATTGTGATGCTATTTGGAAATAAGGTCATTGCAGATGTACCAGAGTACAGTGGGCCCTTAATCCAATGTGACTAGTGTCCTTCTACAAAGGAGAAGTTTGGACACAGACAAGTAGAGAGGGAAGACAATGTGAGGAGAGAGAAGATGGCCATTCACAATCTAGTGAGAGAGACCTGAAACAGATCCTCCCCTCCGACTCTTTAGAAGGAACCAAGATTTTGGACTTTTAGCCTGTGTAACTGTGAGACAATATACCCTTTTGGTAAAGCCACTCAGTCTGTGGTGCTTGGTTATGGCAGCCTAGGAAACTATTACAGAAAGAATCAGCCAAAGAGCCAGAAAGGGGGTTGGGGAGGGCCACCAATGAAACAGAGATGTCCAGGTCCTTCTGTAAGCAGGGGTACACCAGCCCTAAAAAGTCCAACACAGGGTCTACTATGGCCCTAGGCTCCCCAGTGTTATAGAATCCACCTGCCAATGCAGGAGACACAGGAAACTCAGGTTCAATCCCTGGGTCAGGAAGATCCTCTGGAGTAGAATATGGCAACCCATTCCAGTATTCTTGCCTGGAAAATTACACTGACAGAGGAGCCGTGCTGGCTACAGTCTGTGGGGTCACAAAGAGTCAGACGTGATGAGATCAAAGAAGTTCAACACAGTTTTTGCAGGAGGTCCTTGGACTGCAGTCTAGTGCTAGAGAAAACTAGTGGAGACTCAAGAACTATAACACAATCAATCATGCTTTTCCCTGAGCTCCTCAGATTCTTAAATTATTCACTGGAACTAATGATGATTGTGGTTTCCATTCAATCATTCATCCTTTCATTTATTCAACAAGTAGGTGTTTGGTGTCTTACTCTGTGCCAGGAGTAGGGCAATGCCCTTGGGGTTCCACAGTGGACACGGGGGATCTTATTATGGTCTAGTGGGAGAAACAGACAAGGAAAGAGGAAAAAAACCAATACAGGGGTGCCAAGTGATGCTCAGTGATGGGACTAGGCACAGAGCATAAGGGAAGGACCTGCCATCAGGGTGGGGACATCAAACCCAAACCTAAAAGGATGAATAGGTATTATTTTTCAAGTGCATCAAGGGGATGAAGGGAGATTGCAGCAAGACAAGGATTCACGCAGACACGAGGGGGAACAGTACATACCTGAAGTGGCAGTGAATTCAGTTTGTCCAAACTGTGAGAATACAGGAAGCCAGATCATGAGTCTCCTCTTCTCAGGAAGATTTTGGCTTTATCCTGATGGTGAAGAGGAATCACTCAGCAGGGGAATGACAGATCAGCTCTGAGCTTCATTATGATGACCTGCTGGCCTCAGTGGGGAGAGTGGCTGAGAGGGGACAGGACTGTGGGTGGAGGACTTCCCATGCCTCACTCCACTGTCCCCAGCGTACTTCCCCATGGCTCTCACCTGCTGGCCGTTCTCCCTGCCCTGGGCTGGAGCCAGGAAGGCTGTGGGAGTTACCACGACTCTAAGGATAAGAGGATGAGGTGGTTGGATGGCATCAGCCACTCAATGGCTATGAGTTTGGGTAAACCCCAGGAGCTTGTGATGGACAGGGAGGCTTGGTGTGCTGCAGTACATGGGGTTTCAAAGAGTTGGACACGACTGAGTGACTGAACTGAAGGATAAGTAAATCCTCAACTAGGAGTCAGAAGATTTACAGGCCAAGGTTTCTTTGGTTTCGAAACTGGGAAAGGCTGATCTCACAGATGCCAGTACTTTAATATCTGCAGCTGCCCGGGGCAGAGGCTGATTCATTGATACATAACAGCTCAATTAACTCTGTAGGTGGAGTATTTTGGATGAAAATTAATCTGCATCGCCTCAGCTCAGTCTCTTCTCCTGTCCTTGGTTTCCCCATCTCTAAAGTGTAAGAGTTAGCCTAGGCTAACTTTAAGGCTACTTCTGAAGTCTTACACAATGTAACGATTATGAGGTCTTATGCTGTGCCCTAGCTTAATAAACAGAGCAATGCTGCTGGGAACAAACTGGAATTTGCATTTTTGAGCCCCTACGATGTTTCTTATCTGACATCTATTATGTTCCTCAGCAAAGCTTTTTCTGGGCTATCACATTAACCTAATTTATCACATATTGCTACCGAGTTCATATAAGCATCTGTTTAAATCTCTTTACTAGGACCTTGGTTGTTTACTGTCATACCTCTTGCATAAAGAATAATGCCTAGCACATAATAGCTTCTCAGTAAATGTGTGTTGAATGAATTCTGAGCAAGGCATTATCATTGCTGGGTGTGGGGACAGGCTCAGAAAGGCAACATCGTCCAAGGTTGCACAGACAATGAATTTAGAACAGAGGACCTGGATTCAAGTCCAGATCTGGCTGGCAAACTCTACAATGTATCCCCTCCATTGCAAGGTGGTTTCTTACCCAATTCAAGTAACCCTTAGTATTCCTAAACACAACTTCTTCATTTTCAAGATAAGAAAAGGGACAAATATGGGGTTAGGTGTGTGCATTTGGTTCCATAAATATGTATCATAGAAAAATGAATATGGTAATAAGGAGAAACATTTTTAAAACTCTGAAGCTCATTATCACCTTCCTTTGACAGTCCGGCTCAAGCACTTGTCAATTCTCACTTAACACTTCTTTCATTTTCTCCTTTCTACTCAATGCAGGAGAAAGTGTCTATTATTGCAAGAGGGAATCATTGACTCCATTTCTTTCTCCTTGAAGATGGAATAAAGCACTGAGTTTCGAAGAACTCCCTTAAGCGATTAGTATCATTTTGTGTAGTGCTTCTAGAGTCCTGGATGGCAAACTTCTGAAAGCTGGAGGGACCCCTTGAACTTTCGATTGTCTATTTCAAAAGAAATGAAAGAGACCGCAACTTATTTCTTCACTAATAAAGCACGATCTAGCTCTGGTTCAGAGATTGTGGAGAAAAATATCATTTTCCACTAAATATATACTGCAATTTTATGCATAATTCTTCATTCACGTCCCCTGAACTCCATTTTTCCTATCTGAGATTGGGTGAAAGAACAGAATCTTGAACGCAGAGTAGTACCCTCATCCATGATGGCTAGCCATCCTCTGGGATTGGCATGGTCTGAGGCAATGGTAACCCACTCCAGTACTCTTGCCTGGAAAATTGCATGGATGGAGGAGCCTGGTGGGCTGCAGTCCATGAGGTCGCTAAGAGTTGGACACGACTGAGCAACTTCATTTTCACTTTTCACTTTCATGCATTGGAGAAGGAAATGGCAACCCACTCCAATATTCTTGCCTGGAGAATCCCAGGGACAGGGGAGCCTGGTGGGCTGCCATCTATGGGGTCGCACAGAGTCGGACACAACTGAAGCGACTTAGCAGCTGCAGAGAACATTGTGATCAGCCCAACCTAAAAGCCCTGTGAGAGAGTCCAAAGCTCAGACATCACCTGTGGATTTCCTCTGTGGAGAGACCCAATCTCTGTGGTTTTGGCTGAGAAAATGAAATGCTATTTTAATTAATTGGCAGGAGGTGTAGTAGATTAATTGGAATTATATAGGATGGAATATTACTCAGCCATAAAAGGAAATTGAATTGGATCATTTGTACAGACATGGGTGAACTTAAGACTGTTTTACAGAGTGAAGTAAGTCAGAAAGAGAAAAAGCAAATACTGTATTTTGATGTATATATGTGGAGTCTAGAAAAATGGTATAGTTGATCTTATTTGCAAAACAGAAATAGAGACACAGAGTAGAGAACAAATGTATGGTCATCAAGGGTGTAAAGGGAGGGGGTGGGATGAACTAGGAGATTGTGCCTGAGACATACACGCTACTGATACTATGTGCAGAGCAGATAACAATGAGAACCTGCTGTGCAGCTCAGGGAACTGTACTCAGTGCTCTGTCCACCTAAATGGGAAGGACATCCAAAAACAGAAGGGATATGTATACTGCTGTTGTTCAGCTGCTCAGTTGTGTCTGACTCTGTGCAACCCCATGGACTGCAGCATTCCAGGCTTCCCTGTCCTTCACCGTCTCCCAGAGTTTGCTCAAACTCATGTCCATTGAATCAGTGGTACCATCCGACCATCTCGTCCTCTGCCATTCCCTTCTCCTCCTGCCTTCAACCTTTCCCAGCTTTAGGGTCTTTCAAATGAGTTGGCTCTTAGCATCAGGTGGGCAAAGTATGTGAGCTTCAGCTTCAGCATTAATCCTTCCAAAGAATATTCAGGGTTGATTCCCTTTAGGATTGACTGGTCTGATCTCCTTGATCAAAAATATGCATATACCTGATTCACTTTGCTGCACAGTAGAAACACAACATTATAGAGCAGTTATACTCCAATGAAATTGATTTTAAAAGAAAATAAATAAAACTACAGTTGAAGTTATTTATTTGTCAGATCGTTCAAAAGATTCTACAGTAGGCAGCGTCTGAATTGACTACCAGTGGTTCACAACTTTTTGGGTTTTTGCTGCTTGTATAATCCCCTCCCCTTGGCTGTAGTCTGGACCTGACACAGTGACTCATTTCTAACCACTGACACAATATGGCAAGAATGATGGGATACCACTTCTGGGATGTGGTGATAAAAATTGTGACTTCCAACTTCCTGGCTTTCTCCATCCTAATACGTCTGTCTCTCTCTGGCTCTTCTCTTGTGAAGCAAGCTGGCCAAAGAGAGGTCCAGGTTGCAACACAACTAAGGTAGCCACTATTCAAGAGCCAGCAAGTAAC
>SJYX01003490.1:182916-204080 GCA_006410675.1 Oreotragus oreotragus
GGGCAGGAGGAGAAGGGGACGACCAAGGATGAGATGGCTGGATGGCATCACTGACTCTATGAACTTGAGTCTGAGTGAACTCCGGGAGTTGGTGATGGACAGGGAGGCCTGGCGTGCTGTGATTCATGGGGTCGCAAAGAGTCAGACACGGCTGAGTGACTGAACTGAACTGAACTGATAGAGAAATGAAGAAAAATGAAGATTTTAAAATGTTTCTCAGGTTTTGCCACGTTGTTATTAACAGAGTCTGTGGTGGAAAACAATTGTTCTTTCCCCCAGAGATTTAGTGCTCTTCGCTGGAAACTGTTCCCTTCTGTTCTTTTGTGAAAAATCTCCTTTCCTTCCTCCTCAGCCTAGATGGTTACTCTGGGCAATGTTCCCTATTATAACGTCATCCCATGTCCTGTCCACAGTTGTTTGAATCAAGGAAGAACACCTGATCCAAAACTTGTCAGAAAGAATACTTACCTGGCAATTGGAATATACAAGCTAAACTTGAATGATACTTTGAATTGAGAAGTGAACCAAGGAAAGTGTTGACTTGTGGCCATTTTTGCTCTATCCAGACTATAGAAAAGAGAAAAGCTGTGTGCAGCAAGAATGCATGATGGTGTATGAGATTGTATGTCCAATTTTTCCAAATTCCTAGCTTCATTCTGGCCTTAGTTTCCACAAACCTGTGTCATTTTCACCTCAGTTATTTCAACTATAATTGTTGAATATATAATATTTCTAAAAATAAATGAATGTATACTATGGTAGTGAAGGAATATTATGAAATAGTTACTACTTTATCTGAAAATCCTCATAATAACCCTATTACTAATTCATCACAACAGGGGAAGTGAGACATGTAGAGCTCAAGCAACTTGTCTAAAGCCATGGAGCCAGTGGGTGTCATGGTTAGGACTTAACACACATGTTCTATATGCACATTTCATACTTTGAGCCATTACATCATACGTTCACCACAAGCAGTATTATAAGTAACAGATGCTCAAAACTGGCAGACAAGTGGGTATTGGAAACAATGACAACATATTTATTCTGGACTAGGAAGTTTGCCATTCTTGTTGTGCTGTAGTGAACTAATTGGATAATCTATTATCTGTTGACTTTTGGTTTTAGATGTGAGTATTAAGACTAAAGCTTAAAAGCACTTTATCAGGTTGTTATACTGTGTATGTGTGGTTACTGATGATAGTCTATAAGATACCAAAGTAGAAACATTCTGAAATTCAAGCTGTTCTACCTTAAAGCCCCCCCCCACCAAAAAAAAAAGAGAGAGAGAGAATCAGGACAGGAATACAAACTTGTTAATGTTCCTGGAGATCTGAGAGCCCAGGTAACTGTGTATAATAATGAACATATGGATTAGGGATCTCTGGAAGGTGTCCGATGACTTTAAACAATGTGAACCAGCATGCCTCCCCAAAGGACTTCTGCTTATGTCCTTTATCTTGTGGGGCTAATGTGTTAAAGTCTTCTTTTTAAGGTGGTGAAGTCTTCTTTCCAAAGTACTCAGTTATAATGTGATTCAAAGCAAGGCAATATTCTGCAGTAGATGATAAAGATTTCCAATAAAGGTTTATATGCAAGAGAAATCCTCCCAGTGAACAGAATTAGATGTAGCCAAATGGCTGATCACAAATCTCACTCCCTGGTCGAAGAGGTAATTCAGAAAAGTCATCTCCAAGAGCTCCATCCATCCTTTCAATGATTCTTAGTATGTTTATCCAACTGAATATGATTTCTGGTCTGGATCAATGATCCACACATGCTTCATCAGCTTTCCTCCTTGTTTTTCCTGGTAAAGTTTATTGCCGCTATCCTGCTTTTCCTCCAGTATTGTATACTAATATGTTTGAGAATCCACAGAACAGACTAGTTAAAAGTGTTGATTCTGAAGCAAAAATGTAAGGATCAAAGGCCAGGATCTATCATGGATTAGCTGCACAAACATGGGTAAATTAGCTAACAATTTGATGTCTTACTTTGCTTACATGACAATACAGATAATGCGGATCAGAACTTGGTAGCTCATGACATTATTTTTAGATGTTAAATCTAAAACATTCCTTGGTGTTCATTGAGGAATTCACATTTATTAAGTTCCAACCATGAACCAGACCCTGAGCTAAACAACAAACTGAACACTGCTTTAATGCAGATGTAAGATAGTGAGGAAGATAGATATGAATCATATAATTTTACAAAAAAATAGGGGGAAGGGGAAAGAAAGCTGCAATTCTGAGAGTTGATATTAAGATCCATAGTGGGAAGATTTTTGGTCATTTAAGGTAGGAAAGTTTTGAAAATATGTGTATTGATAGAATATATGATTGTAGCCAAGAGGGAAGGGCCAGTGAACAACCATTGCTTCATCTGCTGAGTTCTACAACATTTCTGGGTCTTTCTTTTCTGAAATCTGTCCTTCCTTCCCTCAGTTCTTTCTGCATGATTATCATAAAAGATTCTGTGTAATTACAAAATGTGAGCTCAAACCTTGGACAGAAGTCAGTTCATAAATTGGTGTCTCCCTTAAATGAAGCCAATTGAAAAGATACTCAAGAAGATGAAATCCATCTAAGAAATGACATTTAGGTCTGGCTACTCTTTTGAACTGGAGTAATGCAACACAGAAGATATTGATTGCTGCTGTTTGTTTGTTTGTTTGTTTGTCTTCTGTTTTGCAGACTTAGGAACAGAGACAATCAGCTTGTAACAAGACGGAAGGAAGAAGAAAACGTGTGGAGAGGTCCAAGGGTGAGACTCGAAGAGATCAAGATGTGATTCCAGGGATGGTTCTGTGAGATACTCTGTACCCTAATTGTAACTTTCCTTTTGACTGGGTTATTGTGTTATTCACTTTGGGTTTCTGCTGCTTGCCACTAAATTATAGAATCCTAACCAATCCTCGATAAGAAAAATTTCAGTGAAGTGTTAGAACTGGGAATCAGACTAAAGTGAATCAAGAGTAACCTGAAGCTAAAGAAGAGTAGCATGAATAGGGAACATTTTCAAGTAACGTACACCTGAGGCTGTGCAAGTGATCCCAGGGCAGAGCTCGTGTCTCAGAAGCATATTAGAGACAGCCCACCAGGCTTCTCTGACCATGGAATTCTTGACACAAGAAAACAAGTGGATAGCCATTCTCTCCTCCAGGGAATATTTCTGATTTAGGAATCAAACCCAGATCTCCTACATTGCAGGGAGATTCTTTACCATCTGAGCCACCAGGGAAGTCCAGAGATAGCTAGTGACCTTCAAACAAAGCTGTTCCCCTTCAGTGATGTAGACTTGGTACTGTGAAGCAGCTTCCCTGCAAGGATGAGATATGGGTCTGTTTCCTTTTGCTTGTATTATTTTGTTGTGTTAAATTAATAGTGAAGACCCAAAAGCATGCTTGAATACTGATGAGAAGTATATTAGTTCTGCTTTCCTGCATAGCAAGTCGATCTAAAACTTAAATGACTTAAAACAGTATTTTTGTTTGTTTTGTTTTACACTCCTGGTTCTGTAGTTTGGCAATCTGGGTTGCGTTCTGTTTCAGCTAGTCTGGGCTGGTCTTCCTCACAGATGAGAGGTCAGCAGGCAAATGCTGGTTTTCTTGATCTGGGTATTATAAGGTGGCCACATTTCATGTGTGCAGGTTGGCTTGCCGCCATCTAGGTTGATAAGACAATTGGACTACATGCCTTTTATCATCTAATAGGCTTGTCCAAGCTTGTGACACTCAAGATTCTAAGAGAGGGAAGAGGGCAAACCCTAATGTGCAAGCACTTTTCAAATCTTGTCTCATATTTGCTACAGTTTTTTGACCGAAGAAGGCAAATGGCCAAGAGTAGAGACAGAGCTAATATTGAAGGGCATTTCCAAAAGGTGTGCATTCAGTGAGACTTGCAAAATCAGAACCACTATTGATCAATCCACCACAAGAGAAATAGCAAGTGAATGAAAAAAAGAATGAAATAGGATAAGTGTCTGTGAAGACTACATATAGCTTTCAGGCCCATTATAGCTTTATAATTGAAGACAGATTTGCTAGGAGTTCAACAATTTAAACAGCAGAATTTGGGGGGAATTTTAAATAAAATGCTGGTGGCCAATGCGATATTGCATTTTCTTGGACTTCAATCATGTGTTTCTCATAGAAGGATTATAGAGCTGTAAAAAGAAGACTTTCTTCTCAGAAATTGGGAGAGCCCACTGCCAGCAGTGTGCTCTGCTCCACTCTCTAATTACTGTCATGCTAAAAGAGGTTAAATATTTATGAAGAATGAGCTTCTATCTCCCAATCTAATTTTTAAACTCAGATTCTCTAATCTCATTGCGATGTTAATAACCCATGTTTTCTCCCACCCCTTTAGGTTTTTTGGCAAGAGTCAAAGATCCCTCAGCTCTCATTTATTTGGTAAAGAATGACATGTTGGTGGGCATGAATACGGCTTAAACAGTGTTGCCAAGAATTGGGAGTGGAAGAAATTGACAAGAAACTATTTTTAATTCAAGCGAAAAATTGATTTGTGCAGAATAAGCAAAACTGGAAACGGAACTTGCACAGTTTAACCGTGGCACTAGTGTTCTGCCTTGGACAGACTAATGCCTCTGAGACTTGGTTTCCTCATCATTAAAATGAAGATGATTTTTTTTCTTTTTAAATACCTGACTCCATGAACAAGCTTCCAAGGTATCTGTGACAAATTACCCCTAACTTAATGGCTTAAACAACACAATTTTTTTTTTTAAATTTTATGGTTCTGAAGGCCAGAAGTCTAAACTGGATTGGCAGCGGGGCTTCTGTCTGGAGGTTCTAGGAGAAAATCCATGCCCTTCCCTTTTCCAGCTTCTAGAGGCTGTCCACATACCTTGGCTTGTCTTCACCGTTCCCCTCCAGCCTCTACTTTCATCACCACGTCTCCTCCATCTCTGACCCTCCTGCCTCTTAAGGACCTTTGAGATTATAGTGGACCCATCTGGATAATTCAGAAAACATTCCCATTTTAAGATCTTTAACTTAATCACATCAGCCAAGTCTCTCTGGCCATGTAGAATAACATTTATAAATTTGTGGAAATAGGACGCATACATCTTTACAGGGCATTGTTCTGCCTGCTGCTGTTCATGAAGCTGTTGTAAAGATGGCATAACCTTGTAAAGCACTGAACAAATGCTGTCAGATGCCAATGAACAAACGCTGCTGCTTCTGACTTATCTCCCTTGTCTCGCTGTTATTGACTAAATCCTCATATACCTCAAGGAAAATGTCCCAGCTCCCTAGCACTGCCTGAAACATGCCCAGAAACTCATTCTGACCCTAAATGTTTGAGTTAAAGCTCCAAACACTCAAAACTAACTATATCCCATCAACCCCCTTTCTATGCTGCATCAGGCCTCCATGCTTTTGTTCAAACTACCTCTCCCTTCCACCCACAGAATAATCTTTGCACCTTTATTAGGGTGTGTGTGTGTGTGTGTGTGTGTGTGTGTGTGTGTGTGTTACTCACACAGTCGTCTCTGATTCTTTGTGACCCCATGAACTATAGGCCACCAGGTTTCTCTGTCCATGGGATTTTCCAGGCAAGAATACTGGAATGGGTTGTCATGCCCTCTTCTGGGGGATCTTCCTGACCCAGGGATTGAATCTGGGTCTCCTGCATTACAGGTGGTTTCATTAAATTACATTCCCTTTAGAGGATATAATTTAATGGACTTAGGGGATATAGTTCCATTAAATTCTATAAAACTCAACTCAGGCATTTACCTTCTTCAGAAACTCATTCCTGAGCCCTTGCCTGGCCTGATCCTTCTTCCCCAACCTGGCTAGAAGCTTCCTCTGAACCCTACCTACTCTGGGCTCTTGCCATTCTCTTTATCATGGGGCTTACCACAGTGTCTTACGATTATTTCATAGATATCATTTCCTCACTGGATGGCATCATTGTGATGGTGATGCCATCTCTGCATCCTAAGTGCATTTCAATATTTGGGGCACCATTTTGTTCTCAGAATTGTTTTCATAAACACCCTCCAGGCAGTGGGTGATCTGCGTTGCTTTCCAAGCTGCTTAGACAAACAGTAACAACGCCAGCTAATGGCAGAGGCCACATTAAGGATCTGTACAGACATGCTGAGCTCTTTAGTACCGAGATGAAAAACCTGAGCAACTAAAGCCAGCGACATATGACACAGGGATTCGGAAGATGTTGGCTCAGAGGCAAAGGCACCTTCAGAGTCATCTGGAGGGTAGATAGTTTCAGCCAACAGTTTGAGTGAAACTCTGTACACTAACAAGAAGTGTTGGGATTTACCACCATAAACCCTACTTTCCAGATGGACAATCTTCACTCCAATACTTTGGCCACCTGTTGCGAAGAGACGACTTATTGGAAAATACCCTGATGCTGGGAAAGATTGAAGGCAGAAGGAGAAGGGGGCGACAGAGGATGAGATGAGTTTGAGCAAACTCTGGGAGATGGTGAAGGACAGGATAGCCTGGCGTGCTGCAGTCCATGGGGTAACAAAGAGTCAGATGCCAATGAGCTACTGAAAAACCACAACGAAGTCCTGCTGTCCAGATGGGCAAGCTTTGCCTTCCAGGTGCCAATAGCTCAACTGAGGAAGATAAAATTGCACACATTAAAACAGCAAGGAAGGCAGCTCAAGTGAACAAATTATACAGGATTGATGGTCAGTAACTAAAAACAGTCCAGCAACACTCAGCTTTAGAAGCTTCCAGATCAGAGTTCGAATCCTGTTTCTACCACTTGCTCAATATAGGACCATAAAGGACTCTCAACACTCTTTGATCGATGATAGAAAACACTGGAGCTGTTCATTTTCTGTGTGGCAGACGTCCTTCTCACTGCCTTACCTGGGTGACTGACTTGATCCTCAGTTCCCCTCTATTGTGGGCTTCCCTGGTGGCTCAGATAGTAAAGTGTCTGCCTACAATGGGGGAGACCCAGGTTCGATCCTTGGTTGGGAAGATGCCCTGGAGGAGGAAATGGCAACCCTCTCCAGTACTCTTGCCTTGAAAATTCCATGGACGGAGGAGCCCGGTAGGCTACAGTTCGTGCGGTTACAAAGAGTCAGACGTGACTGAGTGACTTCATTCCACTCTATGAGATTCTGTTCCTCTTCATTTACAGAAGAGGAAGACTGAGGCACAGCATGATTCTGTCATGTCCCCGAAGCCCTGGCACAAGCACAGAGGGAGCAGGAACATCACCTTAACGCTCTACGCTCACACCGCCCCTCTGTGTTTGCCTGTATTGCGCGCATCCAACCACTTCTCAGAGATGTTGCAGAGGCTGAACAAGTCACTCGATGTGGAAGAGGTTTTGAGTTCTGGGACCCACCCCAATGCAGAGATTGATCCCATTTCCCTCCTTCCACCCCTTCCTCTCACTCTTTGTTTAGGTTGATAACCTTCGGATTTGTTCTGATCTGAAACATACATAATGACGTTGTGCATGACTTGCAACTCTGGTAATGGTTGTGAGAAATCGAGTGAAATCAGAAAGACTGAATGACTCAGTGGTAACAGCTGAACACATGTATTTACATAGCTAGCCACTCATGTTTCCAACAGTGTTTCTAACTGCACTTCTTTTCCCAGATTTCCCCAGACTATTCCAAAGCCTTGTAAATCTGCTAAATTAGTTCACTCCCTGGCCCATTCAGTCATTCATTCATTAGGTGCTTATTTCCTACCTTCCACATTCCAGGTGCCAGGGATTTGGTCTCAACAAGACAGACAAGTTTCTGGCTCTCACATAACTGGCTTTCATGTAGGGTGTCTGCAGACAATATACAAGTTGCAGCTAAATCCCCTGGAGAAGGAAATGGCAACCCACTCCAGGATCCTTACTGGGAAATCCCATGGACAGAGGAGCCTGGTGGGCTATGGTCCAAAGGGGTCACAAAAGAGTCAGACACAACTTAGCCACTGAGCACAAACAGGGTAAGTTCAGATAAGGGCCACTGATAGGAAGATAATACAATTTTTTTTTTTTAATGGTACAGAAAATGGCCCATGTGAGCATCTGTATATTAGAGGCAGAGGTGAGTGAGCCTTTCACAGGAAGTGACTCTGAAGCTGAAATCCACATGGTGAGAAGGATGCCCAAGGTTGGGGTGTTTGAGGCACAGCTGGGAAACCAGGGAGCAAGGGAGAGGGAGGTCACACAGAGGTCAGAGAGGAAGGCAGGACCCAGATTGGTGAGATCTTGGCAGCCAGGTCAGCAAAGCAGTGTTGTGATCAGAAAAGCAAGTTTAAAATCTCCCTCTGGCTTTTGCATAGATAGTGGATGATGGCAGTGTAATGAGAGGTTGGGGGAGGAGATGCAGTTATCAGCTAAGAGGCTATTCTTTCGCCCACATGAGAAACCCAAGCTTGGAGAGGGTATGGCAGCAATGTTTCAACACATAGCACCTACCATTTACAAGCAATCTTTTGTTAGAGGGCACGAGCTTCCACTTGGAATGGTAAATCTGTCCAATCGGAAACCACATCAGATGCTTCCTTCTATCCTCAAAAAAGCATCAGTCAAGAGTGAAAACTAAAAATTTATCCTCAGATCAATTTTTGACTTCAATCTCAAAAGCTCCGCTTTCTACTTCAGCAGACCTTTAGATGCGAGGCTCTGCAAGACGTGGACATTGTGAGCCAAAGCAGAAGCACAGATGAAAAAATCCAGTGTAAAATGCATTGCCACTGTGTCATTTCCCCGTCCTCAACAGAGCGGAGCATGGCACACTGACTTTAGAGATTAACTTTTGGTGATCTGACCAAAGCACATTCGTCTCTAGAGTTCTCTCTTTCCCATCCATGGGGCTGATTTTTTTTAATTAATTGATTTGTTATTTTGGGTTGCACTGGCTTGTCTTTGCTGCACATGGGCTTTCTTCAGTTGGGACAAGCGGGGGCTACTTTCCGTTGCAAGGCTCCGGCTCCTCACTGCTGTGGCTTCTCCTGTGCAGAGCGCGGGCGCTAGGCACGCTGGCTTCAGCAGCTGCAGCACATGGGCTCAGGAGCTGTAGTGCCTGGGTTTAGTTGCTCTGTGGCAGGTAGAATCTCCCGGGACCAGGGATCAAACTCCATGTCACCTGCATTAACAGGTGGATTCCCATGTACTGTGCCACCGCCACCAGGGAAGACCGGGATTGACTTGTAATGTTATGTTTGAGGAGCATCTCCATCCTCTCTCCCTAAGTTACCTGCTACCCCTCCACGTGTGTCACTGAGACCTTAGCTTTGGAGACGTTGTTCCTTCTGTGGGTTTCATCTCATCATCACAAAATATGTTAGTCATTCTATTCAAGAGGCAAAAAGGCAAATGTCCTTCTGGGACTATTTGAGTGTGTGTGTGTGTGTGTGTGTGTGTGTAGAGAGGAGGCATAATTTTCAACCCATAGGCCATAGGGATGGGAGACACTGAGCAATGACGAGAGCTCCTGAACCTATGTATACCCCGTACTTTGTCTCTGCTGCAAATAGAAGGTTGTGCTCTGCATAAGTTCTAACGTATTTTTAATGTATATTAATGATGTTTTGTGGAATAAAATTCAGATGTGCATTTTTAATAATACATGACAGTCATATTTTTTCAATTCTCGGACACTAAATTTATAAGCATTTTCCTGTGGAGGTGACAAAAGAGACTTTTAAGAAGGCCCTTGTGGCTCAGCTGGAAAAGAATCTGCCTGTAGTGTGAGAGACCTGGGTTTGATCTCTGGGTTGGGAAGATCCCCTGGAGAAGGGAAAGGCTACCCGTTCCAGTATTCTGGCCTGGAGAGTTCCATGGACTGTACAGTCCTTGGGGTCTCAAATGGCTGGACACGACTGAGTGACTTTCACTTTTTACACTCCAAAAGGTGAATATTCTCTGAGATACAGGCTGAAGATTCAGGCCTGGGTTCTTGGGCTACCGGACAGCTAACTCTGTGAGGCCAGGCTGCCCCTGATGCTGTCTTGTGCTTCTGACGTTGCTGAGCACAAGCTCTGGGACCTCATGGGGATGAAAGCAAAATCACATTCCTGAGGAGGGTTCACACACTCTGTGCACTAAACTTGGGATACTGACGCAACTTACTCTCCAAATTACCCCAAGGAAGGAGGTGTTTTCATCAAGATGATTATAGGAATGGTGGGAATCTTCACTTTACAAATGAAGGAACAGGTCCAGAGGAACCTGGAGCTCAGCAAGATTAAGTAACCTTTTCAAGTTCACAGCATCTTAGAGGCAGAGCCCAGTTGTTGCTGTCATTGATGGTCAGTGGTATCGGATTCTTTGTGACCCTAAGGACAGCAGCAAGCCAGGCTTCTCTGTCCCTCACCATCTCCCAGAGCTTGCTCAAACCCATGTCCATTGAGTCGTTGATGCCATCCAACCGTCTCATCCTCTGTCAGCCCCTCTCCTCTTGCCTTCAATCTTTCCCAGCATCAGGGTCTTTTCCAATGAACTGGCTCTTCACATCAGGAGGCCAGAATATTGGAGCTTCAACATCAGTCCTTCCAGTGAATATTCAGGGTTAATTTCCTTTAGGACTGACTACACTTGAACTGAAAAATGTGAATCAGAAGATCTCAGTAACACCTCATGCTGTTTCAAATAGAAGTGTGTCAAATAAGTGAATGAATGACTCATCTTACAAAGCTGAGTCCCAGACATCTCAAAAATCTCTATGTTTGTAGCTGGGACCTGGACCCCTATGCAGGGCTTCATGCTAGCCTGAGAAAAGATGGAGATGCAGGCAGAGGAGGGGAGGAGGAGGTGTGGGGTGCTATTTGTTTCTCTAATAGTCCTGTGACACCAATATTTAATTCTGAGAACATTTCCCATTGTGTCAGCAGAGCCAAGGAAGTTGTTCATTGCAGAGAAGGGCCATATTTATGCTTCTATTAGGGAAAGAGCAGAGTGATGCTGTTCTCTGTGACTGCTGTTGCCCTCTCTTCACAGAGAGCCAACAGCAATGCTGTTGTTCACTTATCCATCCCGGCATCCCTCCTCCCCTGCCCTGCATGGCAGGCAGCTGGGACTCCCCTTGTGCTTAGTTGCTCAGTCACAGCTGACTCTGCAATCCCATGGTCTGTCGCCCACCAGGCTCCACTCTCCATGGGATTTTCCCATCAAGAATCCTGGAGTGGGTAGCCATTCCCTTCTTTAGGGGATTTTCCTGACCTAGGGGTTGGACCTGCATCTCTTGCATGGCAGGCAGAGTTTCTACCACTGAGCCACAGAGAATACTCCCCTTGCCCTGCTTCAGATAAAGAGCACAGTCAGCTGTCCACATCCTCCTGGTGTGCGCTGTGCAAGTTACTTTCCATCTCTGAGCGTATTTTTTTTTTTTTTGTTCATTGCAGAGAAGGGCCATATTTATGCTTCTATTAGGGAAAGAGCAGAGTGATGCTGTTCTCTGCGACTGCTGTTGCCCTCTCTCCACAGAGAGCCAACAGCAATGCTGTTGTTCACTTATCCATCCCCGCATCCCTCCTCCCCTGCCCTGCATGGCAGGCAGCTGGGACTCCCCTTGTGCTTAGTTGCTCAGTCGCAGCTGACTCTGCAATCCCATGGTCTGTCGCCCACCAGGCTCCACTCTCCATGGGATTTTCCCATCAAGAATCCTGGAGTGGGTAGCCATTCCCTTCTTTAGGGGATTTTCCTGACCTAGGGGTTGGACCTGCATCTCTTGCATGGCAGGCAGAGTTTCTACCACTGAGCCACAGAGAATACTCCCCTTGCCCTGCTTCAGATAAAGAGCACAGTCAGCTGTCCACATCCTCCTGGTGTGCGCTGTGCAAGTTACTTTCCATCTCTGAGCGTATTTTTTTTTTTTTTAATCTGTAAATAAGAAAATCAATCTTGTGGTTTTGAGGGTTAAATATGATGAGTCAAGTAGTAAGTAGTAAGTTCACTGCACTCTGGAAGCACCTCATAGACCTGATTGATGTTGTCACAGGCACGGGTCAGTAGTGACATGAAGCTAAAAGCATGGGCTTGGAGACAGCTCCACCCAAGGCGAAGACTTCAGTTTGTCACTTACCGGATATGGGACAGTGTCACAGCTCTGAAAGTTGTCATTTGCCCTGAAGGAGCCATATCATGGCCATTTCTTACTGGTAGAACCCTCCACTTTCCTCTGTGAGAAATGCTTGCCCCTCTACCGGTGGGCGCAGGTCCTTGCTATGTCAATACTCAGGGTCCAGCATGGGGTCAGGTGGACCTGGGCCTGCTCCAATGCGAGAGTCATCAGATATTGGAGTTGCTATACATTCTCTTGTGATTGAAGCCTTATCAAAGCAGCAGCCCCTCTCCCAGAGGCCGAAGCCTTGTCCTGCTCTTTACCATCTGGGGATACTTACTGGTTGGCTAGTGGGTGCCCCCCATGCGGATCATTGAGATGGACAATACATAGCACCTGCCCACAAGAAGATCAGATTTTAGAGGAGAGACCAAGAAAGTACAAATAGCAATCATTTGTTTCGATGTTTACTGCAGGCCAGGGACACCATGGGCTTCTCTGGTGTCTCAGACAGTAAGAATCTGTTTGAAATGCAGGAGACCTGGCTGGGTGCGATCCCTGGGTCAGAAAGATCCCCTGGAGGAGGGCATGGCAACCTATCCCAGTACTCTTGCCTGGAGAATCCCCAAGGACAGAGGAGCCTGGTGACTACAGTCCACAGGGTCAGAGTCAGCCACGACTGAGCATATACACAGGTATGCTATAGCACTTTCCTTATTGCCAGTTCTGATACAAGACTTATTTGTACAACACAAATGTTTTCCAGCACAACTGATAAATCAGGGAACAATCTGAGCATAATGCAGATTTTATATCTGCTTAGCGAGATTTTGTCTACAAGAAACTTTGATAAACAAAGAAAACTTCAGCCATGTGAACAGAGACATATGAAGATATATAAAATGAACACGCAACAAGCCTCAGACACCTGCAAACTACCCAGTCCATCATGTGTGCCCCAAGCCACGCTCTCCATCCACATCCTGTGCTGTGACTTTCCGTTCAGTATTATATCTCCCTTCCCCACTTCTCCATTACTCACAGTATACAAGCTTCAGTCTTCTTCAAGGTCAAGGGCAATACTTACTGATGTATTTTATTTTTTATCTTCTTTCCCTGTGTGAAACAGTGTCACCCTTTTTATTAATTTCCCACATTTTTTTTATGTGTCAGTGATGAAGTTTTGGAGTTTTGTGCCAATAACTCCATTTTCCCCTTGAGCCCTGTGGCTTTTATTGCATGAACGCGCATAGGGTGATGATTTTTAGGGACTTGTAAGTCACATTACAACAAAATTGACTGTACATAATTTCATTTAATTTAGCCTAATAGTAGCAGGTGGGTTTATGTCAATATTTACTCAGTTCAGTTCAGTCGCTCAGTCGGGTCCAGTTCTTTGCGACCCCATGGACTGCAGCACGCCAGGCCTCCCTGTCCATCACCAACTCCAGAGCTGGCCCATGGAGCTGCTCCTGTCCATCGAGTCAGTGATGCCATCCAGCCATCTCATCCTCTGTCGTCCCCTTCTCCTCCCACCTTCAATCTTTCCCAGCATCTGGGTCTTTTCCAGTGAGTCAGTGCTTCACATCAGGTGGCCAAAGTACTGGAGTTTCAGCTTCAACATCAGTCCTTCCAATGAATATTCAGAACTGATTTCCTTTAGGATGGACTGGTGGATCTTCTTGCAGTCCAAGGGACTCTCAAGAGTCTTCAGCAACACTGCAATTCAAAAGCATCAGTTCTTCAGCATGCAGATTTCTTTACAGTCTAACTCTTACATCCATACATGACTACTGGAAAAACCATAGCTCTGACTAGACAGACCTTTGTTGGCAAAATGATGTCTCGGCTTTTTAATATGCTGTCTAGGTCAGTCATAGCTTTTCTTCCAGGGTGCAAGCGTCTTTTAATTTCATGGCTGCAGTCACAATCTGCAGTATTTGATAGGTAGTATTTGCTTTGTTATGTTCATCAATAACAGATAATGATTAATTCAGGTTTCCATCTACTACTTCATAAAGCTGAAATGAAAACTCAGGTTCATCAGATTCCCAAGCATGGCTCTTAGCCCTAGTGTTTCCAGAATTGAAGAATTCTACTTCCTTATTACTTAAGAGATACTCAGTACCAGAATCAGTTTTTCACAGAGCATTTGAAGATGCTCAGCTAAAATTTTCAGAGCTTGGATGCTATCCAGGGGAATGTAAAGCGTGACACAGTCCAGCGCTTCTGTTTAAAAGTTTATCACATCTCAGAGAACAGAAACCAGGTCTCTCACCTGCAAGAACAGAGGTATTCATTAGTTTCCTCCCACAAGGGGGTTCACGGTGATGTGGACACTGCCAAGTTCACAGATAAGGAACAAAGCAGACGTCCTCCCAGCCTCACTCTGCTTAGGGTCCAATGGAGAGGGCAGAGGAGGAGACACGTCCAGGGAGCCAAGTTTCCTGGATGCTGAGAAATGGAGCATTCTAAACTGGAGGGCGTGCTGGATAAGGTCAAATACTTCGGGGAACCCCTGTAAAATAGATGGCAAAACGGGAGCGCTGAAGGGCCAGGCTGGGGATAGCAACCAGGTATAGATCTTTGGATTGAAGAATGAGGGAGATGTGAAAAATAGAGTCAGGCAGTCAAAGGAAACCCTTTGGAAAAGTTTCACTAAAAAGCAAAGTAGTGTTAATAGATGGGCATGAGATTTGGGGATCTTGTATTAAAATGAGGCGAAATGAGCCTGCATAAATGCCAAAGCAAAGGAGGAGATTGACATCTACACTGAAGGCAGGTGATGACTGGAAGAGTCCAGCCCCCACCCCCAAAAGTTGTTTTCCCATCCTTCCCCACCCCCTGGGGCGGGGCTGTTCAGACCATTTTTTCCCTGACCATACCCCTGTGCCCCACCCCCAGCAGCCAGCATCCTTTGGAATTACCAGGCTTGCGGTCCTGTGTCTTGTGTGATTCTGGCAGTCTGGTTGGCTGACCAACCAGGTAGGACAGGTCCACACAAAGCCACTGGCCTCACACTAAGTTCTAATCTTTAATCTTCTCTATGGGCACCTGAAACTGCGAGGGCTTGTTAGGGGAGCTGAGGACCACTGCCAGGGAGCCCTGTAAGCTGACCAGGAGTGTGACTGCTGAAGGCTGGGCTCCCTAGGTGGGGACCAGTTATCCTCCTTTCTTCCCCTCTTGCTCCTGCCATCCACTTCTGCAGTTGCAGAAGCTGATGTCTGCAACTATCTGACTGAAGTGAAAGCTGGGATTCCATCTCAATGCTTGTAGCAATGTCAGGCAAAATGGGGCAGAGCTTTAGAGTCAAAAATAAAAGGCTTGAATCCTGATGACCCTGCTTTGAGAGTGAAGGACCTGAAGCACATGTTTCCCAAATTATAAATTTAATGCCTCTGTGGATACACATGGCAATTTTATGGCACATAGATGATTATTTTTCAGTTGAAGCTGAAATTCACATGAATACAGTTAAATATATTAAAGTGAAGAATTCAGTAATTTTTTTAGTATATTAATAATGTCACACAACCATCAACTCTCTCTAGTTTCAAAGCTTTTCATAATCTTATAAAAACACTCTATACCCAGCATTTAACTTACATGCAGAGTATATCATGTGAAATGCCAGGCTTGATGAAGCACAAGCTGGAAACAAGATTGCCAGGAGAAATATCAATAATCTCAGATATGCAGATGACATCACCCTTATGGCAGAAAGTGAAGAATTAAAGAGCCTCTTGATGAAAGTGAAAGATGAGAGTGAAACAGTTGGCTTAAAACTCAATATTCAGATAACTAAGATGGCAGCTGGTCCCATCACTTCATGGCAAATAGATGGGGTAACAATGGAAACAGTGACAGATTTTATTTTGGGGGCTCCAAAACACTGCAGATGGTGACTGCAGCCATGAAATGAAAAGACACTTGCTCCTTGGAAGAAAAGCTGTGACCAACCTAGACAGCATATTAAAAAGCAGAGACATCACTTTGCCAACAAAGGTCCATCTAATCAAGGCTATGGTTTTTCCAGTAGTCATGTATAGATGTGAAAGTTGGACTATAAAAAAGGCTGAGCACTGAAAAATTGATGCTTTTGAACTGTGGTGTTGGAGAAGACTCTTGAGAGGCCCTTAGAGTCAGCCACGACTGAGCATATACACAGGTATGCTATAGCACTTTCCTTATTGCCAGTTCTGATACAAGACTTATTTGTACAACACAAATGTTTTCCAGCACAACTGATAAATCAGGGAACAATCTGAGCATAATGCAGATTTTATATCTGCTTAGCGAGATTTTGTCTACAAGAAACTTTGATAAACAAAGAAAACTTCAGCCATGTGAACAGAGACATATGAAGATATATAAAATGAACACGCAACAAGCCTCAGACACCTGCAAACTACCCAGTCCATCATGTGTGCCCCAAGCCACGCTCTCCATCCACATCCTGTGCTGTGACTTTCCGTTCAGTATTATATCTCCCTTCCCCACTTCTCCATTACTCACAGTATACAAGCTTCAGTATTCTTCAAGGTCAAGGGCAATACTTACTGATGTATTTTATTTTTTATCTTCTTTCCCTGTGTGAAGCAGTGCCACCCTTTTTATTAATTTCCCACATTTTTTGTGTGTGTCAGTGATGAAGTTTTGGAGTTTTGTGCCAATAACTCCATTTTCCCCTTGAGCCCTGTGGCTTTTATTGCATGAACGCGCATAGGGTGATGATTTTTAGGGACTTGTAAGTCACATTACAACAAAATTGACTGTACATAATTTCATTTAATTTAGCCTAATAGTAGCAGGTGGGTTTATGTCAATATTTACTCAGTTCAGTTCAGTCGCTCAGTCTCATTCGACCTTTTGTGACCCAGTGGACAGCAGCACACCAGGCCTCCCTGTCCATCACCAACTCCAGAGCTGGCCCCTGGAGCTGCTCCTGTCCATCGAGTCAGTGATGCCATCCAGCCATCTCATCCTCTGTCGTCCCCTTCTCCTCCCACCTTCAATCTTTCCCAGCATCTGGGTCTTTTCCAGTGAGTCAGTGCTTCACATCAGGTGGCCAAAGTATTGGAGTTTCAGCTTCAACATCAGTCCTTCCAATGAATATTCAGAACTGATTTCCTTTAGGATGGACTGGTGGATCTTCTTGCAGTCCAAGGGACTCTCAAGAGTCTTCAGCAACACTGCAATTCAAAAGCATCAGTTCTTCAGCATGCAGATTTCTTTACAGTCTAACTCTTACATCCATACATGACTACTGGAAAAACCATAGCTCTGACTAGACAGACCTTTGTTGGCAAAATGATGTCTCGGCTTTTTAATATGCTGTCTAGGTCAGTCATAGCTTTTCTTCCAGGGTGCAAGCGTCTTTTAATTTCATGGCTGCAGTCACAATCTGCAGTATTTGATAGGTAGTATTTGCTTTGTTATGTTCATCAATAACAGATAATGATTAATTCAGGTTTCCATCTACTACTTCATAAAGCTGAAATGAAAACTCAGGTTCATCAGATTCCCAAGCATGGCTCTTAGCCCTAGTGTTTCCAGAATTGAAGAATTCTACTTCCTTATTACTTAAGAGATACTCAGTACCAGAATCAGTTTTTCACAGAGCATTTGAAGATTCTCAGCTAAAATTTTCAGAGCTTGGATGCTATCCAGGGGAATGTAAAGCGTGACACAGTCCAGCGCTTCTGTTTAAAAGTTTATCACATCTCAGAGAACAGAAACCAGGTCTCTCACCTGCAAGAACAGAGGTATTCATTAGTTTCCTCCCACAAGGGGGTTCACGGTGATGTGGACACTGCCAGGCTCGCAGATAAGGAACAAAGCAGACGTCCTCCCAGCCTCACTCTGCTTAGGGTCCAATGGAGAGGGCAGAGGAGGAGACACGTCCAGGGAGCCAAGTTTCCTGGATGCTGAGAAATGGAGCATTCTAAACTGGAGGGCGTGCTGGATAAGGTCAAAGACTTCGGGGAACCCCTGTAAAATAGATGGCAAAACGGGAGCGCTGAAGGGCCAGGCTGGGGATAGCAGCCAGGTATAGATCTTTGGATTGAAGAATGAGGGAGATGTGAAAAATAGAGGCAGGCAGTCAAAGGAAACCCTTTGGAAAAGTTTCACTAAAAAGCAAAGTAGTATTAATAGGTGGGCATGAAATTTGGGATCTTGTATTCAAATGAGGCGAAATGAGCCTGCATAAATGCCAAAGCAAAGGAGGAGATTGACGTCTACACTGAAGGCACGTGATGACTGGAGGAGCCCAGCCCCCACCCCCAAAAGTTGTCTTCCCATCCTTCCTCACCCCCTGGGGCAGGGCTATTCAGACCATTTTTTCCCTGACCATACCCCTGTGCTCCACCCCCAGCAGCCAGCATCCTTTGGAATTACCAGGCTTGCGGTCCTGTGTCTTGTGTGATTCTGGCAGTCTGGTTGGCTGACCAACCAGGTAGGACAGGTCCACACAAAGCCACTGGCCTCACACTAAGTTCTAATCTTTAATCTTCTCTATGGGCACCTGAAACTGCGAGGGCTTGTTAGGGGAGCTGAGGGCCACTGCCAGGGAGCCCTGTAAGCTGACCAGGAGTGTGACTGCTGAAGGCTGGGCTCCCTAGGTGGGGACCAGTTATCCTCCTTTCTTCCCCTCTTGCTCCTGCCATCCACTTCTGCAGTTGCAGAAGCTGATGTCTGCAACTACCTGGCTGAAGCGAAAGCTGGGATTCCATCTCAATGCTTGTAGCAGTATCAGGCAAAATGGGGCAGAGCTTTAGAGTCAAAAATAAAAGGCTTGAATCCTGATGACCCTGCTTTGAGAGTGAAGGACCTGAAGCACATGTTTCCCAAAGTATAAATTTAATGCCTCTGTGGATACACATGGCAATTTTATGGCACATAGATGATTATTTTTCAGTTGAAGCTGAAATTCACATGAATACAGTTAAACATATTAAAGTGAAGAATTCAGTAATTTTTTTTTAGTATATTAATAATGTCACACAACCATCAACTCTCTCTAGTTTCAAAGCTTTTCATAATCTTATAAAAACTTTCTATATCCAGCATTTAACTTACATGCAGAGTATATCATGTGAAATACCAGGCTGGATGAAGCACAAGCTGGAAACAAGATTGCCAGGAGAAATATCAATAATCTCAGATATACAGATGACATCATCCTTATGGCAGAAGGTGAAGAATTAAAGAGCCTTTTGATGAAAGTGAAAGATGAGAGTGAAACAGTTGGCTTAAAACTCAATATTCAAATAACTAAGATGGCAGCTGGTCCCATCACTTCATGGCAAATAGATGGGGTAACAATGGAAACAGTGACAGATTTTATTTTGGGGGCTCCAAAACACTGCAGATGGTGACTGCAGCCATGAAATGAAAAGACGCTTGTTCCTTGGAAGAAAAGCTGTGACCAACCTAGACAGCATATTAAAAAGCAGAGACATCACTTTGCCAACAAAGGTCCATCTAATCAAGGCTATGGTTTTTCCAGTAGTCATGTATAGATGTGAGAGTTGGACTATAAAAAAGGCTGAGCACTGAAAAATTGATGCTTTTGAACTGTGGTGTTGGAGAAGACTCTTGAGAGGCCCTTGGAAAGCAAGAAAATCAAACCAGTCAGTTCTAAAGGAAACCAGTCCTGAATATTCATTGAAAGGACTGATGCTGAAGCTGAAGCTTCAATACTTTGGCCACTTGATGCGAAGACCTGACTCATTGGAAAAACCCTGATTCTGGGCAAGACTGAAGGCAGGAGGAGAAGGGGACAATAGAGGATGAGATGGTTGGATGGCATCACCGACTCGATGGACAGGAGTTTGAGCAAGCTCCAGGGAGTTGGTGATAGGGAAGCCTGGTGTGCTGCAGTCTGTGGGGTCTCAAAGAATCGGACATGACTAATCGACTGAGCTGAACTGATGGCCAGCAAATAATCATTCCTGATTTCTGCCATCCCCTGGTAAATGTTTACTGATTTTCTATCTCTGTGGATTTGCTCATTCTGGATAATTCATATGAAAAGAATCATACAATATGTGGCTTTCTGGATCTGCCTTCTTTCACTTAGGGCTTCCCCGGTGACTCAGAGGGAAAGAATCTACCTGCCAGTTCAGGAGACTTGGGTTCGATCTCTGGGTTGGGAAGATCCCCTGAAGAAGAAAGTATTCTTGCCTGGGAAATCCCATGGACAGAGGAGCCTGGCAAGCTACAGCCCATGGGGTTGCAAAAGGGTCAGACACGACTTAGTGCCTAAACAACAACAACCATCTTTCACTTAGCATAATGTTTTGAGGTCCACTCAAGTTGGAACACACATCAGAACTTCTTTTATTTGTCTGGCTTAACAATATTCCTTTTTATACATATACCACATTATTTATTCATTTATCATTGATGGACAATTGAGTTCTATTTGGGGCTATTATCAATAACCCTGAACGTTCATATACAAGTGTCTGTATGGATATGTTTTCATTCTCTTAGCAGGTGTATATCTAGGAGTGAAATTGTTGGGTAACAATTTTAATAATTGCATGTATGTTTATTTTATGTATATCGTATGTATACATGTGTGTATATATCAGTTCAGTTCAGTCGCTCGGTCATGTCTGATTCTTTGTGACCCCATGGACTGCAACATGCTAGTCTTCCCTGTCCATCACCAACTTTCAGAGCTTGGTCAAGCTCATGTCCATTGAGTCGGTGATGCCATCCACCCATCTCATTCTCTGTTGCCCCCTTTTCGTCCTGCCTCCAATCTTTCCCAGCATCAGGGTCTTTTCCAATGAGTCATCTTTTCACATCAAGTGGCCAAAATATCGGAGCTTCAGCTTCACCATCAGTCCTTCCAATGAATATTCAGGACTGAGTTCCTTTAGGATTGACTGGTTGGATCTCCTTGCAGCCCAAGGGACTCTCAAAAGTCTTCTCCAACACCACAGTTCAAAAGCATCAAATTCTTCGGTGTATGTATATAAATATTTCCCAAATAAGTCCTTTATTACCTTCATAGTCTGAAACAAATGTACCCCACTTTTGTTTCAGAGTACTTTGTTTGTACTTGATATTTTTAAAATTTATTTTAATTACTTATTTTATGTGTATCATATGTGTGTATATAC
>SJYX01003490.1:204940-225221 GCA_006410675.1 Oreotragus oreotragus
CATATAATACACATAAATAAATTAAATAAATAAATATATATAAATTAAATAAGTAAATATGTAATTATTGAAATCAGTATGAAAACTTATTTTTATATTTGTATAACAGTTTTTCCCTGGTGACTCAGATGGTAAAGAATCTGCCTGTAATGAAAGAGACCTGAGTTTGATCCCTGGATGAGAAAAATCCCCTGGAAAAAAGAATGGATACCCACTCCAGTATTGTCTAGAGAATCCCATGGACAGAAGTGTCTGGCAGCTAGTCTATGGAGTTGCAAAGAGTCCCACACAACTGAGCAACTAACACTTTCACTTTCACATGTAAGTTCAGTTCAGTTCAGTTCAGTTGCTCAGTTGTGTCCGACTCTTTGCGACCCCATGAATCACAGCACGCCAGGCCTCCCTGTTCATTACCATCTCCCGGAGTTCACCCAGACTCACGTCCACCGAGTCCATGATGCCATCCAGCCATCTCATCCTCGGTCGTCCCCTTCTCCTCTGGCCCCCAATCGCTCCCAGCATCAGAGTCTTTTCCAATGAGTCTACTCCTCGCATGAGGTGGTCAAAGTACTGGAGTTTCAGCTTTAGCATCATTCCTTCCAAAGAAATCCCAGGGTTGATATTATTATTATTATTCACATGTAATATATGTATATTTGTGTGTGTGTATATATATATAAAACAGTAAGTCCTTGACTTTATATACGTGAATTGTTTCTCAAGACAACTCTAAGCAATTAAAATCAGTTTTTAAAATATCAGGTACAAATAAAGTATGAGTGGTAGGCTCATGTGTTTCAGACTGGGCAGGCAAAATAGGACCTATTTGATAAATACTTAGGCTAACAGCTTAAAAGAAGAGGCTCATTCTCTTAATTCTTTAAATGGGACATAGTAAAAATGTCATGGGTGTTTATAGGTTGAAATCCAATGACAAATGTGAAAGCTCCCCAGTCTTCTCAGCTTAGGGGTACAGGTGGATTTCATAAGTGTATTGATTTAACTTTGCAGCATAATCATATGACCTCAATTCCCTTCAAAGATCCCCCTCCATTGCGGTATTATTTCTGGGAATTCTTGAGCTACTAACATCCAGGATCAAGGCCAGCCTTGCCCGCTCCTCCTGGTGTGTGTTCCACAGCACCTGCCCTGCTGGTCCCGGAAGTTAGTATGCCCAGCTAAGGGTGCTTCATCCAGGGCATCTCAAACCTACATAACCCTTGAGATCTCAGCAGGTTGGTGCAAATCCTGGATCCCCAGCATGCTTCCAGAGAAGAGTTCCTTTAGTTTCTCTTCTGAATTTTTTGACGTCTAACTTCAACCCATAGGCTGTGACTATGCCTGTGACTGTGACTCCTCTGACACCTATTCCTCCTCCTCAGATTTCAGCCAAAAAAAATCCCAGCACGCCCAGTTCAAGCAACTTGATGCTTGCAGCCCACTCCCTCAGCTCTTTTTAAACAGAGCCAGGCAAACCTGAGTTCCCCATCAGTATTAATATGACTGGAGTCATACTGGCACATGGTAGAGGCTTATCAAACAGTCTTCACTTCCCTTATTAGGTTTTGAAACTCAAGTACCCTGACAACTGCCCTAGGCTCTCACTTGCATGTTCTACCGCGGTGCGGTGCCATCTCCCTGGTCTAACACCCATGGGTAGCACCTTGCCAGTCACCTTTCCATCTGTTACAATATCATCAGAAATGCTCACATACCTCCAGGGAGGTGTGCTTCCTCTCCCAGATGAGGCAACTGAGGCTGAAGGAAGGTCAAATGACTTGCCCGGCACTAAAGCAAGCCACTGGAAATGCCAGATATTATGAGCTGAATTGCGTCCTTCTTCCCCCAAACCTGTATGTTGAAGTCTTGACCCCAGCACCTCAGAATGTGACTGTATTTGGAGAGAGGTAATTGGGTGAAAATGAGGTATTTGGAGTGGGCTTTAATCCAGTTGGACTGACGTCCTTAAATGAAGAGGAAATTTGGAGGAAAGCGTGCACTCAGGGAGAAAGTGAAAGCGTTGGTCACTCAGTAGCGTCTGACTCTTTTGTGATTCCATGGACTGTATCCCACCAGGTTCCTCTGTCCATGGAATTCTCCAGACAAGAATACTGGAGAGGATACACATTCCCTTCTTCTGGGCATCTTTCCAACCATGGGATCATATCCACGTCTCTGCATTGCAGGCATCTTTACCATCTGAGCAACCAGACACACAGGGAGAATGCCATGTGAACATAAAGGGTGATGCTTCTATAAGCCACAGGATGCAAAAGATTGCTAGCAAACCCCCAGAAGCTGGGAGTGGGGCATGAAACAGATTCTTTCTCACAATCTTCAGAGAGAAGCAACCCTGCTGATATCTTGATCTTCGGCTCTGGACCCTTGAGTTGTGAGATAACATATCTCTGCTTTTTAAGCCCTTAGTTTGTAGTGTTTTGTTATGAAAGTCTTAGCAAACTGATACAACAAGATTCAATCCTAAATCTATCTTGAAGCACAGCACTCATTACCCACCTACAAGCAGACTGAGAATCAAGGATACACACACACACATATACACACCCTTCAAAATACCAAGAAACTTCAGAAATTAAAGCTCATGTACAACTTTCACAAGACTCCTACTCAAGCCAACATGTAACACCCATTTTATTTTATTCACAATTCTAGCTAGTTTGACATATATTGTCCAATCAGGAAAGAGATGAACCAACATGTAACATGTACTGTGTTTGCTAGTTACAGTTACTATATACCATTCGTAACTTATAGAACTCCTTTAAGATGTTTAATCCAACATGCATGATCTCTCCACTTACATAAGCTGCCTCCAAGAAGAAACAGGAATTTCAGAAGAATAGTACCCCAGAGTAAACAAATGGAAAATCTTACGTATATAAACATACCCTCAGGGGAATACTTGCCTTTCAGTGAAGCTTAAAGATACATATTATGATCCCATAAATATTATGAACATGAAAATAGTTTTCCAGAAAAGAGCTTTCCCATCTGAGGACACAGGAAAATGCTCTTCACTGCTATGAAAGAATCCATCAAGAATGGTATCATTCTAAACTTAAAAGTTTAAAGGACTCAAGTTTTAACAATTTCAAAAAAGTTAATCACTCCTAGAAAAGATAATTTCTTGAGATTCAGGAAGATAAGCATCGCGTGAGTTCACGGTACTTTGTTCTCTCCTGCAATATTAGTTAGGTATAATCACCTGGACAACAGGGCAAAAGATCTTAAGTTACAGAGTTGTAAACCGTTTTCCCAGGAAGGTCTCGTCTCCAAGGTCTCTAAGATAAAACATCTCCTTCAGGCCACAGTGATATTTGGAAATATAGTGTAATCCTAGTAATCATTTTTCACACATGTTCCCTATTTGATGAATTATCAGGAACCAAGTGGGCTTCCCAGGTGGCACTCAGTTCAGTTCAGTTCAGTCGCTCAGTCGTGTCCGACTCTTTGCAACCCCATGAATCGCAGCATGCCAGACCTCCCTGTCCATCAGTATGGCAGCCCATTCCAGTATTCTGGCTTGAAGAATCCCATGGAGAGAGGAGCCTGGTGGGCTACAGCCCATGTGGTTGCAAAGAGTTGAACATGAAGGTGCACAAAATGACTGAGCACATGGTGGCCTCGCTATAGCTCAGTTTCTTCCATGAAGACCCTGCCTCCAAACAGGGCACCTTCTGGGGTAAAGGGGGTTATATGTGCTTACGTGCCCAGCTGTTACAGTTTTGTCCGACTCTTTGCAACCCTACGAACTGTCTTCCACCAGGCTCTTCTCTCTGTGGTATTTTTCAGGCAAAAATACTAGAGTGGGTTGCCATTTTTTCCTGCACGGGATCTTCCCAACCAAGGGATTGAATCTACATCTCCTGTGTCTCCCAGCCTGTAGGCAAATTCTTTACCACTGAGCCACTGGAGAAGTCTAAAAGTGGGTTAAGTCTTAGAAACAGTAATTTGGAGGGAGACAATTCAACCAGTAGTGAGGCAGGAGACAGGTGAGCTGCAGGTTAGGCATTTACAGCTGGCTTCCTGCTTACATTTCTTGGGGCAAGAAAAAACTGGGCTCCAGGCTTGACACTTAAAACTAGCCTCCTGTTCGCATCTTTTGAAACTGGGGTTAGATGGGCTCCAGGTTAGATATTTATAACCATCTTCCTGTCTGCTCTCCAAAATGGAAGTAGCAATTGAAACAGGGTAAAACAGTCAGACTTTGTCTCCTTTGGAAGCTTTAAAATAACAGTCATAGCAGGAGCAGACAAGGGCTAAACCTCATTTGAGTAAAGGATCAGGAGGTCATATGTATTTCCCACCCTTGGGGCAAGAGAGACATTTCATGTGCACAGAAAGGCTCCTGGGGGGTCAAAAAGGAGGGGGCACTACCCCATAATATGTGATGCTAATATGTGATCTCATAGACCTCTGGGCTGCAGTCCATCTCAGGAAAAAAAAGCTGTGCACGCATGTTGGACAGGGTCCTAGGATAGGTTAGGTGTGGAAAAAGAAGCAAGACAATTGGTCAAATGTAAACAAAGGAAATCAGTCCTAAATATTCATTGGAAGAAATGATGCTGAAGCTGAAGCTCCAATACTTTGGGCACCTGATGCGAAGAACTGGTTCATTAGAAAAGACCCTGATGCTGGGAAAGATTGAAGGCAGGAGGAGAGGGGATGACAGAGGATGAGATGGTCAGATGGCATCACTGATTCAATGGACATGAGCTTGAGCAAGCTCCGGGAGTTGGTGATGGACAGGGAGGCCTGGTGTGCTGCAGTCCATGGGATTGCAAAGAGTCGGACACGACTGAGTGACTGAACTGAAGCAAAGACCCAGAAGAACTGACCTGTATAAGTGACTAACCTTCTCTTTACTGCACGCCTCGGCTCTAGGGGCTCCCCATGTCCTTTCTCTCTCAGTGTCCATCCGCCTTGCTTCTGTCTTAACTGAAGAAACCATTTCTCTGTGTACTCTCTTCCCACTTGTGGTATGTCTTTAGTAATAAACTTTTTACCTGCCTTTACAGTTTCTGCCTCTGTGAGAAATGTACTTTTCACTGGGGGCAAAGATTCAGGAAAAAATAGCTCTAGCCTGTAGCCCTTGCTGGTTTGCTGACCAGGATTCCTGGTTTTCATCCAGGCTACAGGTTCAAGTCCTGGGCAGGGAATTACGATCTCACTTGGCAACACTGTTAAGTGCTGCTTCTTTGAGATCAATGACAGAGCTTGGTCTGGACCTGGTAGGGAGGAATGAGTTGGAGTGTAGTATAACACACCTGTCACTCAGGTGTGAAGGGTCCACTCCTTCAGACCCACAGGAGGATGAACAGGGAGACAAGTGAAGAAACTGCTTGCCTTGTCTTATGACAAACATGTCCAGAGGATGGAGAAAGGGGCCTTTGTTTTGCAGACTTTCTGAGAAGATTTAATTTCAGAATGTTTTCTTGTAAATTTCAAATCCCTACCAATTTGGTCTGGGATACTTATCACCCTAAAATGATACGTTTTGTTTTCTCCCCCAAAATGTAAGCAGTTTTTAAAATACTCCAAACCCAATAGAATGACCTGGTGAGAGACTAGGCTGAAACAATACAAGACAGAAACAGTTTTTATAGGATAGGAACCTGGGTGCAAAAGAGGCAACTTCGTTTTTCCAGAAATCAGCAAAAATCTCTAGACCTGTGCACTGGGTGGCTGAAAACTCCAGGCAGGCACTTCGAGAGAAACATCATCGTGTTAGTTTTCTGTGGCTGCCTCTCAAAATATCACAAACTCCTTTCATTTTCTGGAGGCTAGAAGTCCAGGAGCAAGGTATCAGCAGGGCTGACTCCTTCTGGTGGTTATAAAAGAGGTAACTGTCACAAGCCTCCCTTTTTGGTTTGTAGATGGATGCTGTTTGGGGGTCCACTGTGTTGCCCCAAATTCAAACACTGCAGCCCTAAACCACTCTCTGCCCCCCACATATTCCAGAATGTGACTGTAATTGGAGACAAGGGATTCAAAGGGGTGATTCAGTTAAAATGAAGTCCTCTGGGTGAGCCCTGATCTAATAATAGGACAGAAAGAGGGCAGTGGGACACAGACACACACAGGGATCCCCCGTGAAGCCACAGCCCTTGACAAGCCAAGGAGAGAAGCCTCAGAAGAAAGCCCCCCCGCTGACACTTTGATCTCGGACTTCTAACTACAGAATCCTGACAAAATAGCATGTGTGTTTTTCAAGTCTCCCGGCCTGTGGCACTTTGTTACGGCAGCCTGAGCAGGCTAATAGGGTCACCTTCTCGCTCTGTCCCCTGACACTGTCTTCCCCCTGCAGCTGTCTGTCTCTGGGTCGAGAATCTTTCCTGCTGGAACACCAGTCCTATTGTATTGAGTTGGCCAGAAAGTTTGCCTTATGGCAAACCCGAAGAATATTTTGTCCAACTCAATATTAGGGCCCATGCTGATGGCCTCCCTTTAACCTGATTCCCTCTGTAAAGACCCTGCCTCCACACAAGGTCGTATTCAGGGGTATTGGGCATTAGGACTTCAGCAAGTGCATTTGGGAAGTCACACTTCAACCCATAACAGTTGCTATTTCAGCTTTAAACACTGTTGGACTATGTTTTTTTTTTCCCCAAGCTATACAACTTGGCCAATAAAAGCATAAGAAAAAGGGTTTTAGTTTCCTCATCTGTGAGGAAATGAGGGGCATGAACACAGGACACCCAGCTCTGAATTTCTGTGACCCACAACCACCTTGACTTTCCTTAAATGCTGGCTCTGTTTCTCTTCAAGACAATGAACCTGATTGACTCCAACTAGGTTTAAGGAAATGGCCTCTGCGCTTCCCTCAACCTTAAGTTCAAATGATTCCAGTGTGATAATGCTCCCGTTCATACCAGGGCGTTGCTGAGGGCTACGGACAGGATACTTGCTCACGAGAGGATAGGAAAATTGCCAAGAATAGTTTTCACAGGCGGCAGGTTCGGGCAGCAAGTCCGTGAACAGAGGCAAATGCCTGCAGCAGGGATTTGCTGCAGAGCTTGGCTAACATCCTGCCGTCAGTGAGGGCAGTTACCAGTGTTAACATTTCCACTTGGCAGCTGTGGCCGAAAGAGCCGAGCCTGCAGAGTCAGACAGCCCTCAGTGATATCCCTGCTCTGAGAGGCCAGTGGCCCCTAATGCTGTCCAAGCCAACTCCAAGTCGAAGTGGCTCCCTATCCCACGAAGCTGCCTATGAAAATTAAATGAGGTATGCTCATTGACTTTTAGTAAATGTCAGAAACACCAAAACCCAGCAAAACAAAAAGCACTGTGTCCCTTCATGGTCATGCAATTAATTTACGTGAGTCTTCGCCGAAGACTCAGGACACCTTTAGGAGCATTTCAAAGATACAGAAACACCTTGGCCACACCTTCTCTGCCTCTCCATTTATTTATTTGGCTGCACCAGGTCTCAGTTGCAGCACGCGATATCTTTAGCTGCAGCATGTGGGATCTGGTTCCCTGACCCGGGATCAAACCTGGGACCCCGCATTTGGAGAGTCTGTGTCTCAGCCTCTGGACCACGAGGGAAGTCCCCTTCCTTGCCTCCTTGTTCACTGTTCCTGTATTAAAAGTCTTCAGTGAGGAAAGAGCAGTATAATAAGCCATTCAATTATGAATTCATTTTTAAAGAGAGCTGATTAATTTGTTAATGGACCAGTGTACTCACTGGTTAATGAATTTTATAACTTGGTTAAATCCTGTATCTGTTCAATGAGGTTTTGCTGTATGCATATTCACTTAGCACAGATACTCATTTTGTAAATGGCACTTTATGAATATTTATTTAGCTGAGTTTCACTTTTCAGCGTAGCAATGTATTCAGTGTCCCTATATGAATTATGCCATTCTACGGACAGCTGTAAGAACAGGGGCAGTGACACCTGCTCTGTGCCTCCACTCTCAAAAGTGAAGGCTCTGCTCTTCAGAACAATGGTTTGCTTTACAAAAAGAAAAAAAAAGAAAAAAACAAGCAAGACACAGTCCAAGGTGACTCTTACAGGAATGAAAGAACAAACATCAGCAGGTAGACATGAAGGGGATTCTTAAAAGAGCAACCCCAGTATATTGTGGGCTCAAAGCTTTATATAACTCAGTTGTGCATACATGTTGATATAACTTATTGGGTAACAGTACTACCAGGTAATTTTATAAATCTTTTAACATGAATTAGCTCATGTAATCTTTATATCATCCCTAATGATGAGTGGCTCATATGGTAAAGAATCTGCCTGCACTGCAGAAGACCCAGGTTCAATCCCTGGGTCAGGAAGATCCCTGGAGAAGGGAATAGCTAACCACTCCAGTATTCTTGCTTGGGAAATCCCATGGACAGAGGAGCCTGTGGAGTGGTGGTGGACTACAGTCCATGGGGCGGCAAAGAGGCAGACACAAATGAGCAACTAACACAAACATGCAATGATGGTATGATGCCCTCTACAGATGAGAAAATTAAGTTGCAGATGAAATAAATTTCCAAAGTCTCTAAGAACTGGTGAGACTTAGCATGACTCTGCAAGGTCTGACCAGTCTGTTGGTCACTGTTTGTTCACAAACAGGGACAGGCTTAGAGCAAAGCAGATGGATTGTGACTCAGTGACTCAGTATCAGGAATATGTGAAGGGAGAGGGAAAAAAACAATGATGAGACGTTATGTTTATTGAGGTCCATTATGTATCAGATACTTTGTACGGAATATCCTGCCTTCAAAGAACACCACTAAAATGAGTATTATATTCTTATTTTATAGAAGAGGAAACTGAGGTACAGAGTTCAGAAGCTCAAGTTCAAAGAGATAGCAAGTGGTGGTGCCAGGATTCTAGGGTAATTTCCACTCTGCGAGACTCTCCCTGGAGTCCGAGACTGAGGTTGCTGACACAGTTCAGCCACAGGGACAGTCTTGTTCTTTAGGGATGTCCTGGGGTCCATTCGGGAGGTGGACTGTCACAAAGTCAAAAGCAGGGCTTATGGATTCTTTTCAGGAGCCTAAAATATATATTTTATTTACTTTTTAGTTTATTTTTCACTGTATGATGCATGTAGGGAGAATGTCTAAAATGGCATAGTAAGAAGAAAACTTAGCACAGACATACAGCTCATGAAAGTCACCAATTATCACAAGAGCTCAGAGGCCTTGCACCCCAGCCATGAGCCCATCTCACCGAGACGCAGTCACTTATTCCGGGGCCAAGAATTCCTATAAGCTAATGTTATGAAAGAATTGTGGCACAACACAAGCATATGCTTTTGCTTGTCAACATCAGAGCTTGCCTTGCAGAGAGACATATTAAGAAGCGAGCTAGAGAACAAAAAGCTTTTTAAGATTTTTAAAAACCATGGCATATGCAACAAAATCCTTTTTAAGAAGCTAACACAATAAGGGGCATTATCTTCAGAGAATAGTATAATTCTTCCAGAACTTATAGGAACAGAAAACAGCTCCTGACCTAGGTATTTCACAATGCAGGTAATGACCCAACGGTTCATCCAGTGGGACTTTCCAGGTGTTCTAGTATATTCAAAAGGAGCCTTTTCAAGACCAGTAAGCAAGGAAATAAATACAGCCAAAGGAGTATTGTGTGGGACCTAGGATTTAACTTCTCAACAAAACATATATATTTGATGGAGATAATGAATAATTATTCTTATTTAAAATAAACAAAGGAACAAAAACCTATAACAGAGTCCATTAGTTATATTAACCATGAGTGGAACTTCCAAGTTCTGACAGGCCATCCTAAACTTTCTTGAAACCAAAAACAGTGGAATTTCTTTATTAGAAGTTCTCAAAGATCCTAAAGAGCTTTGAACACTTAACAATTTAGAAAGCGAAGAGATGGTATGGATACAGAATTAATGAGGATATCATGCACAATACAAACGACCATGTATTTAGGCGCTTCTGCCTGCCAGCAAGGAGGCACTTTGTTCATAATTTCATTTAATCCTCCAAAGAAGTAATCTTAAGAAAGATAATGTTATACTCCTCCTCCAGTTGCAGGAAACGAACACAGAGAAGTTAAGGAAGCTGTATAAGGTAACACAGCTCAACACCAGTAGAACAGAATTCTCACCTCTGTTTCTCTAAAGGCCATTCCCGTTCCAGGATAACCGACCGCTTCTCATTCCCAACTTTCAAAATGGCTTTAAAATTGTTTTTGAACTTTGTTTTTTTAAAGATGGGTTCAAGTAAAGAATAATTAACAATAGTTGAAAGTAGAGTAGTTTTTGTTGAAGATGGAATCCTAGTGAGAAGGAATGACTTTCCTGACTCACTTTTCTTCCTTGGAAAAAACAACTTCTGCCACAAACTGGCGCAATTACTCAGAAGTTAGTATGAACTTGACTATCAAGTTCAAAAGAAACGTTGGGAATGAGACAGTCAAGCTGGGAAATCAAAATGTTTTCTCTTGATTCCCAGGAATATAAGGGGAAATGTCAAATCTAGGTACAAAATCTGAGTCAGATGTCATGAGTATATTCATCATAAATTTCGGGAAGGGAGGAGTGTTGCAAATACCAACATTTATGCACTTGTAGGCAATAGAGTCAAGAGCAATAAATTTAAATAGATCAAAAAGTGTCTGTAAATAGGAGTAGACCATATTATTTATAAATGGCTTTGTGGGTCAGCTGGTGTTCTAGCTCCTTATATTTTCACTCACTGAGTCCTCCAAGGAACCCATGAGTTAGGAATGGATGTTCTCTTTTTTTTTTTTTCTCATATAATTAAACAAAACCTCAGGGCAGTCAGTGTGTCTGAAGTTTTGCAGCTGGGAAATGCTGGAATCGGTTACATTCACATCTGTCTAAATTGCCTCTGGAGACTGAGAGAGAAGAGGCATCTGAGTGCAGCTCCATCATGAAAATGAAAGAAAGTACCAGAGGTGTTTTCCTGAAGTGCCGAAGTCTCAAATAGGATCCAACAGATGTCTGACTTCAAGTCAGGCAAAACAGATAAAGAAAGCAGAAATGCCTTGGTTAAATGAAGATGGACGGGGTTCCAAAAAGATGTCCTTAGGCAAGAGAAGTGAGGCTGTGATTCAAGAGGCAGTGTGGGAAACAGGTAGACCCTGGAGTCCAGCTGCCTGGGGCTGAGCTCCATCCTAGGCCTGTGAACTCAGGCAAACACATGAGAGTCCTGATGGTGCGTGCATGCATTTGGGTACACCCAGAACCAGATGTCAAGAGGGAATTGCACGCATTAGACACTTACTGGGGGTGTGGATCAGTTGCAGCACAGGATGCCAGAGAAAAATATTAATACCATGGAGTGGGTGGTTTAAGCCACAGAAAAATATATGATCAACATTTTGGAGGCTGGGAAGTCTAAGATCAAGGTACTGGGAATTGGGTTTCTGGTGAGGGCTTGCTTCCTGACTTTCAGATGTTCAGTTTCCTCTTATGGGAGAGAGAAAGAGAGTTAGGAGCAGGAGAAGGGGTTAAAACACAGTCTGTAGCATGCAGGGAGCAGGATAAAGCAGGAAGAGCCTTTCCTCCCCTATGTGGTTCTGATATCGGTAGAAGAAGAAAAGAGAGGAAGAAGGTTTGAGAACGAAGGGTCTTTGACTGAAACACACTTTCAAGAAAGTTCTGGCTAATGTGTGTTCTTTCCTTTTATTTTAATTCTTGGGTTAAAACACAGTCTGTAGCATGCAGGGAGCAGGATAAAGCAGGAAGAGCCTTTCCTCCCCTATGTGGTTCTGATATCGGTAGAAGAAGAAAAGAGAAGAAGAAGGTTTGAGAACAAAGGGTCTTTGACTGAAACACACTTTCAAGAAAGTTCTGGCTAATGTGTGTTCTTTCCTTTTATTTTAATTCTCTTTTTCAGCTTTCTTGAGTTATAATTGACAAATAAAATCTGTGAGATGTCCAGACTGTACAATGCTATGATTTGAAATAAATGGACATTGTGGCAGTGCCCCCTGTTAAATTAATTCATACATTCATCACCTCACATAGTTATCTTTTAAAAACATGCTTATTTATAGCAGAGTAGAGTTGATTTACAATATTGTGTTAGTTTCAGGTATATAGCAAAGTGATTCAGTCATACATATACATGTATCTACTCTTTTTCAGATTCTTTTCCCACATAGGTCATTACAGAGTACTGAGTAGAGTTTGTTGTGATATGCAGAAGGTCCTCGTTGGCTATTTTATATAGCGTATTGTGTATATGTTAATCCCAACCTCCTAATTTATCACATCCCCCAACTTTCCCCTTTGGTAACTGTAAGTTTGTTTTCCATGTCTGTGAGTCTCTTTCCGTTTTGTAAATAAATTCATTCGTATTATTTTTTTAGATTCTACGTATAAGTGATTCATATGATATTTGTATTTCTCTAGCAGACTCCAGTCACATTGAATTCCTGAAAGGTCGTATCCAGAATGTACTACATTTCAGAACTTTGCACATTCTGTCCCCATGACTGTGATTGCCTTTATCCCTTTCCCTGTCCTCTCAAGTGTCCTATACCCTTCCCTTTCACTGAATCTGGTTTATGTGCTGTAGGCAGTGTTTGAGGATTTGGGGGATAAGCAAGGAAAAAGATATGACCTGGCAGTTGTACTCCTAAGCTTTATTTTGATGGGTATACATACAGGGGAGTACCTCACAGCATCAGTCTCTGGAGGCTTAAGGGGTGGGAGCCACCATCTAGAAGGGGAAAGGGTAAGTCCCAAGAAAGAGGAGCTCAGAGAGGGCCTTCTGTTTCTAAAGAATGTGCTCAGCAGTCTGGAGAGGACTCTGCTGGGCAGACAGCTCCCAAGGGAAATAGCAACTCAGTGTTTTCTATTGTCCTGTGGTTTTCTCTAATCTTTAGCTAGCAGGCATTAGGTCTGTCTCTTATACACATCTGTAAAAATTAAAAAAAAAAAGAAAACTTGTTCTTACATTTTCCTCCATTTTTTATTTTTATATATTTTACTGTGTACCTTGCTGGAACAATTTATATTACAAATAATTTAAAACATACATGAAAATAATACATTTATTGAGTGCCAGCTGTGTACTAGGAATTTTCTATAGGTTGTGTATAATTTATTTTTATAATAATAATATATTCATTGATAAAGCCAAGTTTTCTAGGGCCTAAAGCTCATTCGGGGACTCTTTCTTTTAAAAATAATACAAAAAAAATGTTATTTTTGCAAATATTATAAAAACACCAGTTCATGTTACCCCATTGGTAGAGCCCCATGCAAGGCCTTGAAGGGGCCTGTGCAAGTAAAAGGCCCTGACTTAAGCTTGGATAGCTTCAAGGTCAATTTATCTCTGCATATTTTGACTGCTTACGTTGTATGAGTTGGTTTTCATACACTGTACCATGTACTGCCAGAAGAAGGCTTACAAGGAAATTAGCTGAGAGAATATGATGGTTAACTTCATGTCTCAATTTGACTGAGCTAAGAGATGTCCAAATAGCTTGTAAAACATGATTTGTGGTTGCGTCTGTAAGGGTGTCTCCTGAAAAGATGAACATTTGAATTGATAGACAGCAAAGAAGATGGCTCTCACCAATGCAGGTGGGCATCATCCAATCTGTTGAAGGACTGAATAGAACAAAAATAGCAAAAGGCAAATTTGTTCTCTCTCTTTGAACTGGGACATCCAGCTTCTGCCCTTGGAAATTAGTGCTCCTGGCTTTTGAACCTGTCTCTTATACACATCTAGATGTGTATAAGAGACAGATATATGTATGTATATAAGTCATATATATCCTAAGTCGTGTCTGACTTTGCAACTCCATAGACTGTAGTCTGCCAGGTTCCTTTATCCTGGAATTTTCCAGGCAAGAATACTGAAATAGGTTGCCATTCCCTTCTCCAGGGGGTCTTCCTGACACAGGGATCAAACCCAGGTCTCTTGCATTGCAGGCAGATTCTTTTCCACTGAGCCACCAGGGGAACCCTATGAACGCTGGTATGCATGTATCTTTTTGAATTACTGTTTTCTCCAGACAGATGCCCAGGAACGGGATAACTGGATTATATGGAAACTCTAGTAGGTGTCCTTGAGACAGTCACTCACTGGAGGAGTCTTACACCTCATTGGGATGACACGAGTGCCCTGTCACTGGGCTGGGAGCAGCTCGAGGGAAGTGTGGCACTCGTGGTAGTGAAGGCAAGGGGGCAGCTGCTAGGATCATTAGCAAAGTGTGCTCCTCCTGCAAGAGATCCGAGGGGTCCATTTCCCTGGCTGCTTCTGGGCAAAGATGAGAAGATACTAACAACAGAGCATAGTTCAAACAATCATTGGCAGGATGAAATGAGTTAATATAAAGTATATGGCTTAAAGGCTTCCCAGGTGCTGCAGTGGTAAAGAATCCACCTGTCAATGCAGGAGATGCAAGAGATACGCGTTCAATCCTTGGGTGAGGAAAGTCCCCTGGAGAAGGAAATAGCAACCCACTCCAGTATTCTTGCCTGGAAAATGTCCTGGACAGAGGAGCCTGGTGCATGCTACAGTCCATGGGGATTGCAAAGAGTCAGACATGACTGAGAATGAACACACACACACACAGCTTAAAGTCGCTTGCTACATGGTGACCACTTAATATTCATCAGCTCTTATAAAATGTATTTCTCATACACTCTTGTCTTTGGGTGACAAATGTAGAGTGTTCATTACACATTCATCCCAGATCATGTTTGTTGATCGCCATCACCTACACTTCAATTAAATATATCATTGGCTTTATTGCTTTGTAAAAATCTTCTGCAGATAATCAGTGTGGATGCTCAAAAGGTTACTGCTCTGACAAATGAGTCAGTCAGTCAGTCCGTTCAGTAAAAGGAATAAGGAGCTCAATTTCCCTGACTTGAGGCTGGTGACCATAATACACAATGACGCAGCCCTGGTTATGTTTATGATTTAGCTCAGTGGAGGTGCCTTAGAATTACAAAGTCGCAGAATTTGATGGAAAATGTTAAGGCATCTGGTCCAGACTCCATGCTCTGCTTGGATTTTCCAGTGAAACAATCCTTGAGCCTTTCTTCACCAACAGCAATGATGAAACACATACTGTCTGATACAGTTGGCTATTCCTTTCTGAATGTGTTCCAGCTATTTTCCATCTGACTCTAGATCTGCTCCCCACTCTCTTCCACCCTTTGCTTTTCTCCATGAAGGCTGATCTCTGTGAACTGTAGTTTTTTTTAATTTTTAAATTTTATTTTTACTTTGGCCATGCCACAAGGCATGAAGTTTCCTAGTTCCCCAACCAGGTATTGAATCCCAAGCCCCAGCAGTGAAAGTGCAGTCTTAACCACTGAACTGCCAAGGAAACTTCTCTATGAACTGTAGTCTTCTTTCCAGCTAGATTTCACCAATAGATTTAGCCAACATCTGACAAGATATTGGTGGACAGGAGAGAGAAGTTGGCTCCTTCTTTCCTTGGGTCCTATCTGAAGCATACTGTAGGATAGGCAAGTCACTGATTGAAGTCACTGCTCCCCTCAAGCTAATGGGTGCTGATAACCATCTCAACCTGTTTTTATTAGCCCAGGTTATCAGATTATCCTTTGTGATTCTCCAACAGGCCACCCATGCCTTTGTAGCCAGTTCCACTGGTAAGCCCATCTCAAATAACTCCATTTGATTTTACCATCTGTTTCTCATTGGCATCTGACTACCACAGATGTTGATAACTGATAGAAAGGTCTTCCTTAAAGAAGTGATGGAGACCCTTGTTCCATTCCTTGGAATCAGACAGAAAGGGTCCCATCTACCTTTTCAAATAAAAGTCCTTCAAGTATATGCAAGGCAGATCTTAATAGAAACCTAAAAATCTGGACATTTTCAGTTTGGGACTTTTGTGATAAAGAATTTGAAAGCATTTCACAAAAAACAAAATTCAGAAGCTAAGTGTTTCCCTTAAATATCCTACTGAACTCAAAAATCCTTTGTACACCTTCCATTCAAAAAATGACCAAGACTTAATAGTCTACTTATATTACCAGTCTTCACCACCTTTTAGGAAAATGCCTTCTCTTTTTTCATTCCTTTGTGATGCTAGATGCCCTCTCTGTGTTGAATAAAGTATTACAGCCTTTAATTTGCCCTCAATTGACTATGCAAAAACTTCTCCTGAAGACAAACTATACATCTTTTTTAAAAAGTTATTGTTTAATTGGAGGAAAACTGCTTTACAATGACATGCTGGTTTCTGCCCTACAACACTGGGAATCAGCCGTAATGATATATACACCCCCTCCCTGCCCCCTCCCCCCTCCCNTTGAATAAAGTATTACAGCCTTTAATTTGCCCTCAATTGACTATGCAAAAACTTCTCCTGAAGACAAACTATACATCTTTTTTAAAAAGTTATTGTTTAATTGGAGGAAAACTGCTTTACAATGTCATGCTGGTTTCTGCCCTACAACATTGGGAATCAGCCGTAATGATATATACACCCCCTCCCTGCCCCCTCCCCCCTCACTTCCATTCCACCACTCTAGGCTGTCACAGAGCACCAGGCTCTGCTCTCTGGGCTATGTAGCAACTTCCCACCAGTAATCTATTTTACACACAGTAGTATATACATCTCAATCCTACTTTCTCCATCTGTCCCACCCGCTTCTGCCCTCACTGTGTCCACAAGTCTGTTCTCTGCTCTATTTTCCTTCCCTGAAAATAGGTTCATCAGTATAATTTTTCTAGATTCCACTGATATGAGTTAATATAGGATGTTTGTTTTTCCCTTCCTGACTCACTTCACTCTGTAGAACAGGCTCTAGCTTCACCTACCTCATTACCACAGACTCAAAGCCATTCCTTTTAATGGCTGAGTAATATTCCACTGCATTTATGTGCCATATCCTCTTTATCCCAGGTATTGTTATTTTCTTAAGAGAGATTTGTTGCCACAGAATTAGTGAGCAGAGGACTCTGTTCAACAACCTTGATATATATTGCTCAGTTGTGTTTCAGAATGTTTTCACCCTTTGAGTTTGAGATTTTACGAGCATGCTTTAATCTACCCGGAGATCCTGACCAGTGCTAACCATTTGTGGTTTGGTGTTCAGTCACTAAGTCATGTCCGACTTTTCGATCACGTGAACTACAGCACACCGGGCTCCTCTGTCCTCCGCTACCTCCCAAAGTGTGCTCAGACTCAGATCCACTGACTTAGTGACGCTGTCTAGCTATCGCATCCTTCGCTGCCCACTTCTCCTTTGGTTTTCAGTCTTTCTAGCATCAGGCTCTTTTCCACTGCTTTGACTCTTCCCACCGGGTAGCCAAGATATTGGAGCTTCGGCATCAGTCCTTCCAATGAATATTCAGGGTTGATTTCCTTTAGAATTGACAGATCTGATCTCACTGCAGTCCAAGTGACTCTCAAGAGTCTTCTCCAGCACCACAGTTCAAAAGTATCAGTGTTTTGGCACTCAGCTCAGTGTTAAATATTACATACAGGTGAACTGTGTATGTATGTATATACATATACTTAATTCTTTAATGGGCTTCCCAGGTGGCTCAGTGGTACTTAATATTTGATTATTTAATTATTTAATGAATAAACAGACCTGAACTTTTATTACAAGTAATTTAAAAATATTCCTGGAGTACTGGAGCAATTATCTATATTTTGTTTAGTAACTAGTTTACGTTTTGGGAGTATACATTTTTTCCTCCTGATCAAGGAATTAAAGGTGGATCTTGATGGAAAGTCTCCTTCCTCTACACATACATTTCTTAAATTAGGCTACACAGTGTCTCAGTTTCCCACTTTTTAAAATGAAGAGAACAGTTAGTGCAGGAATCCCAGAAGGAGAATCACCAGCCTGCAACTAGCTGGTGGTTTAGAGACGCATGTCCTGTAAACATTTCAGTTCCACCCTTGCTGGTGCCACTGTGGCTTTGGCTAATGTTTATTTGTTTACACAAACGGTTACTGACCCAAGGGCTCAGAGTAGCAAGTTCTGAAGTGTAGCCCACTGTACCATATTTTATATAGAGGGGCCTGATGCTTGCAAAATATTCAAAGAAAAACTAACATATGTCAATAAGTGTCCCCAGAAGTGTTTATGAAAACTGGGCATGTACATTTTGGTTTTGTTTTTTTTTTTTTACCAGAAGTTTATTTATTTATTTTTCAAGTTAGAGTATAATTGCTTTAGAAAGCAAGGTATAATCCATGGGGCTGCAGAGTTGGGCACGACTGAGTGATTGAGTATACACACACACACACAGTGTGCACTTCAGTACACGCACTCAGGGAAGACATCTCTCTCTGCTCTGCTCTTAAGAGACCCCCAGATTCAAAAGCAAGTCCTTCTCTCAAGTGGAGAAAGAAAATGTTAAATGAAGGCAGCTGGAAGAATACCAATAGCTATGCACTATGTATGAACTATTCAAATATACTTTCAACAAACATTTTTGAGCACTGGCCATGAGGCCATTGCTGTGTGAGGTCCAAGGGAGTCAAAGTGACACAGATACTCATGGTGTTCTTAGCTGGGGACTTGGGCCCAGGAGTGACAATGACACTGGATGGCTGGGCCTGCCCCACTGAGGATATTCTTAGAAAGTGCTTTGAGGTGTTATGGAGGTGCTAAGTCCCTCTACCCATGAGGACCAGGGGGAGTTAAATCCAAGCAGGGCTCTGAAAGCCATGGAGGCCAACAATGGGGAGGAAAGGGAGAGACTTGCTTTGAGCAAGGCACAGAGGCATGAAAAAATGTGGCCTGCTTGGGAAAATTGGCTATTGTGTCAGGTACTCTTCTGTCTCAAATGTGGTCAAATAGTTAGAGGAGAAGCCTGGTGGGCTGCAGTCTATGGGGTGGCTAACAGTCGGACGGACTGAGCGACTTCACTTTCACTTTTCTCTTTCATGCATTGGAGAAGGAAATGGCAACCCACTCCAGTATTCTTGCCTGGAGAATCCCATTGGGGAGCCTGGTGGGCTGCCATNCTCAGGGAAGACATCTCTCTCTGCTCTGCTCTTAAGAGACCCCCAGATTCAAAAGCAAGTCCTTCTCTCAAGTGGAGAAAGAAAATGTTAAATGAAGGCAGCTGGAAGAATACCAATAGCTATGCACTATGTATGAACTATTCAAATACGTTTTCAACAAACATTTTTGAGCACTGGCCATGAGGCCATTGCTGTGTGAGGTCCAAGGGAGTCAAAGTGACACAGATACTCATGGTGTTCTTAGCTGGGGACTTGGGCCCAGGAGTGACAATGACACTGGATGGCTGGGCCTGCCCAATGAGGATATTCTTAGAAAGTGCTTTGAGGTGTTATGGAGGTGCTAAGTCCCTCTACCCATGAGGACCAGGGGGAGTTAAATCCAAGCAGGGCTCTGAAAGCCATGGAGGCCAACAATGGGGAGGAAAGGGAGAGACTTGCTTTGAGCAAGGCACAGAGGCATGAAAAAATGTGGCCTGCTTGGGAAAATTGGCTATTGTGTCAGGTACTCTTCTGTCTCAAATGTGGTCAAATAGTTAGAGGAGAAGCCTGGTGGGCTGCAGTCTATGGGGTGGCTAACAGTCGGACGGACTGAGCGACTTCACTTTCACTTTTCTCTTTCATGCATTGGAGAAGGAAATGGCAACCCACTCCAGTATTCTTGCCTGGAGAATCCCATTGGGGAGCCTGGTGGGCTGCCATCTATGGGGTCACACAGAGTCCGACACGACTGAAGTGACTTAGCAGCAGCAGCAGTTAGAGGAGAAGAGAAAGGGATTAGGAAGATAAAGTTGGACCAACCTTGCAAAAGGCTTTGAATGCCACATTTTAAAACTCCAAAGGAAACTTACCTTCCATCAATGGGCAGCCATCAAGATATGAAACTGAGGAATAACTAACACCCGCCTAAGGGTCACAGTCAACACAGGTAACTTGAACTCCATACGAATACCAGCCAGCTACCAAAGTGCAGTCCCCAACACCATCAACCTGCTTTCTGCATAGAGTTTCCCTTCTTTTTATTTACTGACTTTTATCTAAATTTCAAAAATCTGTTTACGTTTATTAATGACTGTCTATAGTGATGTCAAGGCTGTATATTGTCACCCTGCTTATTTAACTTATATGCAGAGTACATCAGGAGAAACGCTGGGCTGGAAGAAGCACAAGCTGGAACCAAGATTGCCAGGAGAAATATCAATAACCTCAGATAAGCAGATGTCACCACCCTTATGGCAGAAAGTGAAGAGGAACTAAAAAGCCTCTTGATGAAAGTGAAAGAGGAGAGTGAAAGATGAAAGTGAAAGAGGGCTTTAAGTTGGCTTAAA
>SJYX01003490.1:246354-290154 GCA_006410675.1 Oreotragus oreotragus
GAATGGGTGAATTTAACTCAGATGACCATTATCTCTACTACTGCGGGCAGGAATCCCTCAGAAGAAATGGAGTAGCCATCATGGTCAACAAAAGAGTCCGAAATGCAGTACTTGGATGCAATCTCAAAAACGACAGAATGATCTCTGTTCGTTTCCAAGGCAAACCATTCAATATCACAGTTATCCAAGTCTATGCCCCAACCAGTAATGCTGAAGAAGCTGAAGTTGAATGGTTTTATGAAGACCTACAAGACCTTGTAGAACTAAGAGATCATAATTCTACAAAAACTCATCAACATTGAAAAGTAGTTTAGCTCTCATGACTGGTGTCACCCCATTTAAAGGGTAATGGAATAATACTGAGTATTAATAAAAAGCTGGGTATGTATTATCTCAGTTAATTTTCAGGTCAGCCTCTGAGGCAGACATTACTATTAACCTCATTCTATGGATGGGACATCTAAGGCAAGAGACAGTAAGTAATTATCTCAATGAGAACACTCTGGCTGAGACCTTGATTGCCACCCAGTGAAGGCCTGCTTGGACTCCTGTCTCATGGAAACTGAAATAGTAGAAGTATGTTGGTTTAAGCTGGTATTTCAGTTTCCTTGAGACAGGAGTCCGAGCAGGCCCTCACTGCTGACAGTCAAATTCTCAGCCAGCGTGTCCTCATCTGGAGCTTGGGGCCCTCTTCCAAGCTGACATCTTGTTTTCCTGTCTCATGGAAACTGAAATAGTAGAAGTATGTTGGTTTAAGCTGGTATTTCAGTTTCCTTGAGACAGGAGTCCGAGCAGGCCCTCACTGCTGACAGTCAAATTCTCAGCCAGCGTGTCCTCATCTGGAGCTTGGGGCCCTCTTCCAAGCTGACATCTTGTTGGGAAACTTGAGTTCTTCGCGCCTGTAGGCCCATGGCTTTTGTTTCCTTGCTGGATGCTGGCTGAGGGACACTTCCGGTATTGCTGGCCACTGCGGTCCTTTGCTAAGCCTCTCATGTGGCAGGTGACTTCAAAACTAGTAGGGGAATCTTTCTCCCTCCTCAGTAGCTAAGTTGACATGGAGTCTCAGAAAACCTGATAACATCACATGCGATTATCCTTACCAAATAGTGTAACCCAATCAAGAGGGTAAGGATAGTGTAACCCAATCAAGAGGGTAAATATCCCATCTCATTTACAAGTCCAGCTTACATNTGACATGGAGTCTCAGAAAACCTGATAACATCACATGTGATTATCCTTACCAAATAGTGTAACCCAATCAAGAGGGTAAGGATAGTGTAACCCAATCAAGAGGGTAAATATCCCATCTCATTTACAAGTCCAGCTTACATTCAAGAGGAGAAAATTACATAGAGCATGTACACCAGGGAGGGGGAATCTTGGGAGGACTTTCTTGAATTCTGCCTACTACATCTCCTTGCTGATGTTTATCTTAAGTTCCTAATCTCTATGTTTGCCTTCTTTATGCTCTAGCTCTTCTCATGAGCAAGTATGTTAAAGAAAGGACTCCCATCTGCACTGAAAGGTGGGGTAACCTAGAGATACTAGGCTACCCTACTAGTACTAGCTAGTACTACATCCTTATGCTAGCCAAGAAGACAGTTCAGGGAACAAATCCAGCTCTATTTGCTAGTCATGTGACTTTGAGAAATTATTTAATGTCTCTTGCCTTTGATGTTCCATCCATAGAATGAGGTTAATAGTAATGTCTGCCTCAGAGGCTGACCTGAAAATTAACTGAGANCAGTTCAGGGAACAAATCCAGCTCTATTTGCTAGTCATGTGACTTTGAGAAATTACTTAATGTCTCTTGCCTTTGATGTCCCATCCATAGAATGAGGTTAATAGTAATGTCTGCCTCAGAGGCTGACCTGAAAATTAACTGAGATAATACATACCCAGTTTTTTACTAATACTCAGTATTATTCCATTACCCTTTAAATGGGGTGACACCAGTCATGAGAGCTAAGCTACTTTTCAATGTTGATGAGTTTTTGTAGAATTATGATCTCTTATATTTGTACATTGGCCTCTAGCCATGCAAGACTCATAGAATCTATGTGAAGAAGGCATCATTTATCTTGCTTTGCAGAGAGGCACCAGAAGTTGAGAGAAGCTACGGAAATTGCCCAAGGTCACATTGCTTTGGAAAGCTAGGTTCAGGACTAGCTCTCTGAGTTCAGGACTTCAGAATCCAAGGTCAGTGTTCTTTCCAGTGTGCCAACATGAAAACAGTAGAATGAAATTTGTTGTTCATAAAACCTGGTGTAGAACTCATATCCACTGGAGGAAGCTTGGGGAATAGAGATGTAGTTAGAGGAAACATGAATTTTAGTGGCCAATTTGGAGATGCAATGGCTCGCCTTAGGGAATACTGGATTCTCTACTAGTGCAATATTCGGGAAGAGATTGTATCATACGGCATAGTGGAGAAAGTTTGGATGCTGGAATGATTCATTTAGTTAATAAATGTTTGTAACTCTTAGGTCAAACATTGTTCTATTTGCTTAGGATATGATGGTCAGAAAAAAACAATGAGCTTGGATTGATTATTTCCCCCGGGTTTTGTAAGGATTAAGTAAAACAGTATACTGTGAACTGCTAACAGTGCCTGGTCCAGAGAAGGTGTTCCCAGAACGTCAGCTCACAAAGCTAGGGTATGGTGAAGGGTGTTTTCACATCAGATTGACATCTGGGCTAGAGTTATAATCCAATCCACAAACAAGTATTTGCTATCTACCATGTGCCAGGCACAGTGCTGAGTGCCAGGGTGTTGTAACCAAGAGGAAAAGACATTCATTCAGGAGCTCTAAATTAATTACTAACCAAACAATAGAGATACGATATCTTGTAACATAAGTAAGATGGAGTGATGCCCTCATATTGGTGAGAACCAGAAAGCTTTCATGCAGCTGGAGGTTGATGGTAATGCAGGGACACTGTTGATACTCTGCAAAGCCAAAAGAAGAGACTACTCCTTGATAATGATTAAGTCTGTCATTGTATTTAGCGCTTCTGTGTGTCAGAGAACAAAGTGGTCTCATTCCTTACGGGAGAAATTAGAATAACCCTGTTGTGTTACTGGCTGGTCCTATTACTCCTATGAAATACAGAGAGACTAAGACCTGTATGCAAGTTTACTATCTTAGAGTGGATGCTCTAGAAGCGAAGCCCAGGATGGGGATCCCTGTATTCTTGCTGCTGCTGCTGCTAAGTCGCTTCAGTTGTGTCCGACCCTATGCGACCTCCTAGACGGCAGCCCACCAGGCTCCTCCATCCCTGGGATTCTCCAGGCAAGAATACTGGAGTGGGTTGCCATTTCCTTCTCCACCTGTATTCTTGGGCAAGTCATTTACTAACAGTGGGATTGTGGAAGAAATAGATAACCAGGGACACAGAATAAAACGGGAGAAAAAACTAGGCAGAAGTGTGGCTTCAGGAGAAGCCTGCGTGCATGCATGTGTGCTAAGTCGTTTCAGTCGTACCCGACTCTGTGCAACCCTATGGACCATAGCCCTCCAGGCTCCTCTGTCCATGGGATTCCCCAGGCAAGAATACTGGAGTGGGTTGCCATGCCCTCCTCCAGCAGGATCTTCCGGTCCCAGGGATCGAACCCATGTCTCTTGCGTCTCCTGCATTGGCAGGCATGTCTTTACCACTAGTGCCACCTGGGAAGCCCTCAGGAGAAGTCTAGCCTCCACTTGATCACAAGAATTCTGGAACGTGAGTTGTACCATAGAGGTTGTCCTGCCCAGAGACCAGGAGGCTGGGATGCCTCCCCACGATCCGATGCCTCATGCCACATCAGTCAAATGTTAGTCACAGGCAACCCCATGGAGAGTAGAGAAGAAGGGTGGGCATTACTTCCCAGGCACCTCCAGGGAAGGCAGAAACCAACAATTAAGAGAAAATAGTACACAGGTTGAGCCTTTAGCCACCACGTGGGGGTGGGGAATGGGCGATGGGGAATCAGACTATTTTTCTGGTGAATGGAGTCCAGACTGGACACCAACTGCAAAGGCCATGGTCCTGAAGCTGGGAAATGATGGGAAACCAAGGCCTTGGTGCCTGCTGTTTCAAAACCAGTCTTGATCTACTTCCCAGAGTTCTCGATGCTTTTAACCACTAAACCACATACCCACAAAGTTAACAGTTTTTACTTTATCTCACTGAGTTCTCCCCAAAATAAAGTTAAGTAAATGTCAGTCCACTTATATTCAGAAAAAAAAATTGAGTTTCTCGGAATTTGAACCTAATAACTAGTGGAACTGGGATTCAGATTAATTCAGGTCTCCTAGCTCTCCTTGCTTTTTCTCTCAGGTCACCTGACTTGGAAATTTGAGGAAAGTGGAGTGAGGATCTTGATTTCAGGGTGAAGGGAAGAGTCAGGGTCATTCCTTCCACCAAGATATTTCAGTTAAATGCCTCAGTCAAGCATCTCAGCATCTTGGTCCTCATCCCTTGCTTGCCATTTGGAGAGCACCTTTGTGCTGCTCTGGTCTTTAGCTCAAGCTCAGACTTTCTAAATGAACGTCTACCTGTAAGGAACCTGCTTTATCACATCCCTTTTTTTATCAGGATCCAGCCACTATTGGCTTGAAGATGATCCAATAGCACTAGAGAGTGCCTCCTGAGATTCTGGATGCCTCTTATGTTAGGAGCTTTTCTGGTGGCTTAGTGGTAAAGAATCTGCCTGTCAATGCAGGAGACCTGGTTCAATCCCTGGGTCAGGAAGATCCCCTGGGGAAGGAAATGGCCACCCACTCCAGTATTGCCTGGAATAGCCCATGGACAGAGGAGCCTGAGGCATATGCTTTACTTCTTCCTCTGCTGACTTACAATTGCATAGACTTTCAGTAGCAGGGCGTGAACACTAGACCCTAAATTTCAGTTACAGCCATCAGTGGCTCTGGCAACGTGGTCAAGCCCTTCAGCGTCTGAGTTTGAGTTTCCTCCCCTGTAAAATTAGGGCTATGTCGTTTCCCACTTCTCAGAATTACCACATGGGTTAAAAACAACATATTTAAAATACCAAGCACATAGCAGGTATGCAAAAATGGTAGTTATTTTTATATGACAGATATACACCTGCACAGGAGAGAGAGACGCATGGATGCCTACTAAGCAAGCTTCCGCCACTTGGGAAGCAGATGTCAAGGCCACAGAGTGAGCTCTCAGTGTGTTGAACCCACTCCCATGCCCAGGAGACCTTCTCCTGCTTGCGTCTCTACTTCCTCCGTCTCCACACCCCCACTGCCTTGATTCCTTAACCTGCTCTCATCCAGAACACCCTGCTCTGGTTACCTCCATTGCCTCCTGTACTCCAGCTCTATGGCAATTCCTCCAAGAAGCCTTCCTGCGGTAAGAACAGGGTCCCGTGACCTACAGGATAAGAGATCTGGGTCACAGCTTTGCCACGCCACCCTTCCCATCTCTTCCTACTCTGAGCAATGGTGTAGTTAAATGATACCTTTGTCATCCCTCACTTTTATATGATCCTCATTGCCAAAATTCCCTGTCTCTGGGACTACCATCCCCATAGCTGGAGTAGTATTCTTCTCTATTATTATCACTTAAAAACATGTATATTTACTTATCTGGTTGCTCCAGGTCCCAGTTGTGGTATGTGGGATCCCCAGTCACAGCACGTGAACCCCTGACTGAGGAAGGCAAATTCCTGACTGCAGCATGCAACCTCTTAATTGTGGTTTGTGGGATCCAGTTACTCGACCAGGGACCAACTTGGGCCCCCTGCATTGGGAATGCAGAGATTAAGCCTCTGGACCACCAGGGAAGCTCCCTTTATTTTCTTTTAAAACAATGGGGGTAGGTCCATGTCTTATGCCTCAGTTAGTCCACTCTATGCTGGGGGTAACTGACTTCTCTCAGAGATGTTCTTGAATTCATATGGAAAGCCCTAAGCACACTACACTGGCTAATCTGTACACAGTTTAAGCTGCCTGCTTTCCTTGCCTTTCCATTTTTTAATTTAAACACAGAATAGCCTTCCTAGTGCTTCTGTGTTTTTGTTGTTTTTATTTTAAACACAGAACAGTTAGTGACTATTTACTCCTGCATTAATATTTTCATTCTCCTGAGAGCTTAGTGCCACGCTAAGCACATAGTAGGGTCTCAAAAGAAAAACACAATTGTAATGAATACCCAAGNGATTCATGGGGTTGCAAAGAGCCGGACACGACTGAGCGACTGCACTGAACAGGTGTCCATTGGACTCCTGGGTCACTGCATTTGGTCCTCTGAGTAGGCCCACCCTGGGCAGGACCCCTCTGAATCTGACTGTGCTCAGATGAGAGCTAAGGGCCTTGAACAGGTCTGGCGCAACGGCCTCATACTGCTTATCCCTTCCAAATGGCTGGCTCAGGGGGTACCAAAAACAGATGAATAGAAATAGCTACTAGGGCCCCTGACCCTTGCCTGCAAGACCTCCATGACAGCATTTTTAGTCAACAACACCCCTACTGGGCTCAGTGGGGAAGAATCCACCTGCCATTTCAGGAGATGCCAGAGATATGGGTTCGATTCCTGGGTTGGGAAGATCCCCTAGAGCAGAAAATGGCAACCTGCTCCAGTATTCTTTCCTTGAAAATTCCATGAACAAAGGAGCCTGGCGCGCTGTAGTCGATGAGGTTGCAAGAGTCAGATGTAACTGAGCACATAAGCACACCTCCAAACCAACAATTACTGAATTTATACCCATTGATCATCTTAAATTGAGTCATCCCCTAGCATCAGTTGTGTCAGCCACAAAAGGTCTCCAGTGCTTGGTCCTTCCCTCCTTCATCCCTACCTACCACCTTCTTGCCCCAACAGCACAAGCTTCAAGTACACCATCCTGAGGGTGCTGGCATGCTTAGGTATTTTGCAAAAAGCATCCTCTTTGGAGTCAGAAAACACATACCAGGGTCTCCACTTAGTCACCCGATTCCTCAGCAACCTTGATGACTTGATTTCACCTTTGTCTCTCATTTTTTTAACCTTCATCTATTACACTGACTTCCCTGGTGGCTCAGAGGGTAAAGCGTCTGTCTACAATGTGGGAGACCTGGGTTTGATCCCTGGGTAGGGAAGAATCCCTGGAGAAGGAAATAGCAATCCACTCCAGGACTATTGGCTGAAAAATCCCATGGACAGAGGAGCCTGGTAGGCTACAATCCATGGGGTCACAAAGAGTCGGACACGACTGAGCGACTTCACTCACTCATAATAGAAGTAAGATCCAGTGGGGCACTACAGAGGGAAACACTCTGCGGATGGCAAAGTTCCATGTCAACAGGAAGCCCACTCGACTTCGGCCACACCCTCTGGGGAGCTGGTTTTTTTTTTTTTTTTTAATGACAACCTTGACTTCCCTGGGAGCTCAGATGGTAAAGGATTTTCCTACAATGCGGGAGACCCAGGTTCAATCCCTGGGTTGAGAAGATTTCCTGGAGAAGGAAATGGCAACCCACTCCAGTATTCTTGCCTGGAAAATCCCATGGATGAAGGAGCCTGGTAGGCATGGGTTCACAGAGTCGGACCCGACTGAGCGACTTCACTTTCACTTAATGAAGGTGCAGAGAAGGCATTTTTTGTTGTCTGTGCAGGGCCCAGGGTGGGGTGCAGGCCATGCTAAGGTCAAGCCAGGCTGAAGCTGCTGAAGCATAACTAAGGTGACTCACTTCCCTGATAGCACGCCTGAGAAAACCTCAGGCTCCTTCTTGCTCTTTCTCTCTGGCTCAGGCTCACCTCTTGGGATGGAAGACATTTGGCACCAGAAAAGGAGTATGTCAGGAAGAACTGTCTCTAGATCTTTCCATTTGCATTTAGGGAAAAAATGTGTAGAGAAGAAAACACACACACACACACACACACACACAAAACCCTTGGGCTTTGACTATAAGTGGACTCTGAGCTCTGTTTTATAGTCAGCATGAACTTGGGTGAGTTTCTTATCTTCACTGTGCCTGTTTCTTCCACTTTGAACTTGCCATAATAATTCCTCCTTCCTGGGGTTGCTTGAGGGAAATCTCAATGAGTTCCTCTACAAAATGTCTATTTCACTCCTCTGCGTTAAGAACTATGTCAGAAGACGCATTTGCGTCCTTGTATTTTTTTGTTTTACCGTAACAAACATATTTGTATTCATAATAAGAAAAAAAAAAAAGTCTGATTTAACTCTGTATGAGGCTGACTGAACGAAGAATGCAGGAGAAAAGTGAGGCTCACAGGGGCTTATCTGATCATTCCTAACAACCCAGTTGTTCAAGGCAGAAGTGAAACTGAAATTGGGCCCCTCATCTCTGAGGCAGGTGCAAGGGGTTCCAAACCTATATCTGCCCCCGCTTTGAACTGTTTTCTCTTTTCAATTTCAACCGTTGGGAATTTAAATTTCCTTTCACATTCAGGACTCCAAATTTGGAGCTGATGTTTAAACATGTACACACCCAGATCTCAAAGCATATGGAATATATATCTGTAAGTGCATATTGATCTTTCAGGGAATAGATTATTAGACTCCCAGCCCAAGCAAACGGTTACCCCTTTAGTCAGCCTTTCACAGATGGAGACATGCATAGATTCTGCAATTCCTCTTTTCTATTCTAAGTGACTTTCCGGAGACCCACTGCCACCTGGGGCAAAGTACAGAGCCCCCAGATCATTCTGAAAGCCAGGTTTAATTTCCTTTATTGTTGTTTCATCTATTGCTGCAATCAGAAGGAAATGTAAGCACTCTTTGAAGCAACCAGTTTCTTGCTGGTTAGCAACTAACTTCTCCAGCTTAATTGCTTTGTCCTCTTGGAATTTACGCTGGAGTTAGAATCCACACTCAGGGACCTGCTAAAGCTGGAAATGGGTGAAACTGTCCCCTCCAAAAATAACGGGCATCTCAATGAAGAGAAATCTCACAATGCAAGTGAAAAATAAATCTGATGACCTCAGGGAGACATTAAAACTTTAAAAAGACAATGAAGAAAGGAGAGAAGGGGAGAGGAAGGTAATAACTATGAAAAACATTTTTTTTAAGAGTAACAAAGAAATATATGCGATGAATGAACACACACAGCTATTTGGAGTTGGGGGCAAGTTAACTATATTCAAAAAAGACTGCATCTCCAGAATTTCTTTTTTTTTTTTTTGCAGTTAAATATTTTAGTTCCTTCATATAGAGACATATTACACATGTTAACAACCATGAAAAACAATACAAAATGCCCTCGATTTAACAAGTAGAAAAATATAACTAGTATATATGGCAATTGTGAATCTAATACTGTACAGAAGTAATTTATGGATCTTACAAATAAATTATACTTAAATGCCCTTTTAAAATTCTTTCCCCCACCCCAGATGTACACCAGAACTTACAATAGGAAAGGTTCCGAGCCTAGCTTATCGCCAAAAAAAAAAAAAAAATCAGTGCCAGTCAAATGTTCTGCCGACAAGCTCAAAGAATTTCTTATTTGGCTCATGAAAATATTCGTGCAGTTTATTGAGGAGTCTGGGGTCCACTTGGGGGTGCGCCCGGCCTTTGGACTCGTGTAAGCAGCGGTCTCGGCCGCCGTCCCTCAGGCAGTAGAACCCCTTGGTTTTGTTAAAGTAGAAATTGGAGGCGTTGATCTGCGGCGATAGCCTCAGGAACCGCTCCACCTTCTGGATCTCGGGGAAGGGGTTCCTGATGAGGCGGTCGCCGTCCACGATGTGGATGCGGCGCAGCGGGAAGAAACGCAGCCAGTTCTGCATGTGCAGGTGATACAGGCTGCGGTTGAGAGCCTTGTAGTCCACGTTGAGGCGGCCGTCTCGCACCAGGAACTCCTCGATGGACGGGTAGGGCTTGCGCTTCTGCACGTGGTTGTAGAACACTTGGGTGTAGTCGGATAGCACGCGCTCCGACGGGTCCCGCAGGATAAGCAGCAGCCGGATGGCCGGGTTCATGCCGTGGACGCGCTCAGGCACTTTGGGAGACGTGAAGTACGCGGGGGTCTTTTCCACCGTGAGCTGGTGTGGGGCGGAGAAGGGCATCTGGCTGAGGTACCAGCCCAGGCCTTGGCTGTAGTGCTCCTCCCAGTCGAAGAAATGCACCTCGTTCTCTGCAGCCGCCACGTCTGGATGCAGGCTGAGCATCTCCAACAGCGCGCGGGTGCCGCCCTTGCGCACACCGATGATGATGATCTGCGGCAGCTGCTGGGCAGAGCCATTGGGGGCTGCACCGCCGGGGACCTCGCCCTGGAGGGTCACCGCTTTCCGCACCAGCTCCGGCTGGCCCGGCTCGTTCGCTGGCACCACCGCAGGGCGGGAAGGCACTAGCTGGAGCTGGGCCACCAGCATCACCGCGCCCAGGAGCAGCGGGGCCATGCCGGACACCACCCTGGCTTCACTGGGCCGGGCGCCGCTGGGTCATGAAGTGCTGCCCGCAGGGGACGCCTCCAGATCAGTGACACATGGGTATTGCAGGCTTCTGATTACTAGGAAACAAAGGGGGAAAGTGTTAACCCCACGTAAATACTTGGCTTAATCAAGCTGACAACTGTCTTCTTTGGCAAGACATTCACCTCCTAGGGGTTTTCTTAGTTTCTTTATCAGATGGTAAAAAATCTGCCTGCAATGCTGGAGACCTGGTTTGATCCCTGGTTGGGGAAGATCCCCTGGAGAAGGAAATGGCAACCCTCTCCAGTATTCTTGCCTTGGAGAATCCCATGGACAGAGGAGCCTGGCAGAGGAGTCCACAGGGTCCGCTAGCAAAGAGTGTGGTGTGACATGGCTGAGTGACTTTCACTTTCACTTATACTATCAAGCAGGGGTGGCAAACAGTTTCTGTACCAGGCAAGAGAGTAAATGGTTAGGCTTTGGGGAACATATAGTCTCCATGGGAACTCCTCCAGCTATGTTGTTTGCTCTAAAGTGTCCACAGACAATGCACAGAGGCCTGGGTGTGGCTGTGTTCCAATAAAGCCTTATTTATGGGCACTGGCATTTGAATTTCATATCATTTTCATGGGACGTTAAAAATTATTATTCTTTTACTTTTTTCCCCCAAACATTTATATGTGTAGTGCTCTACTGACACAAAAACCAGGCCAGACTTGGCCTGTAGTCCTATTTTGCCAACCTTTGCTACAAAGGAAAAAGATTGGGAAGGTCTGTTGGACCTCAAGAAACGTCAGTGAATAGCAACTAGCTTCGAGCCCCAGGCACAGGGGCACATGAGAGCGAAGCAGGCATGGTTCTGCTCCCCTACCCATGAGGCGCTTCTGACTTAATAGGACCGACGAACCTGCTTGAAAAATGGAATGGTTAGCTCCTATTGTTCACTTGTCCCTGGATCCAGTTCTTGCTGTGGCCTCAGTGCAGGGGGCGTACTTCCCAGTGATTTTAGATTTGGCCAGTGGCATGTGGGCAGATTGAACTGATCTGAGCTCCTTGCAGTCCAAAGGACTCTCAAGAGTCTTCTCCAGCACCACAATCCAAAAGCATCCATTCCTTGGTGCTCAGCCCAAACCAGTCAATCCTAAAGGAAATCAACCTTGAATATTCATTGGAAGGACTGATGCTGAAACTGAAGCTCCAATACTTTGGCCCCTGGATGCAAAGAGCTCACTCACTGGAAAAGACCCCGATGTTGGGAAAGATTGAGGGCTGAAGGAGAAGGGGGCTGCAGAGGATGAGATGGTTAGATATAGCATCACTGACTCAATTAACATGAGTTTGAGCAAACTCAGGGAGATAGTGGAAGAGAAAGGAGCCTGGCATGCTACAGTCCATGGCATTGAAAAGAGGTGACTTAGTGAATGCCCAACAACGTGGGCAGAAACGACAGTGTGCCAGTGCCCAGCATAGGCCTTAAGAGGACTGTGTGTTTTCACGTGCCCTCGTCCCTTACACCATTGTGATGAACAAAAAAAAAAAAAAAAGTGCCCCGGTCCCAGGAGAAAGATGAAACACACTTGGCACACAGCCATCCCATCTGTCCCCTGTGTGCAGGCTAGCTATCTCCCTCATGTGTGAGAATGTGTGCTTGTGGTTTTAAGCTGTTGAGTTTTGGGCTGGTTTGTATTGCAGTACAAATTTGGCAAAAGTTAACCGACACAACCTGACTGCAAGCATCAGTATGGTATCCGTTATGATCACAGTTTAGGTACTTTGAGGACCTGTGTTCCTTCATTTTGCCTGAAACAATTAGGGATGTCTTCCTAGTAGAGCAAGTGTGTGCAGTGGGCCTAGAGGGATGAACAGGTGAGGTAACTGGAAGGAACAAAAAGCTTTCACACAAGCAAAGGTTAACTGTTTATAAAAGAGCGGGTCTTGCAGTCTGCTCAGTGGAATATCACCCCAACACGACAGTGGAAGGTAGAAACGCAGGACAGTTATAGATGAGGGTCTTGCCCAGGGACACAAAAATTTATTCCATTTCAAAATTCACGGTCCAAATTTAAAGCTCTAAACGCAGGGCTCTTCCCATGAACTGCCTCCTTTATGCCTTCTCCTCTTTTAACTCTCTGAGATTTATCACATTTGGGCATTAAAGTCCCTAAGGAACACAGGCACTGCTGAGCTGCAGCGCATGGGCCCCCAAGACACATGAGCCGCGGCTGATGTTTTTACGGGGCTGATAAGCAGCAATCCGTGTTTGACCCTCTCCAGGAAAGAGGCGATTGGAAGCTCTGTTTTAAATAATCTCTGTCTAAACACAGCTCAGGGAGAGTTGGAGACAGGCCCAGTTTGGGGACTGTAGGACTTAACAAAGCCAGAAAACATAATTTCTATCAAGAAGGCCGATCATCTTCATTATGCCAGGTTTAAAATTCACTTTATTAGTTTAAATCTTGTCTGGTGGTGGCGCTTTAGTTGCTAGTTGTGTTCAACTCTTTTGATCCCATGAACTATATAGCCCACCAGGCTCCACTATCTGTGGGATTTCCCAGGCAAGACTTCTGGAGTGGGTTGCCATTCCCTTCTCCAGGGGATCCTCCTGACGCAGGGATTGAACCCAGACTTCCTGCACTGCAGGCAGATTCTTTACCGGCTGATCCACTAGAGAAGTACTAAAACTTGTCTCGAATGTTTAAATGAAAAACAATATACAGGGCTTCCTTGTTTATGATAAAATTGATTTGATATCCTTCAGATATCAACTGTATTAACCACTTTGAAAAATGTATATTCAAGATCAAACAATTAAAAAGTTGAAAAATAATAGAATACTGGAAAAGGAAACTGCAAAATCACCACATGCTCATTTAGGGAAAAAAAAAAAAACGTTTTGGAGAGATGGCCAAATCAGATGGGGTTCAAGGTTGGTCTTACTGATTGGATGAGCTCAATTTAATGGGCCATTTGCTTTAGTCAAATGCCTGTTTTAGCATGACTCAGTGAAATTGTTTCCTTTTCCACTGCGGGTGTGGGTCAGCCAAAGGGACCAGTTGTGTTTGCCTTTCACACGTTTGGGTTATGTGAGCAGGTGCACGTGTGCTTGTGTGTCTGCACATCTATGTGTACATGTGTGTACACGTGTGTGTGTGTGTGTGTGTGTGCAGGGTGTAGGGCGGGTGACATGAGGGAGTGAGCAGCGACACTCTCCCCATCTCACAGCCTCACATCCCAGAAAACAGCCCGACCCTGGGGCACCAAAAGAACAGAGCCAGAGGCCAGACCAGAGATGCACATCCTTTGACTATCCATGCTCTTTTCACTTTATTATGAGGCATGCAGGTTAGCACAGGGAGCATCTGAGATCACTTTCCTAAAGGGGAGTTACCAGCAGACAGCAAAGAGAAGAAACTTTTTTTTTTTCTGGTTGAACCAGGAGGCTTGTGGGATCTTAGTTCCCCTACCGGGGATTAAATCTGGGCCCTCAGCAGTGACAGCCTGAAGTCCTAACCACTGAACCACCAGGGAATTCCTGAGAAGAAACTAAATATAGTTTGTCCTTTAAAAAAAACAAAAAAACAAAAACAACACCACTCCAAAACAACTCCCCCTCCAAAACAACCAAAAGACTAGTATGCAGTTTAAAAACTCCTGTTGCTGTTCAGTAGCTCAGTCATGTCCAGCTCTTTGCAAGCCCATAGACTGCAGCGCTCCAGCCTTCCCTGTCCTTCACTATCTCCCAGCGCTTGTTCACACTCATGTCCATCGGGTCTCTGATGCCATCCAACCATCCTTTGTCATCCCCTTTTCCTCCTGCCTTCAATCTTTCCCAACATCAGGGTCTTTTCTAGTGAGTCTGCTCTTTGCATCAGGTGGCCAAAATAATTGAGCTTCAGCTTCAGCATCAGTCCTTCCAAGGAATATTCAGGACTAATTTCCTTTAGGATTGACTGGCTGGATCCCCTTGGAATCCAAGGGACTCTCAAGTCTCTTCTCAGTTCAAAAGCATCACAGTTCAAAAGCATCAATTCTTCAGCGCTCGGCTTTCTTTATGGTCCAACTCTCACATCCATACATGACTACTGGAAAAACCATAGCTTTGACTAGATGGACCTTTGTTGGCAAAGTGATGTCTCTGCTTTTTAATATGCTGTCTGGTTTGGTCATAGCTTTTATTGCAAGGAGCAGGCGTGTTTTAATGTTATGCCTGCAGTCACCATCTGCAGTGATTTTGGAGCCCAAGAAAATAAAGTCTGACACTGTTTCCATTGTTTCCCCATCTATTTGCGATGAAGTGATGGGTGGATGTCATGATCTTAGTTTTGTGAATGTTGAGTTTTAAGCCATATTTTTCACTCTCCTCTTTCACGTTCATCAAGAGGCTCTTTAGTTCCTCTTCGCTTTCTGCCACAAGGGCAGTATCATCTGTTTATCTGAGGTTATTGATATTTCTCCTGGCAATCTTTATTCTAGCTTGTGCTTCATCCAGCCCGGCATTTCACATGATGTACTCTGCATATAAGCTAAATAAGCAGGGTGACAATATACAGCCTTCATCTATTCCTTTTCCAATTTACAGTCAGTCCCCTGTTCCATGTCTGGTTCTAACTGTTGATTCTTGACCAGCATACAGGTTTCCCAGGAGGCAGGTAAGGTAATCTGGTATTCCCTACTTTTACCAATACCTTCTCCCCTCCACTCTTCCAACCACACTGTCTTCCCCAGAGGAGTCATGTAAGTTAAAATGTAACACACTGTTTTACAAGATATTCAGAAAACCTCAAATCACCACAGGTCATTAAGAGCTGCTCAGGAAGGTAAGAGCTGCTGCTGCTGCTAAGTCGCTTCAGTCCTGTCCGACTCTGTGAGACCCCAAAGACGGCAGCCCACCAGGCTCCCCTGACCCTGGGATTCTCCAGGCAAGAACACTGGAGTGGGTTGCCATTTCCTTCTCCAATGCATGAAAGTGAAAAGTGAAAGTGAAGTCGCTCAGTCATGTCTGACTCTGTGTGACCCTATGGACTGCAGTCTACCAGGCTCCTCCATCCACGGGATTTTCCAGGCAAGAGTACTGGAGTGGGGTGCCACTGCCTTCTCCAGAAGGGAAGAGCAACCCCTCTCAAAGCTGACAGTAACCACTGTTCATTTATGTCTCCAACACTTAGTCACAGCTTGCCGTAAGATGGATCATATCTTGTTATTTTTATTATAGATGTTAAAATGACCCACATATGCACTTGTACATTTTCCAGGAGCCCTGTTTTAAAAACAGAATATTTTCTGTAACCCTATCCAAAATGTTATTACTTAAACACAAAATGAAGGAGATAGCTTGCGTTTTTTTGTCTTAAGTCTTCAAAAGCCAGTGTGCATGCATTTGTAGGACACCTCAGGCCACCTCTTGCTGCTGTTGTCCAGTCACCAAGTTCCGTCTGAGTCTTCGCAACCCCTTTGCAAAGCCAGGCTTGCTTTTTAATATGCCGTTTAGGTTTGTCATAGCTCTGCTTCCAAGGAGCAAGCATCCTTTAATTCCGTGGCTGAAATCACCATCTGAGGTGATTCTGGGGCCCAAGGCCACTTGTGGCTTCTGACAACCGGAGTGGACAGCCCAGCAATCCACAACACTGAGCAGTGTTGCAATTCTTACTCCGAAAGCTCGTTAATTGTGGAAGGTGCTTTCTTCAAAAGTAAGATCCTTGACCCCACTCACAAATCAGGAGCGTCTCAAACAGGAAAAGAACCAGGAAGGCAAGTTTGAAGTTGTAAGCAGTACAAAGATAAATGGATTATTCTCTCTTCAGAAGTAAACTAGGTACTATCAAAGGAAATCTTCTGGAAGCCTGGAGCCTGAGCTGGCATCAGCAGAAAGACTGTTCAACAGCACCTGGAGGCCGGTCCACATTCCTCCAAAAAGCAATGTTGGCAGCGGTCATCCAGAGCACTTGCTCCTGAGCAGACACTAGGCTCTGCACACAGGACCCGTGTGACACACACTGCATGCTGGATAGAAGTGATATTGTCACAGGAAAGTGAGGTTCAGGGAAGCCGAGTGGTTTCTTCAGTCATGCCCATCTCTTTGCATCCCTAAGGACTGTAGCCCACCAGGCTCCTCGGTCTATGGGATTCTCCAGGCAAGAATACCAGACTGGGTTGCCATTTCCTACTCGAGGGGATCTTCCCGACCCAGGGGTCGAACCCGCATCTCTTCTGTTTACCTGCACTGGAAGGCGGGCTCTTTTACCACTAGCACCACATGAGAAATCCCATCCTTTCCTGTTGAAAGAGATCTAACTCACTCTCCGTTCACTCCCTTTTACCAGGGAGGCTGCTTGCTTCATCCTGCTATGATAAACCAAGCCCTGAGTTTCAAGAATTCCGAAGCCAAGAGTCTTTCCCATCAGGAGCACTAGGCTTCCTTGGATTCCACGTGAAGATGCTGCCCACACACCAGGCATGGGGGACACATGGGAAAGGACACAGAATTTTCCAGGTGGAGATTCCCCTGTATTAAGAATTAAATCCAAGGGAACTTCCCCGGCGATCCAGTGGTTAAGACTCCTAGCTTCCACTGAAGGAGGCATGGGGTCGGGGAACTGGGAAGCCACATGCTTCGAGGTGAACAAAATACAAGTTAAATCCAAATCCTTCTCAGGTCAGGAATGAACCTAGAACAGGATCTGTCTGCCCTTCCCACCTTAAGCCAAGCTTGGGCCTTCCAGTTCATTTGATGATACCAGGCTCACACCAGCTCTGTGCCTTGGCGTTCTCTGCTCCTTCTTTCCAGGATGCTCTACCCCCCACAGGCTTCCTGAGACTGGCTGTCCTGTCACGGATTTTATTTCAAACGCTGGCTTTCCTCGGCAACATGAGCCCACCCTCTCACCTTTAATCACTTTCTTTCCCATCATCTTGTTTTATATTCCTGACATACTATCCAAAATTATGTTTGCTTGTTTACTGCCTGCCTCTCCACCCAACAAAGTCAATTCAGAGCTTCCTTATCAGCATCCTCCCTCCCTCTGTTGCATCCTCGGGGGCTGGCGTGATTGCTGGTACCCAGCGGGTAATAGAGACACTGCTCAATGAACACATCGAATGTAGTGGCAAGTCAGGCAAATGACGGAAGGCACTGACAGAGGCTTTTCATTTAGCAGAAAGAGAAACTTAACCATTTGCCACTTATGAAAAAGACAGTGGCAAAAAGTAGTAAGCTTTCCTCCCTAGAGAATCAAACAGAAACTAGATGTTGAGAAAGGGGCTCAAAATTTCTCATGGAGGACAGAGAAAATCGCCTGAGAGCCTAGAATGCATTTTCATTAAAAAAGGAAGTAGTGAGATAACCCTTCAAAAATATTTTAATTTTCTTCTTAAGTCTTACTATAAACTTCACATTATGACTGAGATTTCAAATGTAACCACTACAAAACATTTGCTCTCAGCCCCATCACTAGAACATAGTCATTGATAAAATTAAAGAACTAGAATATTTCACAGGAGGGACATTCAGTACATCAAGCACAGTGATGCTTGTGGTCCTTCTGTCTGCAGGAAAACCTTTTCGCCCCTCAGCAAAAGATGGTGAACCAGTCGGCACAAGCGAGAATCTTCTTGGATAACAGGGATGGTTATCTGGGGGACAAAAGTCATCCAAGGGATTTGACAGAAGGGTTGGAAAGGAAGCAATTACTCTCTCCCTGAGTGCCTACTGTGTGTCAGGCAGTAGGCCCTCATGTAGAAATGATCCCTCTGAATACTTGTAACAGTATCAAGGGGGTGGCTATTCTCTATTTATCTTATATATTTTTAAACAATAAAAGGGCAGTGAGTGGTAACAGAAAAGCAGTTGGACAGACCCAGGCTAGAATTCTTATAGCTAACTGAGCTCAAATTAGTTTCTCATCTCTTTGGGTCTCAGCATGCCATTCTGCAAAATGGGCTAAAATCTACTTCATAGGGATGCTATTGTGATTCCGAAAGATTACCCATGCCAAAGAGACAAAGCAATGTCTGGCATTTATAGGGCATACTACGAATGCTAATGGCCTGCCTTTCTCCCTAAGGCAGACAGAGAAACATGCTATGAAGGTTAAAGTGAAAGTGAACGTCTCAGTTGTGTCCGACTCTTTGCAAAGCCATGGACTATAGAGTCCATGGAATTCTCTAGGCCAAAATACTGGAGTGGGTATAGCCTTTCCTGTCTCCAGGGGATCTTTCCAACCCAGGGATCAAACCCAGGTCTCCAGCACAGCAGGCAGATTCTTTATCCCTGATAGCACAGTTGGTAAAGAATCTGCTTGCAATGCAGGAGATTATGTTTTGATTCCTAGGTCAGGAAGATCCTCTGGAGAAGGCTGGAGAAGGGATAGGCTACTCACTCCAATATTCTTGAGCTTCCCTTGTGGCTCAGCTGATTAAGGTTAAAAGACCTTCTCAAATAAAGAAGGCTGAGTGCCAAAGAATCGATGCTTTCGAACTGTTCTGCTGGATAACTTTCTTGAGCGTCCCTTGGGCTGCAAAGAGATCAAACCAGTCAATCCTAAAGGAAATCAACCCTGAATATTCATTGGAAGGACTGATGCTGAAGCTGAAACTCCAGTACTTTGGCCACCTGATCCGATTCACTGAAAAACATGCTGATGCTGGGAAAGATTGAAAGCAGGAGGAGAAGGGGGTGTCAGAGGATGAGATGGTTGGATGGCATCACTGACTCGATGGACATAAGTTAGGGCGAATTCCGGGAGATGGTGAAGAACAGAGAAACTTGGCATGCTGCATTCCCTAGAGTCACAAAGAGTCGGACAAAATGGGGCAACTGAACTAGAACAAAAATGTCACAGGACCAAGAAGTGTGCTGCTTTGCCTCTGAGTGGAGATGCCTTCCTTGGGCTGCGGCAAAGCACATTCCAGGTAGAGGGTTCCAGGTAGAGGGGGAGAGCTTACTCCAAGCCTGATAACACAGCAGGAAGGATGAGAGCTCTTGTGTTGCTTTCCAAGAATTGCCTCTCTCCATGCATGCTGGGGTGTCGAGTGATTTAACTTTCTGGCATGCACTAATACCCGAGTAAAGACGGTTTGATGAGAACTGCCCTTTCTGTATCCAACCAAACTTCTGAGCAATCAACGGTATATGATTTTTTGTTTGCCTTTAGGAGACCTTTACCTCTGCCACTCCAGTATTCTTGCCTGGAGAATCCCATGGATGGAGAAGCCTGGTAGGCTACAGTCCATGGGGTCGCAAAGAGTCGGACACGACTGAGTGACTTCACCTTCACCTTACCTCTGCGTGGCTAATTTAAGAGCATGTGGCAGCAGCATCAACTTTCCATCCTTGGCAGGTCATCGTGGAAACCAAGAAAGAGGAAACAGATTTAGCTCCTGCCTGTCAGTCAGAAGGACAGCAAGATCTCAAGACTCCCATAAATATTTATTTTCTTGAAACTGCCTACACATGACACTCATCAACAGCTGTTGACATTGAGTTTTGCTTGGATTTACTCATGGTAATTGCTGTGAGGTAAGTTGGGGGTAAAAAAGAGCTCAGGGTACAAAAGACCCAAGGTCAGTTCACATAATGTTACTACAGAGAGAAGTAAGTCAGACTGAGAAAATCAAGGATGGAATGATAATGCATATATGTAGAATCAGAAAAAAATATTGGTATAGACGATCTTATTTACAGAAGTGGAACTAAAGACACAGATGCAGAGAACATGTGGATACCAAGGGGGGATTGGGGTGAACTGGGAGATTGCAACTGACATATGAACGTTGATATATATCTGTTTTATACTTATTGGTACCATATATAAAATAGATAACTAAGGAAGACCTACTGTAGAGCAAAGGGAATACCACTCAGTGCTCTGTGGTGACCTAAATGGGAAGGAAATTCAAAAAAGAGGGGTTACATGTATACGGATAGCTGATTCATTCTGCTGTACAGCAGAAATAAACACAACGTTGTAAAGCAACCGTATTCCAATTTAAAGAGAAAAAGTTTCCCTGGGCCACACTGACTGCCTGGGAAAAGGAGGAGTGACCAGCTCTATTTTCCTCTTGAAAAAGACCAGGACTCTTCCAAAACTCCCTCCTCCACTTTCTAGGCTCTGTTACCTCCATGACACGGGAGGTTCCATATATAGAGAAGGGTACCTGGATAATGAATGCAACTCCCCAGAATTGAAGGAAGGAGGTGCCTGGGTCAGCCAGGGAGGGCAGCATGGTGGGGCAAGGATTTGGGGCCAGTGGATTTCAATCACCGTGTTATTTCCAAGCTTCTGATAATTCCCTGATCCAGTGATGGATGATAAATGCCAACTGCCCCATTGGTAGCCTAAAGTCAACCCACAGGACATACTTTTCCAAATTAGGTGAGAGTTTAGGTTGAAGGATCTGGACAAGGGGCTCCAAGTCAGAGGTGACTAAAGCTCCCCGCATCCCCTCCAGGAGCTCTGGCTGCTCCATCACCATTGCCAGGCGCTTTCCAGACTTACAAGTGCACATCGATTCCCTGGGGATGTAGTTCAAAATGCAGATTCTAATCCAAGAGTTCTGGGCAGAGGCCTGGAAGTCTGCGGGTCTAACCAGCTGCCTGGAGAACCGGTCTCCCCACCCACAGCCTTTGGAATGGCAAGAACTCAAGAACTCCCTGAGCTTGGAACAACTGCATCCATTCAGATTCGGAGCCTGAGGCCCCTGGCCCGGGGCTGGGAAGGCTGCCTTTGGATTCGTTTCCAGTGGTTGTTAGGGTAGTTTGTTTTTAAATCCAAGGCTGAAAACAACTGCAGCAGACAAAATAGGGATCACTCTGGTCACAGAGGTGGTGTTATCTGTGGAGGGGGGTGGAGGGCCGATGCTGGAATTCAGAGGATTTAGAGCCAAAAACCCAGGCTCAAATCTCAGCTTTATAACTTAAAATCCACGAGAGAGCACTGAAAACCCAGAGCCTTCGATCGAATGCCTTGGCCAACGTAAACTATTGTGAGGATTAAACAGAACAGCCTATGAGGGTGCTTACGATGTTGCCATATTGCCTGGCCGATGGCAAGCCCTTCAATCATGGCATCTATTTTTGTCTCCTAAAAAAAAGGAGACTGTGTGATATAAATGGGAATCAAGGATGATAATTAGTCAAACACATTTGATCATGATCCAAAGTACTGCAGTGACTCAACCAGATAGAGACTCGCAGGAGAAAGGACAGAGCCACACAGGCTCTTTGTCTGGGGAGGGGCGCGCAGAGGGTCCTCTAGAAAGGCCCCCTGCCTGAGCGATGGGCTGCCAGGTGTGTGCAGGAGGGATGAAGAGGACTCCCCACCCCTTTCATGTTTAATCTGCGGTGCTGTGCACAGGAGGCAGAGGTGACCTAAATAAATCCTTCATTAGAAGCAGAAACACACTGGCACAGGCTGAGCTCCGCGACGGGAGGGCAGACGGGGCCTCTCTTATTACTCAGTGCAGCTGAGTGGAGAAGGGGGCCGTGCCAGCAGACGGGAGACAGGATCTCGACTGCCTCGGTGCACTCAGATACGCACGGCTCAGCTCCTGCTCCAGGTGTGAGCCAATCTCCCGACAGGTGCCATCTGACTGTGAGAATGTCCCGGGACGAGGTGGACAGTCCTCATCACCCCACTCATGGCCAGCACCCATGCAATCCATTTCCCCAGAAACAGACAGGAAAGATACACAGAGCATCAGAGGCCAAAGAACCCCCTGTCCTGTCTGCATCCCTGTTGATGAGGACACAGGTCACAGAGGACCAGAGCCCCAAGGTCAAGGGTGCAGAGGCTGAAATGAATCAGAAAGCAAGGTCTGCTGATACCCATGCACTGAACCTCAAACACACAGGAACCTGTGCTTCTTTTATTTGGGGTCACGGAGCCCTAGAATAGTTGCCACTGAAAATAAAAATATACAAGTCAAAGTAAATTCTTCCCCTCGGTATGCAAAGGTGGAGGGTGAATTTGTCTCATTTCTTGAGCCAGGCTGGAAAAATTGAATGTTGTTCCCTCTCAAATTTCATAGGTTGAAGCCCTTGTCCCTGGTGTGGTGGATATTTGGAGATGGGGCCTTGGGGAAGTAATTAGAGTTAGATCAAGTCCTGAGGATAAGACCCGTAATGAGATGCGCGTCCCTGGGAAAAAAGGAAGAGAGGTTTGTGCTCTGTCTCTGCCACCTGAGAGTGCTCTTGCTTGCTTGCTTGCTTAGTCGCTCAGTCGTGTCTGACTCTTTGTGAACCTGGGGACTGTAACTCATCAGGTTTCTCTCTTCATGGGATTTTTTCAGACGAGAATACTGGAGTAGGTTGCCATTTCCTTCTCCAGGGGATCTTCCTAACCCAGGGATCGAACCTGCATCACTTGTGTCTCCTGCATGGCAGGCAGATTCTTTACCCACTGAGCCATCAGGGAAGCGCCAGTGCTAGAGGGTAACCATCTGCAACCCGGAGAGAGCTCTCACCAGGAACTGAATCTGTTCACATCTTGAACTTGAGCTGGGAAGAATAGATACTTGCTGTTGTTTAAGCCGCCCAGCCTCTGGCATTTTGTTCCAGCTGCCTGAGCACACTCACGTGCTATGCTGTGCTTAGTCTCTCAGTTGTTTCTGACTCTGTGAGCCCATGGCCCACGGACCGTAGCCCACCAGGCTCCTGGGTCCCTGGGGATTCTCCAGACAAGAATACTGGAGTGGGTTGCCATGCCCCTCCTCCAGGGGATCTTTCCAACCCAGGGATCGAGCCCAGGTGTCCCACATTAAAGGCAGATTCTCCACCATCTGAGCACCAGGGCTGATACACAGCCCTTAGGAGAAAGAAGAAAGAAAAGAGTCGGCCTCGGACTGTTTCCACCGGGTGAGTCTTCCCAGGGTGGCACACCACTGTCTCCTGGACCCAGGCAGGTGACATGAACCTTGGGAACCGGGTGGCTGGGGCGGGGGGACAGCAGCAAGCAGCCCCGTGTGTACACAGGTGGTTTAATGAGCAAGCTGCTACCATAACTCTGGCCGATGTTATTGGGGAAGAGGGACCAGTGTCGTCGGATCTTTGGATTTTTTGAGACTCTATTATGGATACTTATATGAAAGTTCTTGATTTTTATGGATGCTCAGAAAGGTGAAGTTTTTTTTTTTCTTTTTTTTTTTTAAAAAAGAAAGGATTAGAAAGGCAAGTCTGCAAAGACTGATGCCTCAGGTCTATGCTTGCCCCCAGGTGATCACTTCACACTTTTACAAGACACCTATGATGCTCCAGTACTCTTGCCTGGAAAATCCCATGGGTGGAGGAGCCTGGTAGGCTGCAGTCCATGGGGTTGCAAAGAGTCGGACATGACTGAGCGACTTCACTTTCACTTTTCACTTTCATGCATTGGAGAAGGAAATGGCAACCAACTCCAGCATTCTTGCCTGGAGAATCCCAGGGACGGGGGAGCCTGGTAGGCTGCTGTCTGTGGGGTCGCACAGAGTTGGACACGACTGAAGTGACTTAGCAGCAGCAGCATGATGCTTCCATCCCCTTCATGGAGTACAGCGTTGTCATGGCAAAGGGGCTTGTGTAACTCAATGAAGCTATGAATTGTGCTGTGCAGGGTCACCTAAGATAGATGGGTCACAGTGAAGAGTTCCGACAAAATGTGATCCCCTGGAGGAGGGAATTCCTGGGGACACAGAAATGACCCAGTCACTGCCCTCAGAGCACCCTGTAATGTAGAAGATACCGGTGGAAGGAAACCTATTACGCTGTCCAGGGTGAGCAGGGATTAGGCACCACTATATCAGAGTGTAGGGGAGAGAAGCCACACAGAAAGAAGACAGGGAGGGCCTGGTATCACTGCACTAAGAGGAATCAACATCAATGGCCAGAAATACCAGGGGGAGGCTTGGGGTCTGCTTGGCAGGAAGTCCACAGGGACAATCAGCCCAGAAAGAGTTTGCAGCAGAATCAGGGCTGGGCAGGGGGCAGGGACTCGGCCCGTGCTGGGGCTGGCTGTGGAGGTCAGGTCTTTGGGGAAAAGTGGCAGATGATACGAGACTGCAGGAGCCCGTAGGGGCCACAACTTGAGATGCAGACGCACAGGGAGGGGAAAGAGCCCTGGCGATAGAACAAAGGAAAAAGGCCTGAGTCCCAGAAATGCCACTCANTAAAAAAGAAAGGATTAGAAAGGCAAGTCTGCAAAGACTGATGCCTCAGGTCTATGCTTGCCCCCAGGTGATCACTTCACACTTTTACAAGACACCTATGATGCTCCAGTACTCTTGCCTGGAAAATCCCATGGGTGGAGGAGCCTGGTAGGCTGCAGTCCATGGGGTTGCAAAGAGTCGGACATGACTGAGCGACTTCACTTTCACTTTTCACTTTCATGCATTGGAGAAGGAAATGGCAACCAACTCCAGCATTCTTGCCTGGAGAATCCCAGGGACGGGGGAGCCTGGTAGGCTGCTGTCTGTGGGGTCGCACAGAGTTGGACACGACTGAAGTGACTTAGCAGCAGCAGCATGATGCTTCCATCCCCTTCACGGAGTACAGCGTTGTCGTGGCAAAGGGGCTTGTGTAACTCAATGAAGCTATGAATTGTGCTGTGCAGGGTCACCTAAGATAGATGGGTCACAGTGAAGAGTTCCGACAAAATGTGATCCCCTGGAGGAGGGAATTCCTGGGGACACAGAAATGACCCAGTCACTGCCCTCAGAGCACCCTGTAATGTAGAAGATACCGGTGGAAGGAAACCTATTACGCTGTCCAGGGTGAGCAGGGATTAGGCACCACTATATCAGAGTGTAGGGGAGAGAAGCCACACAGAAAGAAGACAGGGAGGGCCTGGTATCACTGCACTAAGAGGAATCAACATCAATGGCCAGAAATACCAGGGGGAGGCTTGGGGTCTGCTTGGCAGGAAGTCCACAGGGACAATCAGCCCAGAAAGAGTTTGCAGCAGAATCAGGGCTGGGCAGGGGGCAGGGACTCGGCCCGTGCTGGGGCTGGCTGTGGAGGTCAGGTCTTTGGGGAAAAGTGGCAGATGATACGAGACTGCAGGAGCCCGTAGGGGCCACAACTTGAGATGCAGACGCACAGGGAGGGGAAAGAGCCCTGGCGATAGAACAAAGGAAAAAGGCCTGAGTCCCAGAAATGCCACTCACAGACTCCAAGCTGGGACATGTTAGTGGAAAATCTTGGAAACTACTGCTCACTCTTGGTCCAAGAGCTTGTTTTTGCCTTTCCTCTTGGATACGCGTGTTCTTGGTTTAACGTGATCATTTAAAACCAGACGTTTGCGTGTGAGCTCAGTATTGACCTTGAAAGACACCAGGGTGGGGCAAGGACTGGGATACCCCTGACTGCAAGCTGCTGCGGGGGAAACAGGCATGAGCAGAATTAAAGCACGGTACCATAGCTGGTTTCGATTTTACATGGTCAGTAATGTGTTTATTTTTCTCCTTTTCGGAATCCAGTTGCTGTTCCCGTAACAGTACTGAATCAAGTAACGGCTGTTTTCTCCCTCCTCCCACACATACACACAGAACTGTGATTTCTGTTCATTCCTTACTTAAAAAAAATTTAAATACTATTGAAGTTAAATATTTCCTTGTTCTTAAAGCTTCAGGTTTTACAAAATGAGTTACTGTCTCATTTGCCTCCGAATCGAGTTTGAACTTATCTATAATAAATTTAAACAGAAAGCATCTGCCTTATTATCTCAGTCATCTTGGAATCTTTAAATGCTGTTTAATCGGCTCAGAAGAACTACACCTAGATCTTGCACTTGACGTAACTTTCTCTGTGAACTCTTGTTATCGCTTGTGATAATTTCAGTATCTTCAGATTAACTACAATACTGTACAGTAAGTTCAACCATCGTCAGCCTGATCATGTATTCTTTCTGAATGCTGTTGCAAAGTGGTTTATAGTTTAAAAATATTTTCATTATTATTCCTTAAATAAGTATCTGAAACAATCTGGCATCTGAGGGAGACATTCAGGAATCTTCAAGAATGATGAGCTCAGAGGGGCCAGCTGGTGGTTAAGAATGTGGGTTTGAAGCCCAGCTCCATCCCTTACTCCCACGTGTGACCAAGGTCATGTGACCACAGTGGCCTCTATTTTTATACGTAACACGCACGGATGACAGCATTAATACTGCAGGATTGTTGTGAGGCTTAAAGAAGATATTACCACACACATGAAGTACTAAGAAGAGGGCCTGGCATGTAGAAAACCCTCACCAAACGTGATCATCAGCCCTGGCAGAATTCTATTTTCCATCTTTAATCCAGGTAATCAATTTCTCTAACACCGATCATTTTAGGCACATAAAATGCATCTCCACAAAGTCATCTTGGCTTGAAAGGACCCATACACAAGAGCGAGCAGGGTGTTGAGCTGGGGTCTAGTCCCAAGTTCTGTCCTGACTTCTGTGTGACCTTGGCCAAGACCCAGAAATACTCTTAAGCCTCTTTTACAAAAGAAAACAATTGGACCATAAATTCTCAGAACATCTGCCCTCTTATATCCATCTACAATACAAAGGCTTTAGAGAATTAAGAAACATTCTTGTCTGTCAAAGCAAGACACTATTATCCAAGATTCTAAATAAAACAATCACTGTTAAAAATAAATCTTAATAACATTTTGTCACTTGGCATCAGCCTTCCATTTCATAGGCTAAAGGGAGCAACATATATTGAATTTCTACACTTCTGAGGTCCTTTTGATATTCAGGAAAATCATATAGCTCCTAGCAGGAAGGACTCCCTGTGAGGGTGTGTGTATGCTAAGCCGTTTCAGTCATGTCCTACTCTTTGTGCCCCTGTAGCCCGCCAGACTCCTCTGTCCGTGGAATTCCCCAGGCAAGAATACTGGAGTGTGTTGCCATTTCCTACTCCAGAGGAACTTCCCAACCCAGGGATTGAACCCACGTCTCTTATGTCTCCTGTATTGACAGGTGGAGGGTCTCCCAAGCTACCTGTTGTGCTGGTTCTATTCAGATCATATTCAGCATTCAATCAACAAATATTAATGAAACCCAGGACCTGATTAAGAGGTGGATATGCAGGAGAGGGGAACCCTCTCTGAAGGAGGCTTCATAACCCCCAGGGGAAAAAAAAATGAAGAAAAATAGCATTATATACAAGCTTCTCAATGAAAGGAAAATATACAAAGTAGACCAAGTCCTTCCAGCTGGGGTGGGGGCCGAGGGGTTGTGTGCCGTGGGATAAGCCTTCCCCACACCCAACTCCAATGGGTGAGCCTCAGCACCTTCTGGGCTGGATGGAGGCAGTTGAGTTCAGGACTTTCGCTTGGATACGTTTGGGAGGGAAGTTTGGGAGTGAGCAGAATTCCTTAAGACAACAGAAAAGGACTGAGGGCTGCCAGAAGGGTCCCACTTCTTGGTCCTGATCACACATAACATGCAGTCTCTTCCTAAATCAATGAAGATGCAACCTTTAAAGAATAGTGAAGTGAAGTGAAGTCGCTCAGTAGTGTCCGACTCTTTGCGACCCCATGGACTGTAGCCTACTAGGCTCTTCTGTCCATGGGATTTTCCAGGCAATAGTCCTGGAGTGGATTGCCATTTCCTTCTCCAGGGGATCTTCCCAACCCAGGGATCGAACTCGGGTCTCCTGCATCGTAGACAGACGCTTTACCATCTGAGCCACCAGGGAAGTCTAAAGAATAGTAGCAAGTGCAAAACACAAATATCAGCTGGCCCAGCACACCCAGAGCCTATCCAAGACCTGAACAGATTTGCTGTGTCTCAGGCCCTGGGGAATTAAGACACAGCTTGCATCCTTGTTCCTTCCCTCCAATAACTCAGGTATATGCAGGGGTATAGGGTGTTTTGGGGGGCAGATGAGAGAGAGGAGGCAACGTACGTGATAACTGCACTAAGGTTGGGGCTGAGAAATGGCCATGAACACACGGCTTACTAGCATAAAGATTCACAGACAACAGAATGATTCACAACAACAGATGTATACATACATCACACAGCAAATTATTTGGGGCATATTAATGCATCAAGGGACAAGAAGAATTGTAACAAAGTTACATTTAGAAACAGTGTGTTCTATTTGTCAAAATCAAAGGCAGGAAAATGGAGTGGGAATGAGTTATCATGTCGCAATAATAGGGACATTAGAATAATAGAATTTCTTCCTCCAAGTCTTAGTGAATAAGAAGGAAAAAGCAAAAGTATTGGGAGAGGGAGAGAAGAGACAGGAGTCTGCGTGTGAATTTCTCCATTGCGCCTTCTTTCATGGTGTCAACTCAATTTGACGGGACTTCAATAGGGTTCAGGCTTCCTAAGTGGCGTCAGTGGTTTAAAAAAAAAAAAAAAATTCACCTGCCAATGCAGGAGATACAAGAGACGTGGGTTCGATCCCTGGGTTGGGAATATCCCCTGGATATTAATATGCCCAAAATAATTTGGGTGCATTAATATGCCCAAAATAATTTGCTGTGTGATGTATATATGGCCACTGGCCTCAGAATTCCTGCCTGGAAAAAAAAGAGCACACACATACAACATGAAGGCTCATCCATGGGATTCCCTACGCCCGTTCCTTCTGAAAGGAATTTGTACATAAAATCTGTATGTATGTGTGTGCCTGAGTGTTTTTGTGTAAGAACTCTGATGATAGAACAGGTTTTTAAGACTTTCTGCAACTTTTACATCCTCTCAAGACAATCAAGGCACTAAGGAAGCTAACACATGCCTTGAGGTATTGCCTATGAGATGTTTCTATGACAATGCATTTCCAAAGGGACATTTTCAAAGATGTCAGAGTAAATCACTACCGCCATCTTGGTCACTGAGCCACACAGCTTTCCCATGTTGACAGTCGCCTTCATTTTCCCATCAGCTGGTGTGCACTTGATGCCCTGGCTTTGTGCTTCAGACCAGGATCAAACTCAAACCAGCATTCACTGTGGTTCAGTCGCTCAGTCATGTCCGACTCTTCGCGACCCATGGACTGCAGCACTGCAGGCTTCCCTGTCCTTCACCGTCTCCTGGAGCTTGCTTAAGCTCATGTCCATCGAGTCCGTGATGCCATCCAGCTGTCTCATCCTCTGTCGTCCCCTTCTCCTCCTGCCCTCAATCCTTCCCAGCATCAGGGTCTTTTCCAGTGAATCGGCTCTTCACACCAGGTGGCCAAAGTACTGGAACTTCAGCTTTCGCATCAGTCCTTCCAATGAATATTCATGATTGACTTCCTTTAAGATGGACTGGTTGGATCGCCTTGCAGTCCAAGGGACTCTCAAGAGTCTTCTCCAGCACCACAGTTCAAAAGCACCAATTCTTCAGCATTTGGTGTCCCATATGTCAGGGCAAATGAGGGGCTTGGCCCAAGCTCAACAGTTCCCATTAAATGAGGTATTGACGATTATGCTGACATTTCTGGTTTGGCTGTCCACAAGTGTCTTTCAAGTGTTTAGAGTCACAGGAAGAAAGGCATTTAATAACATGGGTCACTAAATTAAGTTTCAAGATTTCTTCTTACACACATTACCCTCCTTCGTCTTTCAGATACCATCCAGGAGACTACACAGTTCGCTCTGGGCACGGACAGCAGGTCTCCAGAGCAGAGGTCCCTTCTGGACACCAGTCAGGGATATAAGAAGGAGACAGGTCTCTCCACAGCCCCAGAGGCCCACTGTGGACAGAGGAAGATGGACGTGGAAATAGACACTTTTGGCCCAATCAGTCAGAGGAGGATCTGGGATAAACGCTATTTTAGCAAATTAAAGGAAGCCAGGAAGAGGAAGTTTGGGACATACTTCATGGAAAAAACACCTAGGGAACACTTCGAAGTCTGGCGAGGACAAAGACCAAGTTCAATATGCTTTTAAATGACATCCAGGGTAAAGCATATAAACAGAGAAATAAATAGAATGGTGTGGGAAGATCAAAGCAAGTGAGTTGATATCTGCTGGGGTTTAAATCCTGGCTTAGTTATTTGACCATGAAAAAAGTCACACATCTCTCTGGGTCTTATTTTTCCCATCTAAAGAAAGTGGGGGGCTCCCTCGGTATGGCTCAGTGGTAGAGAATCCGCCTGCCAATGCAGGAGATGCGGGTTCGATCTCTGGATTGTGAAGATTCTCTGGAGAAGGAACTGGCAACTCACTCTAGTATTCTTGCCTGAAAAATCCCATGAACAGAGGAGCCTGGCGGGTTGCAGTCCATGGGGTTGCAAAGAGTTGGACACAACTAAGCACCCACATACGCACAAAAAAAAATGGAGTGGTTCCTACATTGTTGAGTGACTGTAAGATTCAAATGAGATATTGAGGAAAAACACTTTAGCTCACCTGATACAAGGTTAAACCCTCACAACAAAGGAATTCAAAAATATCAGAATAACAGTAGCATGATGACCTCAGCTTGAAAAGAGCAGTAAAAGGACAATAACAGCAATTAAAATTCAGATTTTTTGTAACATCTAGCCTGCTTAAATAATGGTCCTAAGTAAAGAAAGGAATCGCAACATTCCAAAAACTGACATGCAAGGAAAAGCATTGTTCAGGGAAAGCGGAAAATTTTGAGCATTGAGAGCCATTCACAGAGAGAGAGATGACAAAGCAAATAGCAGAATTAAGAGCACAAAGTGGCTCTTAAATCTAGTATTTTTAAAGGACGACGTTTATGAGATAATTAGCCTTGGCACCATCTTTGCAGAGGAATGTAAAGAACTCAAGAAAAGGCGGCAGGTGAAGGCAATTCTGGACACGAGATTGTTTCAGTCGGCAGGGTCTGGCAGCTTCTGGAACTGGAATCCTCCTAAGTGGCTCCATGCCAACCCTGAGCCCTGCTGCTGCTTCTGCTGGAATCTCTGCCGGCAGGAAGCGTGCCTGGGAGCAGAGTAAGGTCAAGGCAAGCTTGACTTTCAAGACTGTGTGTGTGTGCACGTGTGCCCAGTTATGTCCAACTCTTTGCCACATTACAGATTGTAGCCCTCCAGGCTCCTCTGTCCATGGGATTTCCCAGGCAAGAAGACTGGAGTGGGTTGCCATTTCCTCCTCCAGGGGATCTTCCTGACCCAGGGATTGAAACCACGTCTCTTGCGTCTCCTGCATTGGCAGATGGATCCTTTACCAGCTGAGTCACCGGGGAAGCCCACTTTCAAGACTAAATAATGTAAAGCCGTCCTTGGAACAGGGGCTGCCAGGCTGGGGGAAGGCCGGTGCACACAGGGCTGCCTGCAACCAGAGGGCTCAGGAGAGAACAGAGCACCAGCTGGCACTGATGTTACCCAGAGACCACTGACTCAGCTCACTTTCATTCCCTGGTGGACCACCAACGGCAGCTGCCCATCTGAGCTCACAAATCTGCACTAAAGCCTCAGGCTTCTCTCAAAGACCCCTGTTTCTTTTTATGGTAACGGTACTTCCACTTCCAGCAGCTGCGACGGGAGGCTTTTTTTTTTCTGCCTTCTCCCTGCATAGATCCACTTTCTGTTGTGCAATCCTGCACTGAGATCTGGGACCAGGCAGGAGCGGGTGCAGAGCTGACAGCAGAGGTTTATCCTGCTCTCCCGTGGCAGGCGTTTCCTGCGGGAAGCAGCCAAGCCCATGTCGATTACAGCAATGTCACAGCACCAGAACAGCTGGGAACACCGAGAATAGACCCTGCATCTCAGCACCTCCAACCCTCAGCTTCTTGCCCCTCTTGGGTTGGTGGCAGGACTCTGCCCACTCGGGGGTCTCAGAGACCTAGAAAGACAGCGCCGGCCATCTGGGGCCAGAGTGGGGAGAACGTGCATAGAACCTCAGCTGGCCCTTCCAGCTCCAAGAAGTGGCACAGTGCTTCCTGTCACTTTCACTGCCCTCAGCAAGTCCCAAGGCCATCTGACCTTCAGATGGGGGAGAGTGCACCCCTACTCTGAACCTAAAGACAGACAGTAGGATGGTGCCACAGGCATTATTATTTACTGTGGATGGGAGGCAGGAGGCGGACAGCATTCAAGTCAGGTATGGAGGAAAGACAAGAGTCTGGAGCTAAGAAGAAAGGGGAGGGGGGTGGCAAAGGGAGCACAGCCCGGGCACAAGGTGGGGATGTCCATGTTCCTGATTCATCTGGGGAAACAGTGGGCAGTCCTGTGGGCAGACCACGAGATGGGAGTCAGAACAGAGGACGGCAAGGGACAAGGCTTGAAAGAATAGTGTGCGGATGCCAGGCTGCGGGACTTGGAATTGCATCATTACTTGCATTATTAACAGCTAGGTCTGGAGCAACCACTACGGGCCTTAAGGCTTCCCTGGTGGCTCAGTGGTAAAGAATCCACCTGCCAATGCAGGAGACAGGGGAGATGATGCTTTGATCCCTGGGTCAGGAGGATCCCCTGGAGTAGGAAATGGCAGCCCGCTCCAGTATGCTTGCCTGGAAAATCCCATGGACAGAGGAGCCTGGAGCACTACAGTCTTGTGGGGTTGCAAAAGAATCAGACGTGACTTAGCTACTAAATAACAACATGAACACTAAATGTTCTCTATACACCACTGCCTTTAATCCTGACAAATCAATAAAACAGAATATGTTGGGGTCCTTAGTTTTTTTGGTCAGTAGTTATTTCTTGGGTGACAACTGCCTACCACACCCTGGTTCAGGATTGATCTAGGGGTTGAGGGGTCCAGACAAAGCCTCCATCCTCCTGTGATTTAATCTACTGGAACAGATTAAACATTAAATAAGTGTATGAAAAAATCATGAAGAGTATGTGAGGTTTGCAGAAATGATAACCTTGCCCAAAGGGATACTGTGATGTAGCAACAGAGTTGGGCCCAGAGCTCATCTGTGTTTAAGTGTCCTGTACTCAAACACCAATGCTGTAAACCATGGACTCCATGGGACACTGTGCGCCGGGGGACAGGGCTGGGACCAGATTGTATTTGTGTTCTGCACAGTGGGTCAGAGCTGGAGAAACTAACATAGAGAAATACTGCAGATTGCAAACAGTTTTAAAAGTTATAAAGCTGAGGGGGGAAAGAAAAGCAAAACCAGAAGAATATAAGATTTATATTTCGTCTGAAGAAAGCAGTCAAAGATGTTTTAGAGAGGAGCAGCATCCATCACCAATTGCAAGATACAAACATAAATGTGACTGTTGCTCAAAGGCTTGTGCATACTAAATCACTTCAGTTGTGTCTAGCTCTTTGCAACCCCATGGACTATAGCCTGCCAGNCCCATCAGCTGGTGTGCACTTGATGCCCTGGCTTTGTGCTTCAGACCAGGATCAAACTCAAACCAGCATTCACTGTGGTTCAGTCGCTCAGTCATGTCCGACTCTTCGCGACCCATGGACTGCAGCACTGCAGGCTTCCCTGTCCTTCACCGTCTCCTGGAGCTTGCTTAAGCTCATGTCCATCGAGTCCGTGATGCCATCCAGCTGTCTCATCCTCTGTCGTCCCCTTCTCCTCCTGCCCTCAATCCTTCCCAGCATCAGGGTCTTTTCCAGTGAATCGGCTCTTCACACCAGGTGGCCAAAGTACTGGAACTTCAGCTTTCGCATCAGTCCTTCCAATGAATATTCATGATTGACTTCCTTTAAGATGGACTGGTTGGATCGCCTTGCAGTCCAAGGGACTCTCAAGAGTCTTCTCCAGCACCACAGTTCAAAAGCACCAATTCTTCAGCATTTGGTGTCCCATATGTCAGGGCAAATGAGGGGCTTGGCCCAAGCTCAACAGTTCCCATTAAATGAGGTATTGACGATTATGCTGACATTTCTGGTTTGGCTGTCCACAAGTGTCTTTCAAGTGTTTAGAGTCACAGGAAGAAAGGCATTTAATAACATGGGTCACTAAATTAAGTTTCAAGATTTCTTCTTACACACATTACCCTCCTTCGTCTTTCAGATACCATCCAGGAGACTACACAGTTCGCTCTGGGCACGGACAGCAGGTCTCCAGAGCAGAGGTCCCTTCTGGACACCAGTCAGGGATATAAGAAGGAGACAGGTCTCTCCACAGCCCCAGAGGCCCACTGTGGACAGAGGAAGATGGACGTGGAAATAGACACTTTTGGCCCAATCAGTCAGAGGAGGATCTGGGATAAACGCTATTTTAGCAAATTAAAGGAAGCCAGGAAGAGGAAGTTTGGGACATACTTCATGGAAAAAACACCTAGGGAACACTTCGAAGTCTGGCGAGGACAAAGACCAAGTTCAATATGCTTTTAAATGACATCCAGGGTAAAGCATATAAACAGAGAAATAAATAGAATGGTGTGGGAAGATCAAAGCAAGTGAGTTGATATCTGCTGGGGTTTAAATCCTGGCTTAGTTATTTGACCATGAAAAAAGTCACACATCTCTCTGGGTCTTATTTTTCCCATCTAAAGAAAGTGGGGGGCTCCCTCGGTATGGCTCAGTGGTAGAGAATCCGCCTGCCAATGCAGGAGATGCGGGTTCGATCTCTGGATTGTGAAGATTCTCTGGAGAAGGAACTGGCAACTCACTCTAGTATTCTTGCCTGAAAAATCCCATGAACAGAGGAGCCTGGCGGGTTGCAGTCCATGGGGTTGCAAAGAGTTGGACACAACTAAGCACCCACATACGCACAAAAAAAAATGGAGTGGTTCCTACATTGTTGAGTGACTGTAAGATTCAAATGAGATATTGAGGAAAAACACTTTAGCTCACCTGATACAAGGTTAAACCCTCACAACAAAGGAATTCAAAAATATCAGAATAACAGTAGCATGATGACCTCAGCTTGAAAAGAGCAGTAAAAGGACAATAACAGCAATTAAAATTCAGATTTTTTGTAACATCTAGCCTGCTTAAATAATGGTCCTAAGTAAAGAAAGGAATCGCAACATTCCAAAAACTGACATGCAAGGAAAAGCATTGTTCAGGGAAAGCGGAAAATTTTGAGCATTGAGAGCCATTCACAGAGAGAGAGATGACAAAGCAAATAGCAGAATTAAGAGCACAAAGTGGCTCTTAAATCTAGTATTTTTAAAGGACGACGTTTATGAGATAATTAGCCTTGGCACCATCTTTGCAGAGGAATGTAAAGAACTCAAGAAAAGGCGGCAGGTGAAGGCAATTCTGGACACGAGATTGTTTCAGTCGGCAGGGTCTGGCAGCTTCTGGAACTGGAATCCTCCTAAGTGGCTCCATGCCAACCCTGAGCCCTGCTGCTGCTTCTGCTGGAATCTCTGCCGGCAGGAAGCGTGCCTGGGAGCAGAGTAAGGTCAAGGCAAGCTTGACTTTCAAGACTGTGTGTGTGTGCACGTGTGCCCAGTTATGTCCAACTCTTTGCCACATTACAGATTGTAGCCCTCCAGGCTCCTCTGTCCATGGGATTTCCCAGGCAAGAAGACTGGAGTGGGTTGCCATTTCCTCCTCCAGGGGATCTTCCTGACCCAGGGATTGAAACCACGTCTCTTGCGTCTCCTGCATTGGCAGATGGATCCTTTACCAGCTGAGTCACCGGGGAAGCCCACTTTCAAGACTAAATAATGTAAAGCCGTCCTTGGAACAGGGGCTGCCAGGCTGGGGGAAGGCCGGTGCACACAGGGCTGCCTGCAACCAGAGGGCTCAGGAGAGAACAGAGCACCAGCTGGCACTGATGTTACCCAGAGACCACTGACTCAGCTCACTTTCATTCCCTGGTGGACCACCAACGGCAGCTGCCCATCTGAGCTCACAAATCTGCACTAAAGCCTCAGGCTTCTCTCAAAGACCCCTGTTTCTTTTTATGGTAACGGTACTTCCACTTCCAGCAGCTGCGACGGGAGGCTTTTTTTTTTCTGCCTTCTCCCTGCATAGATCCACTTTCTGTTGTGCAATCCTGCACTGAGATCTGGGACCAGGCAGGAGCGGGTGCAGAGCTGACAGCAGAGGTTTATCCTGCTCTCCCGTGGCAGGCGTTTCCTGCGGGAAGCAGCCAAGCCCATGTCGATTACAGCAATGTCACAGCACCAGAACAGCTGGGAACACCGAGAATAGACCCTGCATCTCAGCACCTCCAACCCTCAGCTTCTTGCCCCTCTTGGGTTGGTGGCAGGACTCTGCCCACTCGGGGGTCTCAGAGACCTAGAAAGACAGCGCCGGCCATCTGGGGCCAGAGTGGGGAGAACGTGCATAGAACCTCAGCTGGCCCTTCCAGCTCCAAGAAGTGGCACAGTGCTTCCTGTCACTTTCACTGCCCTCAGCAAGTCCCAAGGCCATCTGACCTTCAGATGGGGGAGAGTGCACCCCTACTCTGAACCTAAAGACAGACAGTAGGATGCTGCCACAGGCATTATTATTTACTGTGGATGGGAGGCAGGAGGCGGACAGCATTCAAGTCAGGTATGGAGGAAAGACAAGAGTCTGGAGCTAAGAAGAAAGGGGAGGGGGGTGGCAAAGGGAGCACAGCCCGGGCACAAGGTGGGGATGTCCATGTTCCTGATTCATCTGGGGAAACAGTGGGCAGTCCTGTGGGCAGACCACGAGATGGGAGTCAGAACAGAGGATGGCAAGGGACAAGGCTTGAAAGAATAGTGTGCGGATGCCAGGCTGCGGGACTTGGAATTGCATCATTACTTGCATTATTAACAGCTAGGTCTGGAGCAACCACTACGGGCCTTAAGGCTTCCCTGGTGGCTCAGTGGTAAAGAATCCACCTGCCAATGCAGGAGACAGGGGAGATGATGCTTTGATCCCTGGGTCAGGAGGATCCCCTGGAGTAGGAAATGGCAGCCCGCTCCAGTATGCTTGCCTGGAAAATCCCATGGACAGAGGAGCCTGGAGCACTACAGTCTTGTGGGGTTGCAAAAGAATCAGACGTGACTTAGCTACTAAATAACAACATGAACACTAAATGTTCTCTATACACCACTGCCTTTAATCCTGACAAATCAATAAAACAGAATATGTTGGGGTCCTTAGTTTTTTTGGTCAGTAGTTATTTCTTGGGTGACAACTGCCTACCACACCCTGGTTCAGGATTGATCTAGGGGTTGAGGGGTCCAGACAAAGCCTCCATCCTCCTGTGATTTAATCTACTGGAACAGATTAAACATTAAATAAGTGTATGAAAAAATCATGAAGAGTATGTGAGGTTTGCAGAAATGATAACCTTGCCCAAAGGGATACTGTGATGTAGCAACAGAGTTGGGCCCAGAGCTCATCTGTGTTTAAGTGTCCTGTACTCAAACACCAATGCTGTAAACCATGGACTCCATGGGACACTGTGCGCCGGGGGACAGGGCTGGGACCAGATTGTATTTGTGTTCTGCACAGTGGGTCAGAGCTGGAGAAATTAACATAGAGAAATACTGCAGATTGCAAACAGTTTTAAAAGTTATAAAGCTGAGGGGGGAAAGAAAAGCAAAACCAGAAGAATATAAGATTTATATTTCGTCTGAAGAAAGCAGTCAAAGATGTTTTAGAGAGGAGCAGCATCCATCACCAATTGCAAGATACAAACATAAATGTGACTGTTGCTCAAAGGCTTGTGCATACTAAATCACTTCAGTTGTGTCTAGCTCTTTGCAACCCCATGGACTATAGCCTGCCAGGTTCCCCTGTCCATGGGGATTCTCCAGGCAAGATACTGGAGTGGGTTGCCATGCCCTCCTCCAAGGGATCTTCCCGACCCGGGGATCGAACCTGAGTCTCCCTCACGTCTCCTGTAGTTGCTCAAAGGCGAAAGGGATCGATTTTGGATGACTCAGATTAACTGGCTTATTGTTTGATTAACTGGCTCTTCCATAGTTTCAAATGGCTGTGCCTTAGTCTCTCCTTCCGCAGTTCTAGCCTGTGTGCATGTAAGCAAACTTTTGGATAAGGGGACCCACAGGGAAATCTGGCTTCCCTGGTGGCTCAATTGGTAAAGAGCCTGCCCGCAATGTGGAGACCTGGGTTCAATCCAGTATTCTTGCCTGGAGAATTCCATGGGCAGGGGAGCCTGGTGGCTATAGTCTTTGGGGTCACAAAGAGTCAGACACGACTGAGTGACTAACTTTCAAACTTCTCTGTTTCACAGGGAAATCTCCTGCAGGCTTTTGAGAAAGATTTCTTCCTTTATTAGGAGTCCCTCAACCTTGCTCCCTTCCTACGTGAGAGCAGAGGGTAAGGGCAGCTGCCGGGGTCGTCCTGGCCTTCTCCCCACCTGGACAGATCAGTGAAGGACAAGGTGGTCTGGGTGGGGAGACACAGCTTGAGCCTTAGTAACATTCTTAATCTGCTTTTCACACAAGATCAGGCTTACCAGCAAGAAAAGCTCATAATCACTACTAAGTGCTGCTTTATACACACTTACTCAGTACCAGACTTTCCAATGGGTATTTTACATATATTATCCAATGTTTCTTCCAGCAAAAGGTCCAGGTTGTTGCTGTTGCTTAGTTGCTCAGTCGTGTCTGACTCTTTGTGACCCCACGGACTGTAGCCCACCAGGCTCCTCTGCCCATGGGATTTCCCAGACAAGAAAACTGGAGTGGGTTGCCATTTCCTTCTCCAGGGGACCTTCCCAACCCAGGAATCAAACCTGCGTTCCCTGCATCGGCAGGTGGATTCTTTACCGCCGAGCCACCAGGGAAACCCAAAGGTCCATGAGGAAATGTAATGCCCTTTAACAGGACAGTTAAGGTTGGGAAAAACAAGAGCATTTTCTCCAATGTCAAAAACCTCAAATGAGGCAGTGCTGTCAGCAGCAGGGGTGGTTCTGTGATCTCCAATAATGCTCTGGCCCCAAGGATGCTCCTGCCTCACTGAACAACTGAGGACCGACTTGTTCCCCAGAAAAGGTCAGTTCCTCTGATGTGTGTGTAGATGGGGCTGAGAGGTCAGAAGGGAAGGAACCATTTCACAGGGAGAAAGCAGGGCAGGAGAGATGCCACCCGAAACTCTCTCTAGTAAGAGCCCGTGTTTAAGAAAGAGACTCAGAGACTTAGAGAAGGAGTTGATGGTTGCTGGGGGCAGGATGAGGGGCAGGGATAGTTAGGGAGTTTAGGACAGGTGTGTACACACTGCTATGTTTAAAACAGATAACCAACAGGGAGCTGCTGTACAGCACATGGAATTCTGCTCAGTGTTACGCGGCAGCTGGGATGGGAGGGGAGTTTAAGAGAAAATGGATGCATGTATGTCTATGGCTGAGTCCCTTTGCCGTTCACCTGAAACTATCACAACATTGTTAACTGGCTATACCCCAAGAAAAAACAAAGTTAAAATAAAAAGAGCTCCTGTGTAATGAATGGAAATAAAACCAAATAAGTAACAGACCCACTCCTGGCATCATGCAGAGGATCATGAGGGGCATGGTGGCTGGTGCCTCCACCAGATGGCACTGGGTTCCCTTGTGTTCAGCGTCATCTGTGACTTCGTGCTGACTCAGAGCAGGGAGAAAGGCCTCAGCTTCTCTAGTTCCATCACGTTCCACATTTTTTCCAGTTCCACCATTACAGTTTGTACGTCCTTCCCTCAAGGTCATAGGTATTAAGCCCAGATCCTGAGAAGCCTTGGGACAGGGAGAGGAGGTGACATTTACTTAAATGATGTATCTGGATAGGATTTAACCAGGGACTTCCTGCTCCAAGAGGCCACTGCATTTCCCTGGGCTACGAATCCTGTCTGCTCATAATCCTTTTCTGTCCTGGCTTCTCCTCCCTTCTCTTCCCTCCTTCTTTCCTGGGTTCTTCCTCCTTCCCTTCTTTTTCTGTACTTTGTCTTCCCCTGATGGTTCCTGCTGTACCCTGCACTGCTGCTTCTAAGCTTTTGGCCCAGAAAAAAATAGTAAGATTTGCTCACATGATATAAATTAAGACTAAAGAAACAAAGGGCAGAAGACCAGACAGTCTCTCAAGAATGTGAGCTATGAGATCCACGCTCTCTGTGAAACATTGAGTTTGCAATCTAGAAATCTACACTGCTTTCTTTTGTTATCTTATTAACAGCACCTTTTTTTTTTTTTTAATGCTGATGAGTCAGGCATTGTGTAAATGTTTGACATTACTTATTTAGTTTAATTTGCACTAAACAATTATCTGCTATAATTTTAATTATGCCCATTTTGAAGATGTGGAGACTGAGGCTTAGAGATGGGAGATAACTCATTTCCTGTTGCATGACCAAGAGGTAGCAAAGTGGATGTAACCAGATCTCTCTGGCTGAGTCATTCTACAAGCAACCTGCCACTTTGCTTTCTTTCTGGTCCATATTCCATATAAACACACTGCTAGTAAGCAGCTCAAGTTAAATGAAGAATTAGTAATTTTAGATGCAACAGAAACATCATTTTGGCATAAGCAGTATTTTACTATAGAAGAAAGCATTAAACTCTGCTTGGGAAAAGTCCACTGGTAACCAAAGTACTGCTTATTGAGTTTTTGCCAGGTTATTACCTGAAATGGAAACACATTTCCATGGCCATCCTCAGAACAACATAGGCCAGCAGTCCTGGGGAGATCTCGGACTCATATCATAACCTGAGATCATCTGCTTGGGAGGAGCCAGTCTGAAAGGCCCTCTCACTGTTTTATTAGCTTTGGATTCGTCCGAGGAGGGAGCAATTGCAAGCGTGAGTTTTCAAAGCACAAAGCACTCCTTCACTGTACTCAGTGGAGCCCTTGTGTGCATCTCATGGTTCCAACTCTGGTCCTGCAGTAATGAGCTCAGAGCAATGTTTGTGTTGAATAATGTGCTGCAATTGGTGGACTGGCTGCTCCCCTGGTGGCCTCAAGGGTTGAAATGCCTTCTTCCCAAAGGGTGCTGGGAATAATCTGCTGCATAGATGGGAGAGATCTGACTTGTCCTCAATTCTTCTACTTCTTTTCGCAAACAAGTAAGTTTGCCTTGGTTTGATCTGTTGCTAAGCTCATCAGAGAAAACAGCCCTTCCTTCTCTCCTTGGATCATACGGTGGCTAAATTATTTCACCTCCAAATGGCTGTATTTTTCCCTCTCTCACTGCCTACAGCTCTAGAAGTTTCACCAAACAGATCACCTACAACTGTCACTGTAAGAATAGAGATGCTTAATAAAATATAAGACTTCTAGATAAATTAAAATTCCAGATAAACAATCAATCATGTCTTAATATGAAGTATCCAGGATATACCTATACTAAAAGAATATATGTTCTTTATTCAAAGTTCAAATTTCACTGATCATCCTGTATTTTTACTTGTGAAATCAGGCAACCCTGCATAAGAAGAATGTGCATTTTCTTGAACATTAGGCTAGGCATTTGACAAGGGCTACCTCCTTTAATCCTCATTAGAATACTGAAAAATCTGAGACCCAGAAAAACTGTCTATTTCTCCGGGTGATACCATCAGTAAGGAGGAGATCAGAAATTCAAACAGAGAGGACTTCAAAAGCCACACTCTTTGAGAATAACTCCTACACCTAATTCCAGAAACTTGTAATTGACACCTTCTCTGGCCTTTCTATCAGGGACATTGGGAAAAATCTGGCTGAAGATGGAATTTATATCAAGTGAAACTGAGTTTTTCAGAGGTGGAGTTGTGCCAGCCTGCTTTCACTCTGTGCCACTCAAGTGTGTATTTCTCTGAGCACAGCTAGAAGAGCAAGCCTTTTCATTTCAGCTGCATCTGCAATCACCTTTCTCCCACTGTATGTTAACTGCTGATACAGGCCTCTGATTTACTCTCCTTATAGAGTGAAGATATTTACACAAAAACAACCCCCCTGCAGGGTGTACCTAATCTGTAGGAATTCTAGGGGAAATTCATCAAGACACAAAATGCATCTCGGAAACTGCTGAAGAGGAAGTTCTCAGCAAATCAAGGGAGACAAGAATATTTCAAATGTAAATACACTCCTTTGCTTATAGAAAATGTGGGCTACTCAGCCCCCTAGGGATTTAACCTGTCTCCACCTTGAGCCATCTGCTCACTGCAAGCGGAGAATTGTGGCCCTGGACCCGGGTCTGCTGTCTTCATTCTGAGGATCTAAGAAAAGTCACTTTTCTGAATCTTGGTTTCCTTAAATATAAAATAAAATTGCTAAGAGATCCCTGTCTCCCTTGAAGGACCAGGTACAAGAGGAAAAGGAGAGAGTGGGTATGAAAGTTCTAGATGGAAGTTAAGAGTTACCATTTTCATTCTTTCCTCTTATTTTGTTATTTATTTTTTCCATTTTTTCATTCTTTTTAAATCATTTTCATGCTTTTCATGCCAGAATGCTTTTGTGTTGCCAGAATCTATTCAGGGAAGGGTTTGTGTTTAACATGCCAGCTATTTACCTGGACTGACCACACTGAGGATCTCTAAAATGGACAAATGGGATGGCTTGGGGCCCTATTTTGATTATCTTGTATCATCACCATTCATTGGCTTTTCTCCGCAAGCCTCTCCCTTTCCTTAAATATTTCTTTCCCCCGTGAAGCCTTTCCCAGTTCCCCCAGGCAGAAATGTTGCCTCTTGCTTCGGCTCAGAGGTTAAAGCGTCTGCCTCCAATGCGGGAGACCCAGGTTCGAGCCCTGGGTTGGGAAGATCCCTGGAGAAGGAAATGGCAATCCACTCCAGTATTCTTGCCTGGAGAACCCCATGGACAGAGAAGCCTAGTAGGTTACAGTCCACGGGGTCGCAAAGAGTCGGACACGACTGAGCGACTTCACCTCACCTCCTTGGAACCAGACACACTGTTCTGCAAACTGGTGGCAGAAACAAACCTGAGGCTTCAGATGCCTGCTCAGACCGGATGTATATTCTTACGGGGGCGTGAAAGGTGGGGAGGACGAGAACTCACGAAGTACCAGGAGGACTCCAGATAAACATTATGGCTGCAAAACTATGCTGTGGGAAGGAGGATTGCCATGCAAGAAAGAAACAGAGTGAATGGAGAGAAGTTGTTTTCAAAGGCGGGCCTACCTGATGCTACAAGCAAAGGCCCAAACAGGATGCATTTCTCGGTTCATACACAAAAAGTTGCTCGTTTATCTGACTGCCATACTAAACTGTAACTTCCTCAAGAACAATAACTTTTTTTTTTTTTTTTCGCTTCTGTGTAGCTACCCTGGCAACAACAGTTGCCATCAATGGCAGAGTCGACTGGAGAGGGAGATGTACTGGAGTCTCAAAGGGCCTAAGTACATTTCACACTTAGAAAAGATTTTTTTAAAGACTCAGTTTTCTTGATACAAAATGAAATTTGGTTAAGAATACAAAATGCCATGGCCAGGTTTAAAAGGGAAAAAAAAAAGCTTCAAAAAATTTTTATTGATAATAGGGAGGTTGAAAAGCACAGGTCTAAACTGTTCTTGGTGCATCTCAGATGGCCCATTAAAAAGATGCTAAATGGGGGGTCTTCCCTGGCAGACCAGTGGTTAAGACTTTGCCTTCCAATACTAGGCACCTGGGTTTGATCCCTGCTCAGGGAGTTAAGATCCCACATGCCTCACAGGCAACAGGTCAAACCATAAAATAGAAGCAATATTGCAACAAATTCAAAAAAGACTTTAAAAACAGTCCATGTTAAAAAGTA
>SJYX01003490.1:292430-360114 GCA_006410675.1 Oreotragus oreotragus
AAAAAAAAAAAAGTCAAAAAGTAATCTCCTCTTTTGTGATCATTTGTTCATGTCTTCCACACTGGCCTACAATTTCCTGGAGGACTAGAAATTTTGTGTTAATGGATTCTAGCACCTAATGTAGCACCTACCACCTGCTGCACACTCAATGAATGGGCTCAAGAGGTGACCTCATTAAAACTAAGAGAAGAGTCTGCTCTTAGTGGTTTACACACAGTAGCAACTCCCGGAATATAATACTAGGTCCAAACTCCCAAATCCTCAAATCCTTTATGTCCTTTATGTCAGGCCTGACTTTGGTTATGTTGGATCAGAGACTGAACCTGGAGATTCCTGGCCCCTGCCAAAGGTGTTACCCCAGCACCCTGACATTTCCCCTAATTCACCTTTATTCTTGGCACCTAAGAGTCTGACCTAAGATGGGCTGTCCTTCCCCATCTTGCTTTTACCTGTCTCTTCCACTCAAGACAAGCAGAAGAGCAGAGCTTTCCATCCGCTTTATCCCCTACTGTGTCACCGGTGAGAAGAACAGCGCTTGGTACCTGACTGGAACTCAATAAACACGTGTTAAGGGCATAAATGTGATTGGTGTAGCTGCTTACAGGACAAGGAAAAAGTAACACTGCAAACAGAAATTCTGTGAATGCAAAATTTAACTCACAGGAACACTGTTTACACTACACTCCTGATGTACTCATGCTTCAAGCTTATGAATAACTGATTATACTGAGCCCCTGTAGTCCCACCGATTTCTTTTCTATGCCTGGAACCCAGAGGCCATAAACTGGAGGCCTGTGGGATGCAGGTACAGATGAGGAAGGAGGTCTACCTATAGACGTGCTTTGTTTGGTCTACATCGTATTATTTTAAAAATACAGAATTAGCTGCTGATAGGAGACTGGAGTTTGATCCCTGGGTCGGGGAGATCCCCTGGAGTAGGAAATTTCAATCCACACAGCATTCTTGTCCATGGAAAATTCCATGGACAGAGGATCCTGGCAGGCCACAGTCCATGGGGTCATAAAGAATCCAATATGACTGATCACACACAGAGACACAATTAAAAGTCAAGGGCTTTCCTTGGTGGCTCAGCAATAAAGGATCCACCTGCCAGTGCAGGAGATGTGGGTTCCATCCCTGGGTCGGGATGATCCCCTGGAGAAGGAAATGGAAACCCGCTCCAGTTTTCTTTGCCTGAAAAACCCCATGGATAAAGGAGCCTACAGGTGTGCTACAGTCCATGGGGTCACAAAGAGTTGGACACACTGAACAACTAAGACAACAACTTACATCAGTCGATTCTACATAAAATTGTAAACTCAAAGCCTTTCTTGGAAAATAAAATCATACTCAGCAAGACAGAGCCTGAGGTCCCAGCTTGTGTGCTGAGTCAGAGCCGAGACATCCCCCTTACCCAGCCTGTCCCCAGGCCTGTTTCACTCAGGCTATTTACTTGCTGGGTTGCTGAAGGCATTTGAGTGAGCGACCCCTGCTGGAAAGTTACCAAAAAACACATAGCATTAAAAAAAAAAAAGAAAAGAAAAGAAAAGAAAAGAAAAGAAAAAATGCCCACTGGGACCTATTTCCGTTATGTTCAGGCTATTTCTTGGAAGAATAATGTATTCATTTTTCTAGAACTCTGGTAGTATCACATAACTGTTGACATACTATGGCCCAGTAAATATTCCTCTAAGGGCCTGAAAAAGCTATGAAACTTAATTCCCTGTGGGTAGAGGAAGCTGAGAAAGCTTCATGCCCGAGGCAGGCCTAAAGATGCGTTGTGAGAGGCTGACATCAGCTGGTTACAAGACTGACTGAATCTGAGAGAAAGAAGGAATTTACCTGAAGACTATGAGTTACCTCGAGAAAATCGTGAGAAGCTGGAAAGCTGGTCTTGGAAATGAGGAGTGAAGAGACCCTGGAAGCATCAAGATTATGCCCCTGGAATAGCATCCCTGGGACATCATAAGACACTGAGGCTGCAGCTGATGCCTCTTGATTCATGACTCACACTGGTAAATAAATGCTCGGTTGTCCTTGTGTCCTTTAGTCAGTCCTTTGAGATTCCAAGCCTCAGGTGGGATCACCAGGCTGAGCCCCAGTTCAGAGCTCAGAGATATGGATACAGAGAAAGAGCCCCCCTGCCCCGTCCCGCTCTGTGTTAAAAGTCCCTCCACGAGGGGAGGTTGCTGTTGCTGTTGTGTAGTGGCTAAGTCTGGAGAAGGAAATGGCAACCCACTCCAGTACTCTTGCCAGGGGGGAACATCCCAGGGATGGAGAAGCCTGGTGGGCTGCCGTCTATGGGGTCGCACAGAGTTGGACAGGACTGAAGTGACTTATTAGCAGCAGCGGCAGCTAAGTCCCATTCAACTCTGCGACCCCATGAACTGCAGCCTGCCAGGCTCCTCCGTCCATGGGATTTTCCGAAGAACACTGGAGTGGGTTGTTTCCTCTTCTAGGAGATCTTCCCCAACTAGGAACGGAACCTGTGTCACCTGGCAGGTGGATTATTTACTGCGAAGCCAACCTGAGGGAAGGTTGGTACCTCCCTGAAGAAGAAGGGTGTTTGATTGCTGGAAACCTTACAAAATGCCAAAGTCCACTATGGATTAGGAGAATTTTAAGTGGTGATGGGAGAGAGGGCAACACAGGCTGAAGAGCGGAATGGAATGAGAACAGGCAGACCTCAACTCCGATCTGGAATCTGTTGTACCTTTAGAAAATTAATTAACTTCTCTAATCGGCAGATTCCAAATCTTTAAAATAGAAATGTTGCCATCTGCCCATGTACCGCATGAGCTTGCTGTGAAGATTCAGTTCAAGCATTCATTCACTTATTTTGATATTACTATTTGAGCATCTACTAAGCCACTTAACTAGCACCTGGGGACAAATTTTAAACACCAAAAACGCAACAGAGAGACGGTGCTTTATGCCAGATGACAGATATAGACAATGGAGACCCAGGTCATCTTCTAAAACTGGTCATGTATCCCTTTTCCCCAGCTGCTAACACCAATCTGCAACATTCTTCCTTTTTTCGTTAATCAATACCAAGACCCTTCCTGAAACATACATTTCCTTCTGATATACAAAATGCATTAAGCAAAAAAAAAAAAAAGCACCAAAAAACTTTAACTCTGATTCTACAAATAAGAAACTAATGGTTCTCAGAAGTAGTGAGGCCTGATACTGGTGAATTTCAGGTGGAATAATCAGGAGATATTGGCCCATTACATGAAATCCTCTCCCTCATTGAATATTTAGAGTATGTAATTCACAGACATTCACAAACTAAAATGAAAATTAGCATTAAAATAGATCAAATGAAATTTGCACGAATAGGAAATTAAGTAACCCAGTAGGTTTTTCACCAGTGTTTTAGAACTGCCCAAATGCTCTCCACATGTATCTTCCCACTTTCTCATAATAATCTTTCGACTCTATTTTTTAGAGGATGAATCAGGCTCAGAGAGGAAAAAGCATTTGCTTAGGGTCCTGAGGCAAGAAGCTGGTTCCAAATCCAGCCAGCAGTCTTGCCATTCCCCACTGGAAAAGGTTGGCCTGACTGGGAAGCACTGGGCCATTAGTGGGGTTGAAGGAAGATACTTACATCAAAACGATGGGGAAAAACGCAGACCTTTTCCAACACCAGCTGGAAAGTTACAGCTTTCAGCAACAGCCAGAAAGTCACTTCATTTCCCACAGAGCAGCGAGAAGGCTGCTGCTACTCACCAAAGTTGCTACTTGCCTTTACTCTTCCAAGACTGTCTCTTACACAAGAACCCTGGCATAGAAGCAGGCCCTGGAGCCTGAATTCTCAGCCCTGATCCTGAATACAGACTCAATTCCACCAGGACATCAGTACCTCTTACTATGGCTTTCTCCAAACTGCCTTTTATAGCCAGAATGTGGCTCAGGACTCACTGTGGGTTTGGACCACCCTGGGTAGATGCTCTGTTCTGGAAAAGCAACTGTGTACCAATCAAGCACATTACATCAGCCAGTCCCTCTCCCTAGCCTCTTTCTGCTGCTGCTGCTAAGTCACTTCAGTCATGTCCAACTCTGTGCGACCCCACAGACGGCAGCCCACCAGGCTTCTCCGTCCATGGGATTTTCCAAGCAAGAGTACTGGAGTGGGTTGCCATTGCCTTCTCCGAGCCTCTTTCTAGCCATCATCAAATTTTAATTCAAGATAAGGAAAGCTTCCACATTGCATTTCCCTTCAAGGAGCTCTCTGGACATTTCCAGTAAAAGAACGGTCTTCTTTTCAGAACAAAAGCACATCCCCAATTACATGGGAGAATACAAGTAAAGGACTCCTGAACAACGTGGAAGACTTGAAATTTCACACAAGGCACACCAACAACACAGCTGGAACCATGGGCTTTTCCTGTTCTCCCCTGTCGAGTTCAAGGTATCACTTTCTCACCAGTTTCCCAAGCAAAGAATCTCCCATCTTAAAGCTACAGTGCACTGTACAGCAGGCAGCTTTGGCCTGAATCAGAAGCCCCCGAAACAAGGCTCAGGATGCCTCAGAAAGGGATTCTCAGTGTATGCTGCCATGGTAATGAACTGTTTCGACTTAAGAGTGCTTAGTCACGAAGTTGTTGATCCCGGGGAAACTCAGCTGAGTTAGAGGGACCCGCTGAAGCCCTGAAACGCTCCATGAGAAGTTGATTTTGCTCTGCCGAGCGCTGGAGAAAATCTTACGTAACACAATGAGCCATTTCAATATGTTATTTCTGCAGTCCTATGGAAGGAAAGGGAAAAAAAAAAAAATCTAAGCGCTAGAAATACAAAGAGTAACGCGGGGATCTGCAGCTGAAGCGTTCATCTCCTGGAATTTCACTCGGTCAGGCTTATTCAAGTCGCACCCAATCAGTACCGAGGAAGCAGAAAGGAAGAATAATTCAGAACGCCAAAGGATGGGGTTTAGAAATGTAAGGAGGCAGAAGTTGGGTTATCTCCCTGTCCTTTCTTTCTTTTTATTTTTAACATAACATTCCTGAAATTAACCCTTGAACGGTAGTGGGCAATTGCATTTCAACAAAATAGGCTAAGATGTGGCTGCAGAGCAATAACTCCCAAGTAGGGCCCAAAGGATCCTGAGTGTAAACGGGTTGCGGCCACAAAAGCCAGCTAAGCACCGGCCCCCGGCCGCTTTGGGACCCTCGAGGATCCGCGCCCGTACCTAGCGGCAGGCGGAGAAGCGGGGCAGGTGAAACCGGGGTTTCCAGAGCTCCGTCTTCATCCCTCGGCCGCTCCTCGCGGCTGCTCCCTGCTAGGAGGGGACCGCTTCTGGGAGCGGAGCGAGAAGACACCAGATTTGGCGTCGCCTCCCCAGAATCCCCCCGAAAGCATCTCTGTACAAGTAGTGGATAAAAATAGCCAGCGGACCGCGCCGGGGGGGAGGGAGGAGCGAGACTCACGCAAGGCTAAGCAAGGATCCGACTGGTCCTGCAAAGTGGAGGGCGGAGGAAGAGGGGTGCGATCCCCTCCCGAGAGAGGGGCCTGGGTGCGCGAAGAAGCGTGGACGCTCGCCTCGCCGAGGGGAGGAGACGGAAGACTCGCGGAGCTCGCAAACCGCCGCGGAGCAGAGCACACCTCACACTCCCCGCACCCGCCCCGCGCCCTGCATCCCAGCTCTCGCTCCCTCTCGCCTCTCCATCTCTCTCTCTCTCTCTCTTTTTTTTTTTTTTTGCCGGCGTCAGGGACAGGTTGGAGTCAGAAGCGCGAGCCGCGTGTGGTCGGCCGCCTGGCCCAGAGGTCGCACCTGGAGTCTTCAGGCTCCGCGAGTATGCCCGGTTCTGAGTCCGGGTCTACGCGTTTCCACCGCGGGTTGGCGCCCCTCCCTCCCCTCACCTTCATCTGCCGTCACCACCCAAGGTGCTCGAAATAGAAACAGACGCAGGATTAAAAAAAAAAAAAAAGTAAAAAGTAACAGGAAAAACCAGAACCATGCATGTTTAGCATTGGCGGGGGCGGCGGGGGCTAGGCTACTTACTGTCTGTCCGCCGCTTCCATCTCTCTGCTCCCGAGCTTTCCCCGCCCCTCGGGAGATGTCCCATCTCTGCTTCGTTCCCAAAGCTAACCGCACTGAGGTTTCCCCACCCTGGATGCTCCCTGAAGACGGACTTTTTGCTGTTATCACCACCCCAGTTGCCAGCCAGAGTGGTACCCAGGCTCCGCAGCGCTTTGCACTCCTATTGCCCCTCACTGTCGGTCCTAGAGAGACGCGTTGGGCAAAAGCAAACCTCCTGACTCTTCTAGGGGGTAAGGGAAAAAAAGAGAAAAAATCCACTAAGTCAGAAACCTGCTTGAAAAAAACCAGTCCCTGAAGACTTGCCTAGCTGAGGGACGAAGTCAGGACGCTAGTAGGATGGGGAAAGCTCTGGGCTCTCCTTCCTTCCTCCACCTACGTGCACCCCACTTGCGCCAGCCTCCACTCACCTTGGGCTCTGCTCTCGCCCTGAAGTCCAGGATGGCAGGTCGGGGCACTTCGATGGCCCCGGGTCCTGCCGCTCCCCACGCTGGCGACCCCCGCCGCCGCAAGCGCGCGCTGCACTCACCTGAGCCGCGCCTCGGCGGTCCAGCCGGTCCGGCGCCCGAAGTCGGCTCCTGGGCTTGGCCATGGGCAGCGCCGTGGAGCCTCGGCGGCCAGCGGAGCGAGTTTTTTCAGGACGATCCGGGCCGGCGGGCGAGACACCGGCGCAGGCGCCCGCGGAGACCCGGCGGTGGCGGCGGTTCGCGGCTGCCCTCGCGCCGGGGACTTTGCAGGCGGGGAGGCGAGGTTATCACCGTCGCCGAGGGGAGGAGCAGAGGGAGGAGCGGGAGCGGGAGGAGGGGACAGAGGAGGCCGGGCCCGCAGGGAGAGCGTGTCGGGCCGAGGAGGATCGCGAGCGCCCACTGCTGCCCGGTCCGCTCCGGTGCTGCCCCGGGGTCGGGTCGGCTCGAAGTCCGGCTCGCCACGCCGCTCCCGGGGCGGCCGGGCAGGGCTCGGGAAATCCCGCCGACAGATACGCCACGGGTCAGTCCCGCCCCTTCCCTGGCGCGGCAGTTCCCGGGGTTTCAGCCCTGGGAAGCTGGGGGTGGAGATGGAACTTGGGGAGGGGACCAGCGCTCCCTCCCGGGAGGGTGGGGCGGATTGTGGGTTGGGTGATGGCCGTCCCTGAGAACCTGGGACATCCTGTCTCCACCGTCGCTCTTGTTAGGGAAGGCGAGGTCCTAACCCCGAGCCCTCGTCTTCCTCCACTCCCCGGCCTCGCCGGGTCCTCCCACGAGCGTCAGCGTGGCCGATCTCCGTCAGGGCAGGTGCCCACCTTAGGCATCGGTTGCTCCCTGCGCCGCTCAGGAAGCGAGGGGAGCCATCCACTCGCACAGCAGCCGGACCGGGACGCCGGCGGCCGGGCAGCTGGAGCGAGGATCCGCGCGAGGACTCGGCTCCCCAGCGCTCGGTGTCGCCATTGAACACTCACTCCCTCCCTCTTCGGTTTCGCGTCCCCGGAGTGGATGCGGATTTACCCGGAGAACGCAGAGCTTTTTGCCTTCGCTCGTGCATCGGGATTGCAAACGTCAGCTCTGAAATTAAGCCGGTCCCCCTGCCCCCTTCCCCGCGTTCCTGTACCTGGGAAGTTTTGTGTCAGAACTGTCAGACCAGCCTTCAGTCTAATTTCAGATGTAAGGTTTCCAGGGACCCGGCGTAGGAATCCCCTTGGAGAAGCTAGGCTGTCTCTCTATCCGAGAGACCAAACTAGTGGCCCTAAAAGGCAGATCAGCCAATACGTTAAGAAATTAAATAAAAGAAGAAAACATGCCAGATGAGTGTCAAAGTAATTTATTTTAGATGACATTTCAGTCGCTCTTCCATATCTTAAGTGTTGGAAAATAAATGTTTGGAAGAAATCAAATTTGCCCTTCAAGTGTAAAAAACCTCTCATTAACTTTGCTCAGATTAAGAATACACACCCACCTAAGTAACAAATCCTGTAAGAAACTGACCTTTCTCGCCTAGTGTTACCCACTGCCCTTTTGGAAAGCAAAACGGTGATCAGCATCTTCTGGCTGTCTAATGAAACCAGGAGCATCTGGCAGCCAAAGCCAGGTCTTATTTTGGAAAATACGATTATAGAGTTTTAACGATCCTGATCGCTTCTTTGAGCCAGACTAATATTGACATATTTTAGAACTTTTGAAATACATTTGGAGTACCTTTGTGTTAAGTTGCTTCTGTCATATTCCACTCTTTGTGACCCCATGGACTGTAACCCACCAGGCTCCTCTGTCCATGGGGATTCTCCAGGCAAGAATACTGCAGTGGGTTGCCATTGCCTCCTGGAGGGAATCGTCCTGGCCCAGAGATCTAACAGTCCTCTCTTATATCTCCTGCATTGGTAGGTGGGTTCTTTACCACCAGTGCCACCTGGGAAGCCCAAGGAAGTGGCAACCCACTCCAGTAGTCTTGCCTGGGAAATTCTATGGACAGAAGAGTCTGGTGGGGTCTAGTTCATGGGATTACAGAGAGTCACACACGACCAAGCCACTGAACACACACACACACGTATGTATTTTAAAAAGTCACTTTAATCAAACTTGTGGTTGGGGGCTGGGTGTGGAGGAAGGTAGTCAAAAAGTACAAGTCCAGTTAAAAGATAGATAAATATCAGAGGTATAATGTACAACATAATGACTATAGCTGACACTGTTGTATGGTAGGTAGGAAAGTTGCTAATAGAGTAAATCTCAAGAGTTCTCATCACAAAGAGCCTTTTTTTCTGTTCTTCTTTTCTTCCCTTTTATTGGGTTTATGTGAGAAGGTGTCTGTTGGCTGAACTCATCGTCATAATCATATCACAATAGATGTAAATCAAACCGGAAGGCTGTATGCCTTAAACTTAAAGTGATGTATGCCAATTACATCTCAGAAAACCTGGAAAAAAACAAAGTCAGTTTAAAGCCTCTCTTTGAAAAGCCTTAACATTCAAATTTGCATTAGCTTCTAAAAAAAAAGTACTTCTCCTGCCTCATTCGATGAGGCCCTGTAAAATCATGTATGATGAGGTTGTGCAGGTCAAATGGTAGTTTCAAATATACCCTTGCCAAGTACTGGAGTCCTTAAGCTCCTACCAGCAGCTAAGCCCAGCGCAGATCACAAGTGCTTCAAAATAGGGAGCCACTTTGATGTCCTAAGTTGGTATGATTGCTTTTCCTTAAGAGTTCAAAGTGCCTTTGGGCCCACAATCTGGATTTCACAACTCATTTGTGAGATGCAAAGTGAGAAGGGCAGTGATTCCATTTGCACCCCGGGAGCCAAAGTCCGGTTAACTGATCTACTTAGTTCCCCACTACACGCCCTAAAAGGGAACTAGAACCTCAGGCCGCAGCCCTGAGACTGTCACAAGCTTCTCTTGTCCCAAATGACTCCAGACAGATCTGGCCACTGGCAAGGATTGGTGTTTTAGCTTCTCTCTCTTTTTTGATTTTGGCCAGCACTCATTGATCAGTGATCAATATTCTTATGCTTAGGTAAATAAGAGAGTATTCACTGGTTATTTTGTTCTTATTTAGAATCTTTGTTGCTGTTTTTGTTGTTCACTCACTAAGTCCTGACTGACTCTGCAGCCCCATGGACTGCAGCATGCCAGGCTTCCCTGTCCTTCACTATCTCCCAGAGTTTGCTCAAACTCATGTCCATTGAGTTGGTGACATCATCCAAGTATCTCATCCTCTGTCACCCTCTTCTCCTCTTGCCCTTAATCCCAGCATTAGAGTCTTTTCCAGTCAGTTGGCTCTTTACATCAAGTGACCAAAGGATTGGAATTTCTGCTTTAGCATCAGTCCATCCAATGAATATTCAGGGTTGATTTCCTGGCTTCCCTGATGGCTCAGGTGGTAAGGAATCTGCCTGCAACGTGGGAGATCCAGGTTTGATCCCTAGATCAGGATGATCCCCTGGAGAAGGGAATGTCTACCCACTTCAGTATCCTTGCCTACAGAATTCCATGGACAGAGGAACCTGGTGGGCTACAGTCCATGGGCTTACACAGAATTGGACATGACTCAGCAACTAACACTTCCTTTTGGATTGACTAGCTTGATCTCCTTGCAGTCTAAGGTACTCTCAAGAGTCTTTTCCACCACTATAGTTCCAAAGCATTGGTTCTTTGGCACTCAGCCTTCTTTGTTGTCCAACTCTCACATCCATACATGACTACTTGAAAAATCATAGCTTTGACTATATGTATTTTTGTTGGCAAAGTGATATCTCTGTTTTTTTTTTTTTTAATACATTATCTAGGATTGTCACACGACTTCCCTGGTGGCTCAGACGGTGAAGCGTCTGTCTACAATGCGGGAGACCCAGGTTTGATCCCTGGGTCGGGAAGATCCCCTGGGGAAGGAAATGGCAATCCACTCCAGTACTATTGCCTGGAAAATCCCATGGACAGAGGAGCCTGGTACGCTACAGTCCATGTGGTCACAAAGAGTTGGATACGACTGAGCAACTTCACTTTCACAGGATTGTCATAGCTTTTTTCCCAAGGAGCAAGCATGTTTTAATTTCATGTAGGCAGTCACCATCTACAGTGATTTTGGAGCCCAAGAAAATTAAATCTGCCAGTTTCCATTTTTTCCCATCTATTTGCCATGAAAATGATTCCTAGCCCAGTGCTTTCTGTACTTGAATAGTTTATGTTTGCTTTTGTTATCTCCGGTTTTCTACTTATCTTCAAATGTATGATGGAAGAGAGGTCAGGGGAAGGAGAATTAGAGAGAGAAAGAGAGGGCTTGCTTCCTCGGAAGACGTCGAGGACTCAGAGTCACTCGACCTTCCTGAGCTCAACCTGATTTTATCTGTAAGGCTCCCCTGTACAGCCTCAGCCTTTCCTCCCTTAATGGCCATTTGAAACTTTCAGGTTAATAGCATGAATATTAAGGAGTCCAATGGGATTCTTTACAAGCAGAGGAAATTGGGATCAGGTTAAAAATCCAATTTTAATAAACTTTCTAAGTCTTGATTTAGATGATTCACTAATGGCTTTCAGTGCTGAATCACCTTAACAATCAATGTATTTTTAAAAGGTCCTTGTTGTAGAGAAAGCTGGATGGGTGTCGTTTAATTGTAGACTGTGCATCCCTGTCTTCATAGAAAAGATCACGTGTATAATGGATGAGAGCAGATATGAAATGCCGCTGTGCACAGAGCTGGTTGGGAGAGGAGAGGGCGTTTGGTTTGAAAGATAGTTTTCACTCTTTTGACCAAAACAAAGGGAGTGTGATTGCACTGTGTGAAAATGGTATCCTCAAATAACTCCTCTAATTTGATTGTGCTGAGGTCTAGAATTGTTTCCATTTCTTTTGACTTGCTAATTAGCTGGAGCAGAAGGCTTGTGAGAATAGAAAAATGATGGTCATATCCAGAAAACACGTAGGATTGTGATTCCTCCCAGCCAGCGCACCTGTCACCTGCCTACCCCACCAGCCTGTCCAACTCCCAACCTTATCTGTGTGTCCTTGAAAATGACTCATGCCTCTGTGATTAATAGACTATGGGATATTTTTCTGAAAACAGGACTTTCATCCCCTTAGTAACACTGGACATACTCACGGCACATGTGGTGACAAGTTTCAGTTCTAACTTTTGCCTTTATAGGACCTATCCTTCTTCCATATTGCTTATGTAATTAATTAAACATTAAAATTATATGGCATGTCTACATCGCCATAAAGAAGCATGTGTGTGCCTGTTCAGTCGATCAGTTGTGATCTGACTCCCCATGACCCCATGGACTGTGTAGCCCACCAAGCTCCCTTGTCCATGGAATCCTCCAGGCAAGAGCACTGGAAGGGGTTGTCATTTCCTTCTCCAGAATATATTGATATTATTTTTATTTATTTAAATATTTTCTGAGCCCCCCAATCAGTATTTCTTGGGAGTTTAAAAGAAATTACAATATTTTTGAAAGGCCCTGAAAATACTTTGGGCTCTCAAGATTTCTAATGGAATGGTTGGCCCTGTGTTGGTGGTGATGTTGCTTAATTGTTTCTGGTAAGGAGGTGCAGTGGTAAAGAATCTGCCTGCCAATGCAGGAGATAGAGACATGGGTTCGATCCCTGAGTCAGGAAGAATCCCTGGAAATGGCAACCCACTCCAGTATTCCTGCCTGGAAAAGCCCATGAACAGAGGAGCCTGGAGGGCTACAGTCCATGGGGTCGCCGAGGGTTGGACATGACTGAGCGACTGATCACACAGAGTATGTATGAAACCGCAATTCCAGACTCATACTTCAGGGTCCATTTGTTATGTTGGATAAACAACTATAGAAAACATGCTGCTTTTATTTCTGATCCTGTGTCAAGCTTTGCCCCAAATTACACACATCAGTGCTGCAAAAATTGCAATATTGCAGCCCTGAAGTGGTCCTCTTGTTCAAATTGTTGGACCCTGCTGAGTGTCAGAAAACCTTCAGGGCCATGGGAAATTGTGGCACTCTCTTTGATTTCAGGTTTGCAGGGACCAAAGCTGATGATGCTTTAACAAGCGAGTCTTGCTGATTCTCTCTTTTAGGCCTTATTCAAGTATCCTGAGAGGTTCAAACTCTTCAGGAAAAAAAAAAAAAGGATCTTTACTTCTCTCTCTAGCCCTGTCAGTTCAGTGGAAACATTTACTGGGTACGTCCTAGATAGCAGCCTTGGTAAGTACCTGGGTGGAGATGTACAGAGAAGAATAAAGTGTAAGCCCTAACCCAAAGGGGCTCACAGATGTGCAGAACAGAAAAAATTACAATTCAGCCTGACGATTCTCATGCGCTTAGGTTCCCGGTGTACTAGGAAGGTCGATAGAACATTTGGAATGTGATTCTCACGCCCTTACATTCTACCCTGAACTTGCAGCTTCAAGCAGCACTTGCTATTTCTAGCAGCTCTCTCCTTTCGGAGTCCCTGCTGAAGTCCTCCAGAGTGTGGCCTTATTGTCCCTGAAAACCAACAGGGCTGCCTTCTCACTTCTGAGGCTTGTTTTGATTCCAGATTTAAAATAGAATCAAAACGATGAGAAAAGTCTTGAAAGGTGCTCGCGAGTTCTCTTTCTGACTTTTATAATACTTTTCTTATAAAAGAGTTTGTAATGACACCCCGAAAGAGCTCGCTATGTATATATATATTTTTTTTCTCCTTTATGGTAGTAATGTGTATTTTATAGAACACTTTGAAGCTCAGACAACTTAGCTCTAAAAGAAAAAAAAAGCATTTGACATTTAAAATGATCAAGTTGACATATGTCGATATATTGGTAATAATATTTATTATAAAAGCTAAAATGGCTAGCTTGCAAATATGATACCTCAGTTTCTTTTTGTGTCTATCCTGTGGCCATGAGAGACCTCTATGTGAAAACAAGGTCTGACCTCTGGGACACAGAAGATGTCAAACAAATGGATCAAAGACTGATTAGGACAGAGACTCAATGAAACCTGGTAAAGGATTCGCCTGCAATGTGGGAGACCTGAGTTCAATTCCTGTGTTTGGAAGATACCCTGAATAAGGGAAAGGCTACCCACTCCAGTATTCTGGCTTGGAGAATTGTATAGTCCATGGGGTGACAAAGAGTTGGACAGGACTGAGCGACTTTGAGTAGATGAAACCATGCTTGAATTCCATGTTAAAAATGGCTAACTTGTACAAAGTTGGGAAAATGTATTAGACAGTATGGGAAATAAGGTGAAGGTATGAAGAGGTAAATAAAAATCATGGTGTTTGTTGATAAATTTTGTGCTAGGAGATCTGAATATCTCTTATCTTTGTTTCGCACACAGACATAGAGCAAGCAGTTAAGGAAGTTCCTAAAGGACATACAACCAACAATGCTGGATTTAGTACCAGGTGAACATCAAGTCTTTCTATGTTTTTTTTTCCCCACCCCTGTCTCATGATATAATCTCTCTTTTCTTGCTTAATTTCATATATTCACTTTATAAGAAAGAAGAGTCCAGTGGAGTTTATGGTCTATCTCTTCCAAATGAAGAAGAGATCAGGGGTTCTCTTCAGGCCTTGAAAAGATACTTACATTCTAGGAATTATCCATAAGGTATTTAAATCTCATATTCATGATACTGTTATAATTGCATTTAGTAAACTAACTCCAGGCTTAAAAGCTCAGTTCTCAGTGTAATTGTTTTTCTCACCCTGCATACATTTATGATGAAGATGTATCGCTGGCAAACATTATCTCACACTGCAGCCCTTGATTTCACGCAGGGCTTCAGATCTCAGCTCTGGTGTCTGTGGTCATTCATTCATTTATTCCAGCATCATGTAGTTTTTAGTCCTTAGTCTGTGTCAGGCACAAGCGTGGGCCCTGGAGATACAGGAGTGGACTGGAGACAGCACTCCCTGTTGTCTTAAAGCTGAAAATCAGGAAGGTGTCCAAACATCCTTTGGAGGATTGAATGTCCTTCCCAGCTCTTGTTCCTTATCTGGAGTCCGCCTGCCTTTCTGGATTCGCTCTACCTGGAAGCTGTTCTGATTGGTAGAGACACTCTGGCTGCATAGGGAAGTGGATGAACTTGTGTGTCATTGTGTATGTGTGTGCTTAGTTAATCAGTCGTGTCTGACTCTTTGCAATCCCATGGACTGTAGCCCACCAGGGGATTTTCCAGACAAGAATACTGAAGCAGGTTGCCATTTCTTCCTCCAGGGGAATCTTCCCAACCCAGGAACTGAACCCACATCTCCTGCATTGGCAGGCAGATTCTTTACCACTGAGCCACCTGGGAAGCTCAATAAATGGACTTACTTGTGAATGAACTGAGAAGTGTATCTTCAGATTATCCGTTAGCTCTGCCTTTCTTCCTCTTGGGAGCAAGATGCCTGTAGGCAGTGTCCAACGTGCTTGACTCCTTTGCTGCCTCTTTGGGATCCACCTCTATGGGAGAGAGGTCTGTTCTGGCCCGGTGCTGTCTCTTCCCCACTGGGTAAGTGCTCAGTTCTGGGGTTCAGCTATGCAGCCCTCTTAGCTCTCACATGGTAACTTTCTGCAATCTCTTTTTCCTCAGTAAAAAGGACTTACTTAGCTGATGTCCGTCTTGGTCTTTATGGTATGGCATGGCATGGAATAGGGGTGCCACGTACGGAAGTTGATTTAAAATCTCCCAACTGATGAACTCTTTCCCCTTTGTCTTAATTCACTTACTGTTCATGGTGTTCTCACAAGGCAAGAATACTGAAGTGGTTTGCCATTCCCTTCTCCAGTGGACCCCATTTTGCTAGAACTCTTCATCGGGACCCGTCCACCTTCGGTGGCTCTACAGGGCATTGCTCATAGTTCATTGAGCTGAACTGCCCGTAATTAGCACTCATTATGTACCATCCTGTGCTCTAATTGTTAACCATGGGCAAGGTCAGTTCCTGGGGTTATTGTAAGTCTGCTGGGTTCATAGTTTATACCTTTTAGGCCCTACTCATTCTTGGAAAGAGAATGTGAAGTGAATTCTTCAAAATAAACATTCAGGACATGAGACACCTCAAGAGGACAGATTCCAGATCCGGTTGCCAGGGTTCCGATCCTAGACCTGCAAAATGAGCTCTGTGATGTCACCTGAGTTACGCAGCCTCAGCTGCTTCTTCTGTAAAATTGTGAAAATGGCCTCCTTCTCCTTATTACATGGAAAGTGCCGGGTATATAGTCCACACTAAACGGGGCAACAGGCAAGTCCATCCACAAGCAGGCAGCGACATTAGCCTCATGACAACTTCTTGGCCGACCACAATGGCGAGATGCTATCAATTGTGGTGTAATCTCAGTTTCATAAATATTAAGATGTAAAACCCTTAGTGTCAGTGAAATGCAAGGTTATTTCTTAGAATCTTTGAAATGGCACCCCTACATGATGTATCATAAATTTTTTCTTGTAATTTTCACATTACCTTTGCAGTTATATGTTATAATAGAGAATAAAGAAAGCCAAAACCGTGGAATCAAATTTTGAGGTCAATTAGTAAATCATTTCATCAGTCAAGAGATGGATACCCCTAAGTTCTACGCATATGACAGCTGCTTCATGCATGATCAGTCATGTCCAACTTCTTGCGACCCCATGGACTATAGCCCACCAGGCTCTTCTGTCCCTGGGATTTCCCAGGCAAGAATACTGGAGTGAACTGCCATTTCCTCCTCCACAGAATCTTACTGACCCAGGGATGGAACCCGAGACTGGAGTTCCCTGCATTGACAGGTGGTTTCTTTACCATTGCATTACTCGGGAGGCCCTTATGCATGTGAAAGTGGGTTAGTCACTCAGTCGTGTCTGACTTCTTGCCATCCCATAGACTGTAGCCAGCCAAACTCCTCTGTCCATAGGATTTTCCAGGCAAGAATACTGGAGTGGGTTGCCATTCCTTTCTCCAGGGAATCTTCCCCACCCAGGGAACAAACCCATGTGTCCTCATTACAGGCAGATTCTTTACCTGCTGAGCTGCCAGGGAAGCCCTACCCTCAAAGTGTTTGATGGATTCAGAGAAAAAGATCAGCTGATCAGGGGGCAGAATCCCTTACAAAGAGGTGGGATCTGGGCCACATCCATGTAACATAATGCTTGGTTTCAGCAGAAGTTTCAAATAGCAAAATTCTCTACTGAATTTACTGAACAGGTCAGAGGAGAAAAAAGCATACAGGCCACAAATGACACACAAGCGAGGACTAAATACTGTTTTTAAACTTTCACATCCCAGTATTAAGGGTTAAGCTAAATTTTAAAGTTTACTTTGGCATTTGTTTTGTTATAAAGTAATACTTGTTCATTATAGCTAATTTGGAAAAAAATCACAGAAAATTAGACAGAGAAAAAAAGGAAACAATAATACCACTACCTGAAGGCAATTCCTGGATTAAGACTGGGTAGATAATAACTGAAATGAAAAACAAAATTGAAATCACCAGTTTGTTGTACTAGAGTATTTCTAAGTCTATAGCATTTAAAGTTGTTTATGTTTAACTTTATTAAACATAACATTATTGTATATTTGGATTTCTGATTTCTTAGGAAAGGGTGCAAACTGGGGCCTGGTCTCTGATTTTTAAATATCAGTTTTAGTAATACTTCAGTATTTACTTTATATAGAAAATGAACAAATACATTCTTGTCTGATGACATATGAAAGTCTGAAGAAGGGCAGCTCGTCAAGCAATTCACTCTCACCCAATTCTTGAGACAGGAATGAAGAAGTGGGTTTAGATGGAGGAGTAGGTCTTTACCTCCACGAGACTTTCAGGCCTCTTCCTCATCAAACATCCTCCCCCTCTTCCTTCCCCAAAGTCATCCCTTCTCCTGAACTTTAAAGTTAGAGATTAAATTTGCAAACTGGAATGTGATTTAAATACCAGCACGCATCACTATTCTGAGTCCCAGACCTTGTTTTCTACATTGCTTATACAATTCATACTTGCCGTTGCTTGGAGATGGAATTCTTTGTTACTGCTGAATATTGTGTGAGTGTTGGAAGATTCTTAGTCCTACTGTTGATGACGTTCAGGTTGTTTCCAGTTTAGGACTTTCCCAAATCATGCGTCTGTGAACATTCCATTTGGTGTGTCCTTTTGGTGCAGAAATGTAAACATTTATGTTTTTTGTAAACTTAGGAGTAGGGTTTCTGCATAGTGAATCAGTATTTTTGCAGTTACACTCAATTATAGGCTATGAGATGATGATTGCTATAATTTCCTGTGTTGTGCAACATAACCTTGTTGCTTTTCTATTTTATATGTAGTAGGTTGTACCTGTTAATCCCATACCCCTAATTTGTCCCTATCTTATAAAATACCTATTCATGCCTTTTGCCCATTTTTCTATTGTCTTGTGTTTATTGATTTATAGAAAATCTTTATATGTTTGGGGCAAGTTACTGTGCTTCTGTTTTCCTGCCTACAAATGTGAATAATGGTAATGCCTACTTTACATCTTGTTGTTGCTAGGACTATATGAGTTAATGCATGTAAACAGTTAGAACCATATGTGGCACATAGTAAGTGCTCCGTAAGCGTTGCTTTTGTTACTGGTCAGGTTCCCATGGCTAGCACATTATGGACACAGAACTCCAAAGAGTCTTCAGACTCCCATTTACCGACATTGCCTTGCAAACAGTTACTTTACAGAGCCAGAAAGATTGAAACTCACCTTACTGCTGCTGCTGCTACTGCTAAGTCGCTTCAGCCGTGTCCGACTCTGTGCGACCCCATAAATGGCAGCCCAACAGGCTCCCCCGTCCCTGGGATTCTCCAGGTAAGAACACTGGAGTGCGTTGCCATTTCCTTCTCCAATGCATGAAAGTGAAAAGTGAAAGTGAAGTCACTTAGTCATGTCTGACTCTAAGCGACCCCATGGACTGCAGCCCACCAGGCTCCTCTGTCCATGGGATTCTTCAGACAAGAGTACTGGAGTCGGTTGCCATTGCCTTCTCCAGGAATTCACCTTAGTCACCCCTAATTGGGCCCAACTAGGGCCCTGATGGTTTAGTGGTTAAGAACCTACTTACAATGCAGGAGGTGTGGGTTCAATTCCTGGGGTGGGGCTATCCCCTGGGGAAGGAACACACTTCAGTATTTTTACCTGGAGAATCCCTTGGACAGAGGAACCAGACAGGCTACAGTGCATGGGATTGAAAGGGTCAGACGTGACCGAGTGACATACACAAGGCCCCGGTCATAGCTTTAGAGGAAAATGCTGGTTGTGATTTTGTTATAATCACCACAATGTTTTTAAAATATTAAAATTGTGATTTTCCTCTGAAGAGAACAAAGAGTTTTTGACTGAAAATCACTGAACTAGCGGTTATCTCGCTGCCATTGCGTGGTGCATTTGGCATGCTGATTCCAAGATTCCAAAAGTTTCTATAGAATGACTTTGAACCAGTAGGTTAAACACACACACACACACACACACAAACGAAAAAACCTCCCCAAACACTAGAATTAAATGTATTTGAAGTTACACAGTGTGAGCAATGGAGTGTTTTAGGCTCAGTGTCCATCTCTGCCTCAAACAACTTCTCTTGGTTCACCAACCACACTTAGGAAAAAAGGACACTTCTTTTCTCCCCATTTGGGAATTACTTTGCCTCTAGTAGCCAAGGCAGTAGAATTTCTTATAAACAAACAAATCAACAAACTGTAGTCAGCCTGCCTTGGCTCCTTCCATTTGTGAAATTTTTACAGATAAATTAAATTCATTCTTTTTTTGAGGAGGAAAACATGCAGAAGACCATAATTTAGGCCTTTACAACCAAAAATGACAATCTTTCATTTATTATTCCTCACAGAGAACAGCTACTAATATCTTCCTTCTTGGTCCCTTAATTAAATTCAGCTTCTTATATTTTTTTTCCTGATTCACTCTGTTTCATTCCTGGATTAACCTAGTTCTTCATAGTTGTAATTTCTCAACTGTTAAATTTCATTTACCTCATTTAAATTTCTGGAGATTTCTTTCCTGAGTGGAAAGTTTATTTACTTTTTCATTTCTCTCCCCAGGCAAGAAAACCATCTCCTTTAGACCAGAGTTAACTAAATTATAAACATCCACATTGTATTATTATATATAAGTGTTTGTGTAAATATAGAATGATTTTGGAAAAGAACAGTGATTGGCCTAAGACTGTCAAGAAAACAGTCTTCTTCATCCTTGAAGCCCCTTCAAAGAGTTACATGGTCCACAAAATCTTGTTCTCTCAACTTCTACAAACTTAATTCAAGGATAAAGTATGTTTTTGTTCCTAATATGGTTCTCACCTTGGAAGAAAAGTTATGACCAACCTAGACAGCATGTTAAACAGCAGAGACNATCACTGCAGATGGTGATTTCAGCCATGAAATTAAAAGATGCTTATTCCTTGGAAGGAAAGTTATGACCAACCTAGACAGCATATTAAAAAGCAGAGACATCACTTTGTCAACAAAGGTCTGTCTAGTCGATGTTATGGTTTTTCCAGTAGTCATGTATGGATGTGAGAGTTGGACTATAAAAAAAGCTGAGCGCAGAAGAATTGATGCTTTTGAACTGTGGTGTTGGAGAAGACTCTTGAGAGTCCCTTGGACTGCAAGGAGATCCAACCAGTCCTGATCCTAAAGGAGATCAGTCCTGAATGTTCACTGAAAGGACTGATGTTGGAGTTGAAACTCCAATACTTTGGCCACCTTATGGGAAAAACTGACTCATTTGAAAAGACCTGATGCTGGGAAAGATTGAAGGCAGAGGATGAGAGGGCTCAATGGGATCATGGACTCAATGAGTTTGAGTAAACTCAGGGAGTTGACAGTGGACAGGGAAGCCTGGCGTGCTGTAGTCCATGAGGTCGCAAAAAGTGGGACACGACTGAGTGACTGAACTGAACTGAACTGATTGCTCCCACCTTCCTGTATAGGGTTATACATACTTGACTGTTGCTGTGTCATTATAGCGCCCCTTGTGGCAAGACGGTACTTTTTGGTACAGTCCACGGACATTGGCATTGGCCATGTAACGTGCTTTAACCAATGGGATGTGAGTAGATAAGCCTCATCAAAGGGAAAGCTTTCAATGACATCACTCTTGTTCTTCCCTTGTCCTAAGTTCCTTCATTCTGGTTCCAGAATGAGCATGCACGTGGCATGTTAGAAACCAAGCTGTGGTCTCCTACATGGGACATCAGCAAGAACTAACTATCTAAGGCTTGGAGGTTGTTGAATACTTCTTATCACTGCAACTGTTTATTAATTTATTTTGTTCAAGGTACCTTCCTTGAAGACAGGGAATGTACTTGCTTTGTTGGTTATGTGCACAGTTTGGTGCTTGGCTGTCGGCAGAAACTAATAAACATTTGTTGAATAACTGAATGACTTGATGACGCTCTCCAGTGAAAAACATCTAACCTCTTCTATGGCTTTTGAAAAATGTTTCTCATTCTGAGCCGAACTCTGATCCTCCACGACTTGCACTAAGGGTATCAGTGCCCTTCTTTGGACTCACATAAAACCATCTCACCTGTCCATCAACAACCCTCTAGGGTTTGAAGACAGTGCTGCCCACTATTCAGGAGTTTGTTCCTTTTGGTTTATTATCTTTCATGCTTTCACCTCCTCAATCTCCGAGGGGTTCTACTTTTTTGGTGCAGAGATGTACCCGTGGGCTTCCAGGTGGCTCAGTGGTAAAGAATCTGCATGCCGATGCAGGCAGATCCCTGGGTTGGGAAGATCCCCTGGAGAAGGAAATGGCAACCCACTCCAGTATTCTTGCTGGGGTAATCTCAGGAACAGAGGAGCCTGGCAGGCTACAGTCGATGGGGTCACCAAGAGTTGGATACAACTGAGCGACTAAGCACTGTGTAACCATGTCCCCTCCAGAATGTGAGATTTGGCATCAGACCAGCCTTAGTGTGTGGTCAGAGCAGCCCAGAGTGAGAAAGGGTCATCTCCTCTGGAGTAATCGCCCATCTGGACTAATTACATTGTGTCTAACACAGCCTTTGCTGTTCTTGGCAGCTTCATCACACTGCTGACTCAGACTGAGTCAGTCAAATCCCTTAAGCCTTATTCACGAGTCTTTATGACCACATCAGGCCCCGACTTGTGAGGTAGGTTTAAGGGATCCAGATGTCAACCCTAATACTTTTCCTTGTTAAATTCTTTACCTCATTTCATCTGGTTCCGGGTTTCTCTCTACTTGGCAAAAGGAAAGCTTAGATTTCTGGAAATGCAAACTCAGCTATTTGCCAAGAGAAAGGAGAAACAACCTTCTCTCGTCAACGAAGGAATGATTAGAGAGCTCCATTGTCTGGTCCAGCAGCCTGCACTTAACTGTGTGATGTCGTTCATTGCCAAGCATGTGGTGTCTTCTCTGAATCTGTCAAAGAGAATGGAAGAATACTGAGATCTAGCAACAAACAACACCTCTATTTCCGGGTGACAGACTCGAAGGGGCTGCCGTGATCCCCGCCTTCTAATAGTGCCTTTGCATAATTCCCTCTGCTTGAGTGCCCGTGTGTCTTCTAACTTGCTTCAGATCACTAGAATATGGCAAAGGTGATAGAACATACGTGCGTGCACATGGTAACATTACATGTGACTGAAACATTGTCTTTCTAGAAGGTTCTCCTAACTGGCTCTGAAGAAACCAGGCATGTCATGAGCTACCCTGTGGAGGAAGCCACCTGAAGAGGAACTGAGAAGAGCTTCTAACTGTGCGAGAAACTGAAGTCTGTCTCACAGCCTCAGTTGCGATGCTGCTAACAGTCGCGTGACCCTGGAAGAGGATTTTTTCCCCAGCCGAAACTCCAAGTGAGACTGCAGCCCAGGCCAACACCTTGGTTGAAGCTTTCAAATGAGACTCTGAAGTGGAGAACCCAGCAAAGTAAGGCCTGGACTGCTGGTCCACAGAATAATGGTGTGGGTGCTCAATCGTGTCCCACTTTTTCGATCCCACCTGGCTCCTCTGTCCATGGAGTTTTCCAGGCAAGAATACTGGAGCGAAACTGTGATACAATAAAGATATGCTGTTTTAAGCTGCTAAGTTTCTTGCTAATTGCTACTCAAGGATATATATCAGGATATGTACTAATATATCATGAAACCAAATTTAGTTGGAAGCCAAAGCCATCATGAAACCCAGAAAACACACATCCTTTGTCTTTTTTTGGTGGGTTGATTTGACTTACAGAACCTTTGGTGAACCCTGTGTACCATATAACCAGGACATTAGAAGATCACCTTAATATCCAACCTCAGACAATACAGATTTTTTTTCTGGTATTTGTCCAAATGATCTGCTAATTCATTTCATTCAATGGTCTTCTCTTCTGTTTTCCTGCCTTTGAATTCCTTGTTTCTGTACCCAAGTCTGATTTTTCTTTCTGCACTCTGATCTCTTAACTTTGTTTCTTCACTGGATCGGGGTTCCTGGTTTTGCTGCCTCCTAGACTTTTACTGAGAGGTGTCTCCATCTTGGTTCTATTATATCTATGTCTTTCAGGTCTATTTCTCCCAGGTCTCCTGCCAAGAGAGAAGCATCTGCTATTCTAGACCCTTACTGGTAAAAAGCCTTCAGGCAATAGTGTGAATTTCTACACAATCTTAGATATTGCTGATAGCAGTGGGGTCACCTCAAACATTTTATTATTTTCACTTGAGTTCTTTTACTCTTTGAACATGAATCTTGTCATTATAATCATCATAGTAAAACTCTGTGTACATCTTCACATATGAAAAGGAAACTGTGACTACCAGTGTTTAGCTCAGAGTTGTTTGTATGTATATCCTGATGGCCCTTTGGCATGTCCCAGGCATACCAATTTGTCTGTTTCTGCAAAAGTGCTTGTTATCATGAATCGAGCTTGAATGCTGCTTATATCAGAGACTGGATACTGGGGCCTGAGGAGGAAGCTGATGATTGGGCTTTTGTGTTTGTATCAGCCATGCTGTTTTTACATGCAGTTGAGCTTGCCAGAGATAGGAAGGGCTCTGGATTTCTTTAGACCTATTGCACTCTTTTTTTTTTTTTGGCTGCACTGGGTCTTAGCACATGGGATCTCTAATTACAGCATTTCAGGATCTGGTTTTGGACATGCATTGAGAGCACAGTCTTCACCACTGGATCATTAGGGAAGTCCCCCTCATGTACTTTAAATACCATATCTATGGAGTTAGAGAATCTAGGAGCCCAGATTCTACTCAGCCAGGCTTGTTCTTTAAAAGCAATGGGATCTTAGACATGACTTTTCAGGTTCAGGCAATTTCCCCCAATGTATCGCTGTAGAAGAAAAACTTAGGCTACGAGCAATTTGAGTCATGCCTGTTAGATGGCCTTAGAATAACAGAGAGATCAGAAAGGAGACTGAGCTAACCACTCATTCCAACCCTTCATTTTGCCAGCAGCAAAACAGAAACACAGAAAGGTCAAATGCCTGGATCAAATTTCTGCAGTTAATTCATGGCTCCATCCAGACTTGATTTCAGACAAGGTAGCCATGGTGTTCTTTAAAAGGCTGTAAAGAAATTAAAGTCCAGAGGAGAAAGTCAATCACTTCTAATTACTCAGAGGGGAGGTGAGTGAGAACACGTGAGGCCAGACCTGAAAGGACAGGCACACAGATCCAGGGAAGACCATTGTCCATCTCCTGTCTAGACTCTGAGGAGTCCTGATAGCAGGCGAGGATGAAAATAGTATCCCCTAAGTGGAGGGAGACCAGGGTCTAGGAAGGGAAGGCGTCAGCTCTGATGCTCTTACCGCAGGGATCCCACGTAGCAGGAGCAGACCTCTTAGATGAAGTTTTGATATGATAAGACTGTTTAGTTCCTTGTTTCTGCTCCTGAGCATTCAGCAAAAGGCATATTGATTTTCATTATTTTTAATTCCAGCCTGGCTTCAGCTGTACAGTGGGGAGTTAATAGAAAGGTCTTTTCTGTCTGGGCTAGGGTATCTGAATAAGATTACTACCCTCTGAGGCCAGCAGGATGGTGATAGCAGGAACCAGAGAGGGATGCAGAACAAAGGAGAATCTGAAAAATGCGGTCAGAACCTCAGCATCAGGTGCTTCTTCCACTAAGATATTCTCTTTTAAGTGTCCACTTTGGAAAGACTTTTCTTTTTTGCTTATAATGTACTTAGGGCCTAGATTGAAGGTCGCGTCTATCAACCAGGCCTCCAGAATTGACCATCTATTCCCTCAGTCCCCTCTTCTGCATCCTCACAGCCTTTAGCTGGACATAGATGCCTTTACCTGTCATCTGTTTTGTTAACTGTAAAGGGTCTGTCTGTCCTACCAGATGATCATCTTTCTCCAGGAAGAGTATCTTTTTTCGTTTACATACCCTTCCTCCAGACTCCACAGAAGGTGGATAAAATGGGCACTTAAAGGTGGCAGATAATCATGAAATAAGGCTTCCCTGGTGGTTCAGTAGTAAAGAATTCACTTGCCAATGCAGGAGACACTGGTTCCATTCCTGTGTTGGGAAGATCCCCTGGAGAAGGAAATGACTATCCACTTCAGTATTCTTGCCTGGAAAATCCAATGGACAGAGAGGCTTGGTGGGCCATAGTCTATGAGGCCGCAGAGTTGAACATGACTTAGTGACTAAACAACAATAAATCATGAACTACATAGTCTCTTAAGAAGAAGTAGTGGCACATTGAGGTAAGCCAAGAGCCTCTGAAGTCACATGACCTGGATTTGATATGAGGCTCCACTGAGTGCTTGCCTTGTGTCTTCCACCAGCATCCTTGGCTTTTCTATGCCCTATTTCCTTAATCAGTAAAGGTCAATGTTATTAGTACCTGCTAATTGGGGCTGGGGTGTGTTAAGGGAGTTGTTTCACGAAAGGCTCTTTGAACAGTGCATCAGGCATTTACAAAGCATTCCAATAATAGGGTGTCCAATATGGTGCTAGTGGTAAAGAATTTGCCTGATGATGCAGGAGACACAAGAGATGCAGGTTGGATCCCTAGAGAATGGCAAGCCACTCTAGTATTCTTGCCTGGAAAATTCCATGGACAAAGGAGACTGGCTGGCTATAGTCCATGGAGCCACAAACAATTGGACACAACTGAACGAATTCCCATCCACCCAACCATAGACCATATGCACGGGGTTCTATAGTCCAACTCTACGCCTAGTGGCATCCCACCGGAGCATGGCAGAGCAAACTGGATGCTCCAGCCTGGCTTTGTCAACTCTCCCCAGTTGTCTGGCTTTGTCAACTCTCCCTAGTTGTCCCTCCCCCCCAGAATGACCTCCCCTACTGTCAGCTGTCCTCTTCCTGACACTAGGGATGTTTCCCAAGGCCCAGGTGTCCTTGTCTCAGTTTTCTTGTTTTGACTCTGCCTTGGGTTTCCCAAGGCTGGACTGTAGAAACATCAACCACTGTATAGGCATCCATGTCCCAACAACTTCCTACTTTATTCAGTTTAAAGAGGGTTAGGATTTGCGTTGCATTTCTGAATCTACATGATGACCACACTGGGGATTCTAGATCTTATTGTCTGATATATTATGATGGAGGGAGTATGTAATTCTTGACTGAGAATCTCCTGTCCTTTTCTACCAGTTTATTGATTGGGTGAGGGATTTCCTTTGGTGATATAGGTGAGTAATAATTACCATGATAATTACTTCAACGTGAATACCTATGGACTTCTGGGTCAGTCGTTCCCAAAATATGGTCTAAGATCAGCAGCTTTAGCTTCACCTAAGAATGTCACGAATACAAATTCTAAGACCCCCAACCAAGATCTTCTGAGTAAGATACTCTGGGAGTGAGACCAGTGGTCTGTTTTGTCACAGGTCCCCCAGGAGACTCCAGGAGATGCTGGCATGTATCAAGAACCACTAGTCTCACCCTTGAAACCACCTTAATCTGTGATGATACCACAGATGACCAAGGAAATCCCTGCTAGGAATCTACTTCATACCTTTACCAGGTAAGAGATGTTAAAATGGTGTTTCACAAACTTCCATGATAACAAGAGTCATAAGGCATAACATGGTAAAAATCAGTCTCAGCTTTCACCTCTACTCTCTGATTCATGCCCTCTGGGGGCAGAGTTAGGGAAGCTGGGTTTTTAACCAGAGTTTCATGTTAAAATCTTATCTGTGAAGTTTAGGAAACTATTCTTTTTTTTAATTTTTTTTAATTGAAGAATAATTGCTTTACAGAATTTTGTTGTTTTCTGTCAAACCTCAACATGAATCAGCCATAAATATATATGTTTGACCCTCCCTCCCATTTCCCTCCCCATCCTACTCTTCTAGGTTGAAACAGAGCCCCTATTTGAGTTAGGAAACTATTCTTGAAGGTGGGAGTGGGGGCTGTAGGCTGGGCGGAATTTTCCCACCTGACATGTTGGAGATGAGCACTGAGGAGTCAGGAGCTGTCAGAAGAACCGATAATTATGAATTTTTCATTCTTTTTGGCTCCATGAAGTGGAAAAATCACAGCTCCAGAGTCTACACAGGAGCCTTATGGAATGCCTCTACTGGCATCTTCATTTGTCCCTGGAAATCTCAGACAGGTGCAGTCACAGCCTCTGTGTCTTGTGTCTTCATTTTCCTGGTGTCCTGAGCCTTTGCATGATGGGAAAATGAGAAGGTCCTTGCTCCCATGGTGTCAGCCAGTCTGAGCAGCCTTCTTTTGGCTCTTTACAGTCTGGGGGCTTCTTCATTTGTCCCTGGAAATCTCAGACAGGTGCAGTCACAGCCTCTGTGTCTTGTGTCTTCATTTTCCTGGTGTCCTGAGCCTTTGCATGATGGGAAAATGAGAAGGTCCTTGCTCCCATGGTGTCAGCCAGTCTGAGCAGCCTTCTTTTGGCTCTTTACAGTCTGGGGGCATTCACTCCTGTGTGTCCTTTGGTTCTGACTGCCACTCCTTTTCAGGGAGGTCTCCAGCCTCCTTGGATAATAGTCCTGTGATGAAAGAATTTTTATCCACTAGAAACTTTCCATCACTCTAAAGTCCAGAATCCTAATGCAGCCTGGTCTTGCCCACTGAGCTCAGGTAGACACCCCTTTACAAACACTAAAGACAGAATTCAGAAAAGAAGATCATGGCCTCCAGTCCCATCACTTCATGGCAAATAGATGGGGAAACAGTGGAAACAGTGAGAGACTTTATTTTGGGGGGCTCCAAAATCACTGCAGATGGTGATTGCAGCCATGAATCAAAAGATGCCTACTCCTTGGAAGGAAAGTTATGACCAACCTAGACTGCATACTAAAAAGCAGAGATGTTACTTTGAGAACAAAGGTCCATCTAGTCAAAACTATGGTTTTTCCAGTGGTGATGTATGGATGTGAGAGTTGGACTATAAAGAAAGCTGAGAGCCGAGGAATTGATGTTTTTGAACTGTGGTGTTGGAGAAGACTCTTGAGAGTCCCTTGGACTGCAAAGAGATCCAACCAGTCCATCCTAAAGGAAAGCAGTCTTGAGTGTTCATTGGAAGGCCTGATGTTGAAGCTGAAACTCCAATACTTTGGCCACCTGGTGGGAAGAACTGACCCATTTGAAAAGACCCTGATGCTGGGAAAGATTGAAGGCAGGAGGAGAAGGGATAACAGAGGATGAGAGGGTTGGATGGCATCACCGACCCAATGGACATGAGTTTGAGTACACTCTGGGAGTTGGTGATGGACAGGGAGGCCTGGTGTGCTGTAGTCCGTGGGATCACAGAGAGTTCGACATGACTGAGTGAATGAACTGAACTGAACTGTGGCCACTTGGGTGGAAAGGGTGATCATTGAAGGGTTTTTAGGGTTCATAGACATCACAAGAGGAGGAAGAGCAGGTGGAGAAACAAGTGACAGCCGGGGACAGGTGACCACCGAAGGCTGCAGCACAGGACGCTACAGGCGTGCCGGCTGGCCTGCTCAGGCTGCAGCAGTGACGGCCGTGACCTCTATTCCCACGTAAGGGCATCATCCTCTCAAGGGCCAGGTTGATTGCTGAAACTGGTTACCAACTGGCAGAGCCCAGCCCATGCGTCAGTGTCCTACTGACAGAATAAGAACTGTTTTGTTTCTCCTTTCCTAGTGAGGGATGAGTATTTCTCCCCAGGACTCCACTTAATAGGAGTTTCTCAAATACCAGACTGAGGGTGACAGGAAAAGGAGGCTGGTTGTCCCAGAAGCAGAAACAGTGTCTACTATGCAGATGTTCCTGCTTTGGACAACACAAATATTTGGGGGAAAAAAAAAAAAGTTACAAAATTTAAGCCTTTTTTGAAATCAATGGTAGCAAATGGTCTTCCCTTCTCTTTCCTTTCCTTCCTTTCCTGTCCTGTTTTTCTCTCTCATCTGACCCATTTGTGTCTTCCTGTACTGGCAGCAATGTTCTACTGCTAAGTATTAGACAAGTTCTAAATCCTTGGAGGTAAAGATAAGGTAAGGTGAAGTCACTCAGTCCTGTCCGACTCTTTGCGACCCCATGGACTGTAGCCTACCAGGCTCTTCCATCCACGGGATTTTCCAGTTAAGAGTACTGGAGTTGGTTGCCATTTCCTTCTCCAGAGCATCTTCCTGACCCAGGGATCGAACCCAGGTCTCCTGCATTGTAGGCAGAAGCTTTACCGTCTGAGCCACCAGGGAAGGTAAAGGTAGAAAAGTAATATTCTGAATGGTGAGAAAGGAAATTAGAAATTATGTTCATGGAAGTTGTTGAATTAAAACTAGCAAGAGTTTATTATCTTGTTTATGGATCAATTTGTGGTCCTTTTGGTCATTCCACAGCATACAAATATTCATTTTAAAAATAAGTCCTTAGCAAACACACTGTATAATACGATACTAATAGTAGAGTCTACGTTTGCGTGTATGGGTGCTTACTGTAACATTCTTTCAAATTTGTTGTGTGTTTGAAATTCTCATTAAAAAGTTACAGATAACCAACAAGGACCTACTGTTTAGCACAGACTGTGTGTGTTCAGTTGCTCAGTTGTGTCTGACTCTTTATAACCTTATGGACTGTAGCCCACCAGGCTTCCCTGGTGGCTCAGCTGGTAAAGAACTTGCCTGCCAATGCAGAAGACATGGGTTCGATCCCTGGGTCACTATAGAGCTGAGTCACTGTAACTAACACAATGTTGTAAGNCAGTTGTGTCTGACTCTTTATAACCTTATGGACTGTAGCCCACCAGGCTTCCCTGGTGGCTCAGCTGGTAAAGAACTTGCCTGCCAATGCAGAAGACATGGGTTCGATCCCTGGGTCACTATAGAGCTGAGTCACTGTAACTAACACAATGTTGTAAGTCAGCTATACAAATACAATGCAAACATGAAAGTCTCTCAGTCATGTCCAACTCTTTGCAACCCCATGGACTGTAGAGTCCATGGAATTCTCCAGGCCAGGATACTGGAGTGAGTAGCCTTTCCCTTCTCCAGGGGATCTTCCCAACTTAGGGATCAAACCCAGGTCTCCCACATGGCAGGCAGATTCTTTACCAGCTGAGCCACCNAAAGTCTCTCAGTCATGTCCAACTCTTTGCAACCCCATGGACTGTAGAGTCCATGGAATTCTCCAGGCCAGGATACTGGAGTGAGTAGCCTTTCCCTTCTCCAGGGGATCTTCCCAACTTAGGGATCAAACCCAGGTCTCCCACATGGCAGGCAGATTCTTTACCAGCTGAGCCACCAGGGAAGCCCCAAATCAGCTATATTTCCATTTAACCTAGAATTTTCCCTATGAATATTTCTGTTTTTTATTTAATCCAGAATAATTGTGGAGAAGGCTTATATAGAAATACATTCATTTCAGCTCTGTTTGTAATAGCTTTCCAATTAGAAACGATCTAAATGGGATGAGTATATGATGTGCACACTATGCTTACAAAGCATTTAAAGTTTGTTTGTTAAAAACTGAAGTGAAAAAAGAACAGTGCATAAAATCTAATCATAATTACATGGAGTAAATTAAAGGAACAGAATATACCAACAGAAAGCAGAGGAACTGGACACACAGCATTCTTCCAGGGCTTTCTTTTAGGCGAGGGTTATTGATGATTAAATTTAAAACACATTTTTGTTGGTCTTCTCATGCATTTCTTTAATTCCCTTAATTTTCAGTCAGAACATGCATATAGTTCTCTATACCAACATAAAATATGGTTCTGTTAACAATAACAAGAAATTGCCCTTCCTGGGGCATGGGCTTTGTGTGGTTCACTTTGCGCTGGAGTCTTCTAAAATGGCCACCCTCTTGCTGAGATCACCATGAGGTCACCAGACATCCTGGAAATCAAATCCAGGAGGCATGTCCTCCTCTCATCTTACTAAACCCTCCAGCAAAAGGTAACATGGTTCATCAGTCTTTCTTGACACCCTTGCCTACCATTTTCTGAAACACCACTCTCTCTGGGGAACAAGCTCGCTACTCTGCACACTCTTTACACTTGCCTTCTCTGTTTTCTTCAATTGCTTTCCCTCCCCTGCTTAAGCTCTACATATTAGCATGCATACATGCTCAGAGGCCAAGGCCTGTCTGATTCTTTGTGATGCTGCAGACGGTAGCCCACCAGGCTCCCCTGTCCATGGGATTCTCCAGGCAAGAATACTGGAGTGAGTTACCATTTCCTCCTCCAGGGGATCTTCCCAACATAGGAGACTGAACCCAAGTTGCCTGTGTCTCCTGCCGTGACAGGCAGATTCTTGACCACAGAGCCACCTGGGATGCCCGAATGTCAGCATTCCTCTCTGTTTTAAACCCTGTTACTGAAGGACCCCATCAGCTCCCTCTCTGTCCTGACACCTTGTTGCTTTATGGCTCCAGCTCACCTTTGCTTGTGATTGCTAGTCTAACTGTATACTTGACAGCTCCATTCAAATCTCTCTCAGATATTAGAAACTTATGTCCAAAATGGAATTCTTTATTTGCCATTCTAACATGGAAATGAAGATCAATATGTCGACTGATATAGTCATGCATGCATGCATGCATGCTAAGTCACTTCAGTCATGTCTGACTCTTTGAGAGCCTGTAGACAATAGCCCTCCAGGCTCCTCTGTCCATGGGATTCTCCAGGCAAGAATACTGGGGTGGGTTGCCATGCTCTCCTCCAGGGGATCTTCCCAACTCCGGGATCAAACCCAGGTCTCCTGCCTAGCAGGAAACTAGCACAACTTGTAAATCAACTATACTTCATTAATAAAAGAGTATACTTTAGAGTCTGTATATTAAAAATAAATTTACACAAGTCGCAGGTTGTTTATAATGCATGCACCTCACTTTTCAGTCATGCTGAAGGGACATGGTTTAACCAAAGTCATCTCACAAGTTAAGCATATTGAATGGTATCACATGATGGGAATTGGGAGAGCAAGTTTGTGACCCTTTATCCCTCACCATCCTCACAAGCACATTGTTCTGGAGGAGGGGAGATTGCTTCCTTTTTTTTTTTTTTCTTTTTAAAATTTTTCTGATCATCCCCATCACTTCTCTGAGCTGCATTCTCTTCTCCTGTAAATAAGGCACAACTGGTAACACACAGGAGAGACAAGGAAGCATAGCAATTTGCATACTCTAATTAAACCACTGTATCAAGAGCCTGCTTTCTTAGGTTACACTGGGATGGAAACAAAAGTGTGCCTCTCATTCAGAGTTTGGAACACTATCCCTGGGATCTGGAATAAATAAAATAGGCTAGGAAGGCTTGTGTGCCTTACAACCTTGATGCAGCTGGTGTGCTACGCGGCTCAAGGGCAGGGCACTCACGTCACGGTCTTTAGTTGACTGGCCTTTATCTCAGGTAGTGGGGCCTTTCCGGTTGGCTCTCTTCCCGACAGGTGTGCAGAGAAAGATGAGAGCTTGGCCCATGGGTGAATGATTGCTTTTCATCCACAGAGTTCATTTTCATATTTGAAATGCTGCATGACCTGGTGGATGGAGCCCTGAATTGGAAATCCAGGGTCCGTGGACTTTGGAAGATCTTTGCTGCTGACACCGAGGTGAGCGCTTTAACAGCTTAATGCCTATGTTAACTCAGTCATTATTGTGATTGCTAATTTGTACTAAAAATGCAGAAAATTTACCCAGGGTTTAAGCTTAGAAAGTGCTTTCACACACAGGTTAACTCTTTTCATCTTCAGGTTCGCATCGGCAAAGAATGACTGAGTGGTTTTCAGGGTCTGGTTTTATAGGAGCCGGGAGAGCTCTCAGGTGTTTTGTTCTTCCTTCTCTCCATATTCATTCTGTAAAGATACTTTAGTTAATGAAGCAGATTTGATCCTGGACCCGATGCCTTCCCAAATCATAGAATTTGAGACCTGGCCTTTTCTTTTTTCAGTAAAAAAGAAAAAAAAAAAAAAAACAGTATAAATGAGTTAGTGAGGTCCAAAGAAAGGAAGAGAGTAGGTAAAGGTCACTCAGCCTGTAAATTTCATCCTTAGAAAATGAGGCCTGAAGCCTGTGAAATATCACCTTCTGGGACCTAAATGGGATCACATGTGTGAAAGGGGCTGGATTACTTTGCATCTGTCCCAGGAGTGAGGGAGGAGATATAGAGGCAGCTCTCGATTCCTTGGGGTCAGTAAAGTGATTGCAAAATGGTGGTTGATGAGACATAAAAGGAAAGTAAAAATGGAGACATGATTACAATGGGGGTGATAGATTAAAATTTAAGTTAAGCACATTGAAATGGAAATAAATTAAAATAAAGTATTGATCTTTTTAAAATAACTTCCCAGGTGGTGCAAATGGTAAAGAAGAATGAAAGAAGGCTTTGCTTCAGTGTATCTGACTTATTGTTACCCCATGGACTGTAGGCCACCAGGCTCCTCTGTCCATGGGATTCTCCAGGCAAGAGCACTGGAGTGGGTTGCCATTTCCTTCTCCAATGCGTGAACATGAAAAGTGAAAGTGAAGTCGCTCAGTCGTGTCCAACTCTTAGCAACCCCATGGACTGCAGCCCATCAGGCTCCTCCGACCATGGGATTCTCCAGGCAAGAGTACTGGAGTGGGGTGCCATTTCCACTGGCACCACATTGTAAAGAATCCACCAGCAAGGCAGGAGATGCAGGAGACTTGAGTTCAATTCCTGGGTTGGGAAGATTCCCTGGAGGAGGGTGTGGCAACTTACTCCAGGATTCTTGCCTGAAGTATCCCATGGACAGAGGGGCCTGACGGGCTACAGTCCATAGGGTCACAAATAGTCAAGCACGACTGAAGTGACTTAACGCATGCTAATCTTACAGCTAAATTAGAGCTTGTGAGCCTCATGACCTTGATGACAAATAGATGTTTTTCAGTTTTATCCCCAGGGTGGTCCAGCATTGGTGTCTTCCTATCCCCCATCACTCATGTGCAAAACATAGCTATGAATACCAAGTGGCCACATCTCATCTTCCAATACTAGGTAAGAGAGAACCAAGACTCCAGGGAGATCAACTGACTCCATGGGATGGAGAAAAATTAGGATGGAGTTTGAGCTACAGTGAGTGCCAGAAGATAAGGAAACTTTTTAAAAATGCAAGGATCATACTGCAAGGACAAAGGAGATAGTTTTAAGAAACTCCTACTTGTCAAGTTATAACAGTTTAAGCATCAAACAAGAATATTAACTATAGCTAATTGGAATGAATTGAGTCTATAAGAAAGCTATGACATTCAAAGATGAAATAAGTTCATTAAAATGTATAAGATGATAATTATAATACAAAAGAAAGGGTGAATGAAATTTTTAAATGAGCTAAAATTGGTAAGGAACTATTGCTATAGATGACATTCTGCTTTTCCAAGTAAATATAAGTATTACATTTTGCCTTTTTGTTTCTTTACCTAGGGAATAGAAATTACACCCAGAGGAGCAAAGATCTGTGAGCACAAGAGACCACAGGCAAAAATGAGAGTAGAAATCGTGCCAGTTGAGTTCCATGAAAAGAAAGTGAAAGTGAAGTCGCTCAGTCGTATCCCACTCTTTGCAACCCCATGGGCTGTAGCCTACCAGTCTCCTCCATCCATCGAATTTTCTAGACAAGAGTACTGGAGTGGGTTGCTATTTCCTTCTTCAGAGAATCTTCCTGACCCAGGGATCGAACCCAGGTCTCCCAAATTGCAGGCAGACGCTTTACCATCTGAGCCACCAGGGAAGCCCTATAGTTTCCATATAATGGGTCAAATTCAAGAAGACTACCTGATAGGTTCACTCAGCCTCTTATCTCCTAGAGAGTGAAATGTCTGCATGACTCCATCAGTTTTCCTGAGATGCAAAACATGTAGGTTGTGTTAAATTGTAAACTGGAGTTAATCGTCTTACATTAGTTTGCTAGGACTGTTGGAACAAAATACCACAGATTGAGTGGCTTAAACAGAAACTTACTTTCTCACAGTTCTGGAGGCTAGAAATTCGAGATCAAGGTGTCAGCAGGCTTGGTTCCTTCTCAGAGTCATGAGGGAGGAATCTGTCCCAGGCAACTTTATTTGACTTCTAGGTGACTATTTTGCTCTGTTTTTATATTGTCTTCCTTCTGCATATATCTATGTCCCAATTTACTTTCCTTATGACCTCAGTTTAATTAAATTATCTCTTTAAAGATGCCATATCCAATTATGGTTTCATTCTGAGATACTGGGGGTTAGGACTTCATGAAAGGAATTTGGGGAGGACATAAGTCAGCTCAATGCATCCATGACACAGAAATAATGAAGGGAGAGAGCAGAGACAGCAAGTTGCCAGAAAAGCCATGACTGTGGACATTCTGATTGACAAAATGAAACAACCTTGATAAGAAATACCTGCTAAGGTTTCACTCACTTTAGGAGTTCAAACTGTGGCCTTTGGTGTGACTACTAGTGAATTCACTGATAACTCAACGATCTCAGCTGGTCAACCATAATCTCTTTGCTTTATGGTCAATACATCTCTGTAACCTGGAAAGATGCAGCAAAATATATTAAAGTATGTGAGCAATGGAGAAATTAGCTAAACTTGTATGATCACTAATTTTCTGCTAGGCTGAGTATGAATATAATAATATATTTTATAAGCATTATGATACTTTGTGAATATCACATATTTGTGAATATGTTTCTAAGGTGTTTGAACCACTAAAGGAATGTTATACATTAGGTTTATGCTTTTGTTGAGGTAGAGAATTTGACTAAGGTTTGCAATCAACCTTTCAAGGTGTAAGATGATTTATAGTTTACATTTTGATTTACGAATAGAGAAAGTCTATTGAAATATTTAGAGAAAATTTACCTGGTATACTTCTAAGTATAAATTACATCGAACATTAAAGAAATCGCAAGTAGTAAATTTGATTGTTTGTACACACAAAAACTCCTTCAAAGTCAACTCCCATGAAAGTTTCCAAAGTTGGTTGGAGTTGGGAACAGGTGTGATGTGTGGCATGAACTAATGGCATTTACATTCAGCCCTCCGCTTCCTACGTCCCAGGACTCTTGACTATTAATTCCAGTATAAGCGAGGGAGGCTGACTTTCACTCAAAAATTTTTTGAGTGATATTATATTTATATCACTAACTCTATATCACTAATATTTATATTTATATTACTAACTTTAAAATTATATTTATATTTATCTCACTAACTTTAAATATTTGTAATATTTATATCACTAAGTTTAAAGTTAATGATATTATGATTAGTACAATTATATTACTAACTTTATCCTTTTGCAAGATTATGAGCCCTGGTGGCAAATAACAATGATTTTGCCTCATTGGAAAATGCTATGGCTGTTGTATTTCTTAAAGAGATGGGAATTGTGGAAGATACCTGTCATCAAAGAGATTTGCATCAAAAGAGTTCCTATAAACACTGACCTTCACTTTCCCTACTTGTGTTTCAGATTTCCCCACCACCTTATCTTTGCCTGTTGATACCCTCTCTTCCAATTTCTCAGAGATCAGCAAAGAATGGGTCTATTCTCCATGAAGAACTTTATAGTCAGGACATGTCACTGGCCAGAGTCTACTGTTAATAAGAAAATTGATTTGATAAATTAAATTCATTAAACATGTGTGTGATTCAAGATACTACTAAAGTATCACATTATAATTTACATTTAAAAATAGGGTTATAGGGGAGGCCAGTGCTTAATTTGAAGAAATTATCTGAGTACTAAGCATGAATTTAAATCTGCTTTATTAAATAGCTCCATGTCCTCATGACTGCTACATACCAGGTCCCCGATTTTAGTCACAGCATCACTGTTCATGGGGAACTTACTCCATAGAAATTAATACCAGTAGTTGTAAGTTTTTGGGTACTTCTTTCAGTACAAATTTTTATTTTGCATTCATCAAATATGAAATATTCCCTCCACCCTGTGGTCTATGTGTTATTTGCCACAAGGTGATAATCAGAGACTAAAAGATGTTAAGCTGTTTCTGGCAGTGATATCTGTGTAGAGCTGAAATTAAAAAGTTAGCCTTCTGGGTATACATCTAGTGGCTTCCCTAGTAGCTTAGTTGGTAAAGAATCCACCTTCCATGTGGGAGACCTGGGTTCCATCCCTGGGTTGGAAAGATCCTCTGGAGAAGGGAAAGGCTACCCACTCCAATATTCTGGCCTGGAGAATTCTAGTTGGCTTAAAGCTCAACATTCAGAAAACAAAGATCATGGCATCCGGTCCCATCACTTCATGGGAAATAGATGGGGAAACAGTGGAAACAGTGTCAGACTTTATTTTTTGGGGCTCCAAAATCACTGCAGATGGTGACTGCAGCCATGAAATTAAAAGACGCTTACTCCTTGGAAGAAAAGTTATGACCAACCTGGATAGTATATTCAAAAGCAGAGACATTACTTTGCCGACTAAGGTCGTCTCTTATACACATCTAGATGTGTATAAGAGACAGGTGTTACACAGGAAGTAATCTCTAGGGTTAAATGCTAAGGAAGTTATTATTAATACATAACTTTTCCTGACAACTCTGTATTTTGAAAGGCAAAACTCTCACATTGTATTATCTGAGACTATAACACAGTTGGACTGGTTTAGAGCAAAACTCGGGTATGGCAAGTGCTTTTAAAATTGATTGAAGGTTATAGAATATGTCTAAAATCTTGAGCATCATTAATAAAGCTCACTCTACTTGGTCTTATTACTCAATTCACATCCTTTCTGGGAGATGAACTATCTCAAAATTCAAGACCTAACAGTAATGTACCATTATTGCAGAGTTGCTGTGAAACATTCCTGGGGCTCTGACCGGGATGATTGAGAGGACTACTAAATGCTGAAAAGTGGATGTGACCAGGGAATGGCTTGGCTGTTTGCCAGTGCAAGAAATAACTTGATGCCGACGTTAAGCAAGTAGCTGAAGAATCTTTTAATAGTTTAGGCGCTTTTTCTAAATCCTCCAGTTATGCTTCACTGATTAAATTATTAAGAACCTCTGATTTAGCTGTTTCATATTTTAGATGTGAGTGGAGATGTTTTGAAATGATTTCCATTATTCATGGCTTCTTGTTTTTCAAAATTAAACTTATAGGATGCTGAGATAATCCCTTTTTATTAGGTCTGCAGACACTGAGAAGACACTAAAAAGCAAAATAGCTGTGTGAAAGTATCATTTTCCTTAACAATACTGTATTATGCTGGGCTGGTTTTTTCCCCCCTTAGCTGAGTTACAGACATTTCAATTAATGCTATTAAACCAGTTGTTAAGACCTTAAAAATGGCTCCAACTAACTTCCAGATGTTTTGTATGTGTGTGTGTGTGTGCTCAGTCATGTCTGACTCTTTGTGACCTCATGGACCATAGCCCACCAGGATCCTCTGTCCATGGGATTTTCCAGGCAAGAATCCTGGAGTCGGGTGCCATTACCTCTTCCAGGGGGTCTTCCTGACCCAGGGACTGAACCCTCATCTCTTGCACTTCCTGCATTGGCAGGTGGATTCCTTACCCACTGCACCACCTGGGAAGCTCCAACTTTCAGATTAAGGCCAAGATAAGATTCAGGCAAGGTCAAGGGAAGGACAAGACATTAAATTTAGGAACAGCCTCCCAATGTGTATAATTAATTTGTATATGATTAACGTTTCTAAAAATATTTCTCATTGTCACCTACTTTATATATGGCTTGCAGATAAGATTGTCTTTCNGGAATACCAGACCACCTAACCTGCCTCTTGAGAAATCTGTATGCAGGTCAGGAAGCAACAGTTAGAACTGCACATGGAACAACAGACTGGTTCCAAATAGGAAAAGGAGTACGTCAAGGCTGTATATTGTCTCCCTGCTTATTTAACTTATATGCAGAGTACATCATGAGAAACGCTGGACTGGAAGAAACACAAGCTGGAATCAAGATTGCCGGGAGAAATATCAATAACCTCAGATATGCTGATGACACCACCCTTATGGCAGAAAGTGAGGAGGAGCTAAAAAGCCTCTTGATGAAAGTGAAGGTGGAGAGCGAAAAAGTTGGCTTAAAGCTCAACATTCAGAAAACGAAGATCATGGCATCCGGTCCCATCACTTCATGGGAAATAGATGGGGAAACAGTGGAAACAGTGTCAGACTTTATTTTTTGGGGCTCCAAAATCACTGCAGATGGTGACTGCAGCCATGAAATTAAAAGACGCTTACTCCTTGGAAGAAAAGTTATGACCAACCTGGATAGTATATTCAAAAGCAGAGACATTACTTTGCCGACTAAGGTCCGCCTAGTCAAGGCTATGGTTTTTCCAGTGGTCATGTATGGATGTGAAAGTTGGACTGTGAAGAAAGCTGAGCGCCGAAGAATCTATGCTTTTGAACTGTGGTGTTGGAGAAGACTCCTGAGAGTCCCTTGGACTGCAAGGAGATCCAACCAGTCCATTCTGAAGGAGATCAACCCTGGGATTTCTTTGGAAGGAATGATGCTAAAGCTGAAACTCCAGTACTTTGGCCACCTCATGAGAAGGGTTGACTCATTGGAAAAGACTCTGATGCTGGGAGGGATTGGGGGCAGGAGGAGAAGGGGACGAGTGAGGATGAGATGGCTGGATGGCATCACGGACTCGATGGACGTGAGTCTGAGTGAACTCCGGGAGATGGTGATGGACAGGGAGGCCTGGCGTGCTGCGATTCATGGGGTCGCAAAGAGTCGGACACAACTGAGCGACTGAACTGAACTGATATATAGTTCATGGGGTCACAAAGAGTCAGACACGGCTGAGCGACTTTCACTCACAGGGTGTACATCTAGTTCACTTCTGACTAAGATTCAACGTTGCTTTACTTCTTGACTTTTAGTTTCCCATGCTTGTCTGTGAAAGCTTTGTGAGGTCCAATAATATTGATATAAAATTGACATAAAGAGAAGGCCTCCTTCCTTGGTGAGGTCCAGGGTGGTTGGGTACTTTCAACCTTCCAGTGCACTCTTCCCCAAAAACTTTAGTTTTGAAGATACTTCTTGTTTAAAGTTATATTTATATTGTATTAATATTTATACATTCATGAATACTAGAGGTGAGGTCTTTCCTGTCTTTAGTCTAGATGGGGCACAGTGTGGATGGATGATTATATGGGTACCCTCTTCCCCTTCAACTTGATTTTGGATCAAAATCTAGGTTTGCCATTGTTCGGAGTAGGGTTACCAGATTAAGGATGTGGACTGTCCTGTTACATTTAAATTTCAGGTAGACAATAATTCATTTTGTTATAAGTATGCCCTATTATTTGTATGTAACGTTTGCGATTTTATACTTTTACAAGAACTAATTTGTTATTTATTTGAAATTCAAATGTGACTGGGCATCCTGTATTTTATCTACCAGCCCTAATCATAAATTCAGCTTTTACCAAAGTCAGGCCCTTCCCAGGCAGAGAACTGAGGCTGATAGACAGAATTTGGGGCAGGCACTGAGGGTGAGTCTCAAAGGTAAAGAGAAAGAAAAGGCAGGCACAGAGGATGCGGTCAGACATTCCACGCCCCCTGGAGGACTGGGCCCTCTTACAGGAGGACACACTCTTCCCCTACCTGATATTGACCTATTTTCCTCCTTTCATTTCTCTAAAGCAAACAGTTTTGCTTTTGTGCTCACCTTACATTTGGGGAACTTCTAGATTTATCTCAACTTTTTTCTCTTATGTTGTCACACATATTCATAGTACACTGAAAGGCCTTCCCTGGTGGCTCAGTGGTAAAGAATCTGCCTGCAATGCAGGAGATGGGGGTTTGATCTCTGGGTTGGGAAGATCCCTTGAAGAAGGGAATGGCTACCCACTCCAGTATTCTTGCCTGGAAAATCCCATGGACAGAGGAGCCTGGCAGGTTACAGTCCATGGGGNGGCCTTCCCTGGTGGCTCAGTGGTAAAGAATCTGCCTGCAATGCAGGAGATGGGGGTTTGATCTCTGGGTTGGGAAGATCCCTTGAAGAAGGGAATGGCTACCCACTCCAGTATTCTTGCCTGGAAAATCCCATGGACAGAGGAGCCTGGCAGGTTACAGTCCATGGGGTCACAAAGGAGTCAGATACAACTTGGAGACTAAACCACCACCCCCAAAGTGTGAAAAGAAATTTTTTATTTCTTATTTAGCCCTTCTATTCTACTGGGTTATGGAAGATAATCTAAATTTAGACTACCTGGAAAATTAAATCTTATCCAATAATTTAGATTATTCGGAATCCTCCCTTTTGGGGATAAGGGATTTCCATGGAGTTAAATGTGCATTCTTTTGTATTATTTCCCTCTTTCCCCTGTGTGCTTAGGACATAGTGGGTATTCATTAGTATCTGTTGAAAAAATGGAAAGTACCTCATTTATCTACACCCTCATCCATAAATGATACATCAACTGTAATAATAACTGTATTTGTAGCTGCTGTGAATGGTGCATTGTTATATTACTTCTAACTTTTGAAGTGTCCTGTTACAGTTCATAAATAGAGAAACCAGGGTTCAGATGAGTTAATTTTGCCTGAGGTCATACAGATTAAATGTTAATAATAGCAGAGCTGAGAATAGACCCAGATATGTCAAACCTTAAAGTTTTCTATTCTATTCTACTGCCTTTCAAACAACAAAAATAGTGCGTGAGTTTTACAAGGTGCTTTGATGTACTTTGGGAAATGTAACGCGAATTGAAAAGAACTCTTGATTTGGTGTCAAAATACATGGATCTAAGCCAGGGTTTCTTAACCTTGGCACTACTATCACTTTAGTCTGGACAGTTCTTTTCTGTAGGGGGTTGTATTTGTGTATGGCAGGATGTTTAATAGCATCCCTGGCCTCTGCCCACTAGATTCCAATAGCATAATCCCTCTAATGTGACAGTTCCCAGTCTCTGAATATCACTAAATGTCCCCTGGAGGCAAAAATTACCCTTGGTTGAGAACTAGTGATAGTTAACCACTTGTGAGATTCTGGTCAGTTCATTTTGTTTCTCTGAGCTCAGTTGCCTCCATGTGGGACACAAATTATATTTTTCACCTGCACCATCAACCTCATCAGGTCAGTGCATAGCTCCAGTGAAATTAGAGGAAACCACATTGACAAAGGATCTGTTATATGTGGGACATCCCACTAAGCTTCGTCTTTTTTGCTCAGTCTAGCCACAACCTGTGAATACTGGTCTTGTCTCCATTTTACATATGCAGAAAGAGACTTTCAGAGAAGTATGGTAACATGTTCAACTTTACAGATTCAGCAAACATGAGAGAGTAGAATTAAATGTAGGTTAATCTTAAAAAAAAAAAAAGTGTATTGAAAAACTTTGAAGCCGTTTGGTCAACTCTAACCTATGGGACATGTGGAAAATTTGACAGGTCATTTCACTTGTTTATTGGTCAATATTAGTGCTTTGTAATACAGCAGACAACCACAAAATGATTTCTCTTTTGCTTAGCCAGGCGATAAGAGTGGGGAGGAAACTGGTAATATTAGTGCATGCCCCAATCTGAAAAAGTTGAATGCTGCTGCTGCTAAGTCACTTCAGTCGTGTCTGACTCTGTGTGACCCCATAGACGGCAGCCCACCAGGCTCCCCCATCCCTGGGATTCTCCAGGCAAGAATACTGGAGTGGGTTGCCATTTCCTTCTCCAATGCATGAAAGAGAAAAGTGAAAGTGAAGTCGCTCACTCTGTCCGACTGTTAGCAACCCCATGGACTGCAGCCCACCAGGCTACTCCTGTCTCTTATACACATCTAGATGTGTATAAGAGACAGNCGGCAGCCCACCAGGCTCCCCCATCCCTGGGATTCTCCAGGCAAGAATACTGGAGTGGGTTGCCATTTCCTTCTCCAATGCATGAAAGAGAAAAGTGAAAGTGAAGTCGCTCAAGCTGTCCGACTGTTAGCAACCCCATGGACTGCAGCCCACCAGGCTACTCTGTCCATTGGATTTTCCAGGCAAGAGTACTGGGGTGGGGTGCCATTGCCTTCCTCGGAAAAAGCTGAATAGACATTCCTTAATTTCCTTTGTGACTATGGAAATGAAAGTTCTTTCTTCACATCGAGGAAACAACCCAGACATTATAAAAGAAATACTGATATAGCCACTTCTTTTAAGATGAAAAGATAACATTTTATTCACATAACAGTAGTAGGCATTGTACAACCCTTGAATCTATCAAATCAGTATAATTTCATGGAGGATCAGTACTTTCAAGCTTTTAGGATTTAACTGCTTTTAATGGTTTTAGGTAATTATACTGTTATCATCATTTTCAAATAAGTGTAATTGGTATACTCTTCAGGGACTGAACAGGAAAACATGGTACTGTTTTTGCCAGAGAGAGAGAGAGAGATTGATTACTGGAGGAAGGAAGAAAGGAATGAAGGAAAAAAGGAAGAAAGAGACAGTATAAAAAAACCATTGGAAGAAGTTACAGGTAAGGAAGCTATAAACCAATATCTTTTTCTTTGCAGAAGGAAAAAGTGTGCTGAAAGTGATGCAAATTTGTAAATAACTGTCCTTTGGCCCCCCTGGAGATACTAATTCAGCTGCAGCCACTGCCTTGGTCTCCCCTACTTTCCCAGAGCCTCGGGGGGACAAAGTGTGGCCATGTCCCCAGGGATCACCTCCAGGGCTGCCATTCACTCACAGGAAGAGGCTAAAATGATCTGAGTTTGCCTTCTCAGCGGAACTTCATGCAGCTTGGGGACCTTCTCCCTTCTGTGGTTTTTGAAAGCTACGGTGGAGGCTTTATTCCCTTGTTTTAGTCACTGAGTTATGTCTCTTTCGAGGCCCCATGGACTGTAGCCTCTGTCCATGGGATTTCCTAGGCAAGAATACCGGAGTCAGCTGCCATTTCTTCTTCTAGGGGACCTGCCTGACCCAGGGATGGAACCCTTATCTCCTGCATTGGCAGGTGGATTCTTTTCTGCTGAGCCACCAGTGCAGTCCTTGATTTTGTGGAGTGAGTGCATGAGTGAAGTTGCCCAGTCATGTCTGACTCTTTGCGATCCCATGGACTATAGCCCACCAGGCTCCTCCATCCATGGAATTTTCCAGCAAAGAGTACTGGAGTGGGTTGCCATTTCCTTCTCCAGGGGATCTTCCCAACCCAGGATCGAACCCAGGTCTCCCTCATTGCAGGCAGATGCTTTACCACCTGAGCCACTGGGGAAGCTCTGGTGATTCCATTACCTAAAGCTGATTGCCTTTCTCTGCTGCTGCAAGGCAGCTTGAACATGATAAAGTCCTATTGTTTTACATTAGAAAGAAAGTGTCTGCTTCCATTATTTCATTCAAGCCTCTAATCCAGTCTTTTACTTAGTCAGGACGGGGGTGAGTTATTTCTTGCCTGGAAGAACATTCTGGAGCCAGAAGAGATGGTGGTGAGCTTCTGGAGGGAATGTATGGCTCCTGGTGGGAGAGGTGGCTTCACCCAGCCTTCTGGAACCTCTCAAGAGTCACAGAATCAGACCTACCAGGGACACAGAAACTTCAGTTTTCAAGATCTTTTTAAAAAATTATTGTGTTTCTTTCCCTTCTTGGTCCAGATCACTTGTGTTTTTCATTCACTGTGATTGGTTTAGCCAGATGGCAGTCACATGTTCTGTAGCAGAAATCAGAATGATACTAAGGATGAGGACTTAGTTTCTGCTCACTCACTAATTAACTTTGTGATTTCAGGTGAACAGTTTCCCTTTCTGGGCCTATATTTCTTTACAAACACTATGAAGAAGATATTGTAACTTTGTCACTGATTACTAGTCTCCGACTGATTTTTTTTTTTTTTTTTGGGGAGCCTGGTGGGCTGCCGCCTATGGGGTCGCACAGGGTCAGACATGACTGAAGCGACTCAGCAGCAGCCCTAAGGGGGCCCTTTGCAGCACAACCAAAAGGAATGTGGAAATCCCTAAGCAGTATATCCACACATGTTGTACACATTCTTTAAAAGTACTCTGTACATGAAAAAAGATATGGAAAAGCCCCTAGCAAAACTGGAAGGATGTAGTTGTGTTACTGTGATGGTTATAGTCTTTGGATGGAGTGAAAGGACCCTTGTTTCTGACCTGCAAAGGCCTGTGGGCTGCTGGCTTTGCCCAACATTGACTAAGACAAAACCAGAGGTAGAGCTTCAGAAAGCTGGCTTGATTTTCTTTGGTGAGAATAAGAGTTTGAAAAAGTATTGAGCAACTCAAGGAAAGAGGGGAGAAGGCAATGGCAACCCACTCCAGTACTCTTGCCTGGAAAATCCAATGGACGGAATAGCCTGATAGGCTACAGTCCATGGGGTCACGAAGAGTTGGACAGGACTGAGCAACTTCACTTTCACTTTTCACTTTCCTGCATTGGAGAAGGAAATGGCAACCCACTCCAGTGTTCTTGCCTGGAGAATCCCATGGATAGGGGAGCCTGGTGGGCTGCCGCCTATGGGGTCGCACAGGGTCAGACATGACTGAAGCGACTCAGCAGCAGCCCTAAGGGGGCCCTTTGCAGCACAACCAAAAGGAATGTGGAAATCCCTAAGCAGTATATCCACACATGTTGTACACATTCTTTAAAAGTACTCTGTACATGAAAAAAGATATGGAAAAGCCCCTAGCAAAACTGGAAGGATGTAGTTGTGTTACTGTGATGGTTATAGTCTTTGGATGGAGTGAAAGGACCCTTGTTTCTGACCTGCAAAGGCCTGTGGGCTGCTGGCTTTGCCCAACATTGACTAAGACAAAACCAGAGGTAGAGCTTCAGAAAGCTGGCTTGATTTTCTTTGGTGAGAATAAGAGTTTGAAAAAGTATTGAGCAACTCAAGGAAAGAGGGGAGAAGGCAATGGCAACCCACTCCAGTACTCTTGCCTGGAAAATCCAATGGACGGAATAGCCTGATAGGCTACAGTCCATGGGGTCACGAAGAGTTGGACAGGACTGAGCAACTTCACTTTCACTTTCCAGCATTGGAGAAGGAAATAGCAACCCACTCCAGTATTCTTGCCTGGAGAATCCTGGGGACAGAGGAGCCTGATGGGCTGCTGTCTATGGGGTCGCACAGAGTCGGACACGATTGACACGACTTAGCAGCAGAAGCAAGGAAAGAGACCGTGAGAGAAACAGAGCTCTGAATGGCGTTTCTTAATAAAGCATTTCCTCCAATTGAAAGGAAAACCAGAAGCCAGGGTAACCAGGAACCACCCTGACGGGTTAATCATCAGCTGCCTCTCCCCAAATTCCTCGAAATGCTAGACCAGCGCGGGAAAGACTTGCTGACACTGGTGGCATGGAAGGATGGCAGAGAAGCTTGCCTGACGGCAGAGCTCGTCTCACTATGCTCCTTGCAGGTGAGGATTTATTCACTTGCGCATGCATTCACTCATTCACCCAATTAGGAATACTGCAGTCTGTACATAAGATGTATGTGTGTGTGTGTGTGTGTGTTATTGCTTAGTTGTGTCCAACTCTTTGCAGCCCCATAGACTGTAGCCCACCAGGCCCCTCTGTCCATGAGCCTCTCCAGGCAGGAACACTGGAGTGGGTTGCCATTTCCTTCTCCGAAAGGAACTATAGAAAGAAAGAAAGAGAAGTCGCTCAGTCGTGTCTGACTCTTTGCGACTCCGTGGACTGTAGCCTACCAGGCTCCTCCATCCTTGGAATTTTCCAGGCAAGAGTACTGGAGTGGGTTGTCATTGCCTTCTCCAGGTACACAAGATATAACACCTCTATTTTCAAGTTCACCAGTTAGTGAGTCCCCTACATGCTAGGCTTGAGAACATAGAGGTGAGCCATATTTCACAGGTTCATCCATCTCTAGGAATCTGAAGGCAGCAGACATGTCCTCTCTGAGAAGCCCCCAGTCTGGATGAGATGCCTATCCATCATAGGTGCTCCTGAGGTACTTTGCCCTCAACATCACCTCACACACTGCAATGGGAGCTCTGGGCCCTTCTTCCCACAGCTCTGGTCCCAGAGAGCTTAGCATAACACCCGGTACCTAGTAGGTGCTCAATGAATAATGGTTGGAAGACTATAACAGTACTTCTCAGCACTTCTGACAGCTATGCCATCCAGTTACTTTGCTTCCTTTTTTTCTAGTTTAATTTTTTAATTCTTTATTTATGTTTTTTTAAATTGAATTATAGTTGATTTAAAATATGTTAGATTCACATGTACAGCAAAATGATTCAATTATACATATACATATATCTGTTCTTTTTCAGATTCTTTTCCTTTGTAGGTTATTATAAAATATTGAGTATAGTTTCCTGTGCTGTACAGTAGATCCTTAGAGTTTATGTATTTTATATACAGTATTGCTTGTATATGCTCTGTTGCTCAGTCACGTTGGACTCTTTGCGAATAGCTGAGCAGAATCCTCTGTCCATGAAATTCTCCAGGCAAGAGTACTGGAGTGGGTTGCCATTTCCTCCTTCAGGGGATCGTCCTGACCCAGGGATCGAACTCCTGACTGCTGAGGCCCCTGCTGTGCAGGCTTATTCTTCACCGCAGAGTGACCTGGGAAGCCCCTATACAGCCGTGTGTATATGGTGATCCTGTTTTCCTAACTCATCCCCCTCCCTCAACCATGAGCTTGTTTACTATGTCTGTAGGACTATTTCTCTTTTGTAAGTAAGGTATTTTGTATTTTTAAATAGATTTCACAAATAAGGGTTATCATATGGTATCTGTCTTTTCTATCTATGTTCCTTATCTAGCCTCGCAAGGTCTGTGAGCTCTGGAAGGGCAAAGCCCCGCCTCTTTCTGCCTGACCACAAATGAATGATCCCTTCTCGGGATATACAATGACCCCGGCCTGAGCTCAGATCCAGGACCCTGCCACATCCGGCAGTGAGTGTATCCTGTTTCAATTTCCTCATATCAAAATATGAAAATGATTTCCACATCCAGAGCTACTGAAAAAAAATTAGAAAGAATGCCTGTGACCTGCCTAGGACACACCATTGCAAATGATGGGCACACAGTAATTACTCACTATTAATAGAAACTTCAATTTGTTTAAACTTCTAAAGCTCATTGAATTGGCAGAAAAACAGTCTCTCTCTCTCTAGAGAACTTGTAGTTACACTTCTGCCAGATTCACCAGTCTGTAACATTTTGCCACATTTGGTTTATTGTCCTCCATACGTACATACAGCTATATATCCATACACACATGTATCTGCATATACATGGACCTATGTATAAAGTCGAAAATATTGTTTTTCTGAGCCATTTGAAAGTAGTTTACATATATTCTACCCTTTTACTTACTAATATTTGGTGTGTAATTCCTAAGAATTAGAATATTCTCTTAAGTAGCCACACTACTGTTCCACTGGAGCTTCCCTGATAGCCCAGTTGGTAAAGAATCTGCCTGCAATGCAGGAGACCCTGGTTCGATTCCTGTGTCAGGGAGATCCACTGGAGGAGGGGTACACTACCCACTCCAGTATTCTTGGGCTTCCCTTGTGGCTCAGCTGGTAAAGTATCCACCTGCAATTCAAGACACCTGGGTTCAGTCCCTGGGTTGGGAAGATCCCCTGGAGAAGGGAAAGGCTACTCACTCCATTCTCTCCTGGCCTGGAGAATTCTATGGACTGTATGGTCCATGGGATCACAAAGAGTTGGACACGACTGAATGACTTTCACTTCACTTTTGCTGTTCCATTTAGGGAATTTAACATTATTCCAATACTTTCATTAAATCTACCTTCCAATATCACATGTTTGTGAATTGTCCCATGATGTCCTTTAAGCCCTTTCTCTTTCAATACAGAGTCTGGGGGCCATTTGGTGCTAACGTCTATTTAGTCTCCTTTAATCTGGAAGGTTTCTCAGCCCTTGAAGAATCCAGACCAGTTATAGACTGTTCACTGTGGGTTTGCTTGATTTTTCCCTTTTGATTAGATTCAGGTGACTTGTAAGGGATGGTGTTTCCTCCTCAACACATTACATCCAGAGGCTATGGTCTCCACATGCTCCTCACTGGCAACGGTAATTCTGAGCACAAAGCCTGAGTGTCATCCGTTTTCACCAGTGTATGGTGACTGGTCTTCCTTTTTCAACTAAGAAGCAATCTGTGGGGAGACCCTTTGACATCATGCCAGTATTCTGCTCCTCACCACATCTTCCCCTAGATTTGGATCAGCACTGATGATCCCTGCCTACTAGATCCTTCATAAGATGGATCAGCATTGTGATTCCAGTACTCTAGCTCTCTCCACTTTTCTAAAGAAAAAAAAGCTATTTATGTTTGGCTGCACCAGCTCTTCATTGCTGTGTGCGGGCTTTCTCTAACTGTGGTCCATGGGCTTCTCATTGCAGTGGCTTTTCTTGTGGAAATTGGGCTCAGTAGTTGTGGCCCTTGGGCTTAGTTGCCCCATGACCTGTGGAATCTTCCCAGGGATCAGACTCATGTCCCCTGCTTTGGCAGATGGATTCTTAACCCCTGGGCCACCAGGGAAGGCCCCTCTCTCCATTTTCATCACAGGCATTCTACAATAAGAAAGAACTCTTTTTGAGTTGGCAAGGTGATGCATCTAAGGATATTTATCCTATTGTCAGAAGAGAATGGGACAAGTGTGTTGGTAAGAGAGCAAGCTGGAGATGAAGATCTATATGTTAACCCCTGAGAAGCCCCGAGAATGTCTCGGAACAAAGGGAAATAAAGCCAAGGGATCATGGGAAATTCGGCACGGGAATCAGAAAGAAGTTGCAGTTGCAGGAGATTCAATGGTTCAGGGAGAACCTGGGTAGGAGCTGCAGGCAAAGGGATGGGTCAGATCTCACTGGGGCCACATTCTAAATGGTTGTGGAAACTCTTTCTACCTTTAACCCTGTTTGTTCTTACATAAAACTGTGATCATCATGCTGACCTCATAGCGTTTCCCCACGTTCTAGACAGAAGTTGGATCTAATGCACACTATACAACACCACGTAGGTGCTCATCCAAATGAGCTCCCCCTTTCCTGCTTCTTTTCCCTGTGCATTGTTCAGATGTTGCCATGGAAACACACCTCTCTGCTCACTCCAAGGTCTCTTTAAAGTTGTTGGGATTATTTCAAAAGTTTGGTGTTTAAAAAAAATCTGAAATGAGAAATTCTGAAGATAATAATATGCTATATTTCTGCTAATAGTAAGTTAAATGCTCAAAAGCCACTTCGGAGCTTAACTAGGAAATCTCAGAGATGCTTACATTTCAAAATTGTCTTAATTATTTTTGGTCAATTAAATACGACCTACACAATTTTGCATGATGATAATAATATCACCATTTTATTAGTGTCAACAAAACACAATCATAATCATGACTGCTTTTCAAATTGAATATGTAGTATTTTTGCTACCTCCTTTTCCATCCTCACAACTGTTTTGTCAGTATTCTTTCCATTTTACAGATGAAGACACTGAGACTCAGAGTGTCCATGAGACCTGCCCAAAGTCTTATTGCTGGAAAGGGGCAATAGGTATACTTTTTCTCCAGAATGTATATACTTTGCATTCCAGGTTACTTCTGGACAGTGATTTCATTTCAATGTGTTGAAAAGAATGTTTTCCATTTGCTTCTTCTGAACTTGATTTAGGATAACCAAGTGCAATCAATCATCTGACTGAGGCAGAGATGGTTATTTCTCAACAAATATTCTGGGCATCTCCCTTCATTTCTCACTTTCACTTGCCAATAGGCTGAGGCCAGTGATTCCTTCTGTCCAAAGAATCTGAAACAGAATGATACATTACTTCCAGGTGAAGACAGTTAACAAGCCAGTGTGCTTCTCCCCCATTTATCTTTCCCATGCTAAAGTGACCTTAGAAGGAACATGCTAAAGGGGCTAAATTATAAGCTGAAGAAACCCTGGATCTCTGAATCACAGGATGGAGGAGCATCCCAGGCAAGCCACATCAGACTTTGTGTGTGGAAGAAATCAACTTCCATTTTTCTAAGCCCCCATGATCGTAAAGTATATTTGTTACTGCAGCACAATCTAGCCTACCCTGACTAACACACTAGGGGATCATTTTTTGGTGGCCAGTTGTCATGGAAGGCATAAGAATCTCATAATTTGGGGTTCCAAAGTGGCTAGGGGACTCCACTTATCACCATCAAAATCGAAAATCAATGACCTAACCTCTCTCTCTCTCTCTCTATGTATATGCATACACACACACACACACACATATATATATATATATATGCAAATCTACCATGATCTTGTTCTTTAGAGCTGGAGGTGGAGGTGTAAAGAAATAGAAACTCCTTCCTTTTCTGTACTGAGATATACATTAAGCTAAATAGAAAAAAAAAAAAAATCTTTCTCCTCCAACCCAGAAGGACAGAGAAAGAAGGATCTGTAGGAAGAGGCAGGCATATACTTGGGAGAACATTTTAAATATTGTTACCACAAAAAGCATCTGCAAATATCAGAATCTAAAAGAAAGGAATCACAACTAACGAGATGTAACCTGATTAGAAAAAATCATTTCAAAATCACTGTGGGTTTTCACTTCTGCACTGGAAGGCTAAGCCTTGCCTGAATCTTATTAATAGGAGAATGATGCCAAGATAACTAAGACTGATAAGGGATAAATACAATTTGGCTTGATTCAACTGCAAACATCACATGTTTTGAAAGATTATTATAAGTGACTCTCAAATTTGGATAATTCTTTTCTAAAGTAAGTTTTGTTGGCCTGTAAAAATATTTTTCAATTTCCCTAGATGAGAAATGGGAGAAAGAGGTTAATTAAAAGTCAACTGAAGACTACTTAGGCACTTAAACATGTAATTTCTTGAGCTTCAAACTTAAATAGCTCAGACTATAAAATAGCTGACTCATGATTCATGACTTTACTCTTTAAACACTGGTTTTTATTTCCTTGGTTTGATTTAAATTCTTTCCTAAAACTTTGCAGAATCTTAGGTTTTGAATAACCAGCCACGTCCGCATTTAGATGGGTGAATGAGTCTAAGTTTGCAAGCAGAGAGATCACTAAGATCGAAAGAGTCTCTTTAATACCTCAGAACGCTGATTGCAGGTTTCTACAAATCTAACTTATGCTCTCTCCGCTGCCTCTCTGCCTCCCATTCTCACACCTTCCCTCTCCCTGTGTGAATTATCCAGCTGATACCCATCTTTCAGAATCCCACTCATTCCTCATGATCCAGATCAAACTGCTATTGCTTTGAGATAGCTTTCCTGATCATGACGGTCTTTCCTTTTTTTGATTTTCTATTATATTATCTGGGGAAACCACTGGCCATTCTACAAAGCTCGTATTGTGTTGTTAAGTGTCTTATTGCGTTTACATGCCCTATCTCCTTATTTACCCTGTAGATTTCCTGGGATCTGCCACTCTCTCCAGTGCCCTGTAGAACATCTGTAGTTTTGGCCTGATAGTAGATGGAATTGCCAAAGCTCTCATGTGGTGCCTGCATTCAGGATTTATGTTCAGCTCTGTCTCCAGATGGACAGGGAGGCCTGGTGTGCTGCAGTCCATGGGGTCACAAAGAGTCAGACACGACTGAGAGACTAAACTGAACTGTCTCCAGTACTAAGTTGGAAGAGCTACAGTAGTCATATACTCCAGCCCGGAAAGAAGGTCACTGTCCAAAGCCCAAGGCCCGTTGTTTAGTCTCTCAGTCATGTCTGATTCTTTGTGACCCCATGGACTGTAGCCCGCCTGGCTCCTCTGTCCATGGGCTTTCTCAGGCAAGAATCCTGGAGTGGATTGCTGTTTCCTTCTTCAGGGGATCTTCCTGACCCAGGGATTGAACCTGTCTCCTGCACTGGCTGGCAGGTTCTTTACCCCTGTGCCAGCAGGGAAGGCCAGCTGTAGACTCTTGCCATTGAGTGAGACCGATTGCAGGGCCATTTAACAGACAGGAAATCCTGGCCAGAGTTTAAAAGTGTTCAGGAGACATATTTGGAGTGTGCCATATTAAAAATGAAACCTTGTTTATTAAAATTTAATGACAACTTTGAACATGCATTAAAGGAAGATTAAGAGTTTTCTGTACTTGCTAATAGAGTCTGAGAAATTCAGCTCATTATGGGTAAGTCATTCATGGGACACAGCAGGTAAGCCTTGTTTTACCTTGAGGAACACCTTCCAGAACTTTTAAGATTGGGAGATCTGATGTTCTCGCCAGGCTTCAAGCCATTGTACATATTTCCCATTTGTCTACAAGTATCCTTTACTTTAGCAGGATAACTTCTTTGTTAGGAGGGTTTTTATTTGATTTTGTTTTGCATTTTAATCTTTATAAGGACAACTTCACACACCTTAAATACCTTCTTTTTGGAGAAGCAAAGAGTTCTTTTTTCCCGTCTTTATTCCTCACCCCGAGTTAAGTTACTTGTTTCTATCATATGCATCCTATACTTCCACAACGGTAGCAGTCTTCTACTGTGATTTCTTTATTTAATTATCCCCTTTCTTGATAGCCTAAGTATGTGTGTGCATGAGCGCTCAGTCATGTCCAACTCTTTGAGACCTTTTGGACTGTAACCCGCCAGGCTCCTCTGTCCAGGGGATTTCCAAGGCAAGAATATTGGAGTGGGTTGCCATTTCCTTCTCCAGTGGATTCTCCCAACTCAGGGATCAAATCCCTGTCTCTTGTATCTCCTGCACTGGCAGGTGAATTCTTTACCAGCTGAGCCGCCAGGGAAGTCCCCCTGATAGCATAAGCTCTATGAAGGCAGAAACCAAGCCTGTCTTGTTAACTGCTGAATCATTTTCCCCTTACACAGTGCCTTGATACATCAGGCACTCCAAAAATATTTGTTGAAAAAAAAAAAATAGTTTCCAAACTTCAGAGATGAAAGAGGAAAACATCCAGGCAAACTAGAGCTGTGCCTTTCAGTTCAACCTAGCTAAAATCCTTCACATTATTGAAGAAGAAATTGACATTTACACTAGAAATCTAACTGTGCAGTATTTATACAATGTATTTATTAGGAAGACAGTAAGCTAGAGTTCTCATTTTGTGGGTGAATTTTACATTCTTACCTACATGGAATGTGTTGTCCTAAATTTTCCTTAACAAACCATTTTATAGATGCATCTAGATTCTGTAGCCCCTACCTGATTATTTTGTTAAACATTGTCCCCAGAATGGAGACTGCGTTTATGTGCTCCCTTTATACAAGGGAGACATAACTAATACTTGTTAATGCTTATATTAGAAGCACAAACACAGCTGTTGAGTACTTATTATGTGGTAGTTACTGTTCTAAAGTATTTATATCAATCATTGGAGACCACAACCCCTGTATGAGGTCAGCACCATTATTATCTTAATTCATTAATTTATACACCAGACACATACAGGTGGATTCCTGCCACATACAACGCATTGAAATGAAAGTGAAAAGTGAAAGCTGCTCAGTTGTGTCTGGCTCTTTGCAACCCCATGGACTGTACAGTCCATGGAATTCTCCAAGCCAGAATACTGGAGTGGGTAGTCTTTCCCTTCTCCAGGGGATCTTGAAAACCCAGGGATCAAACCCAGGTCTCCCACATTACAGGCAGATTCTTTACCAGCTGAGCCACAAGGGAAGCCCAGTGCATTGAAACAGGCATTAGGAAATATGACAGGGATTAAAATGAGTGTAACATTTTGGCCCATTGGAATTTACATCCTAGCAGAGCATAAGAGAGCAATAAGACAAACATCAATTAAGCTAAATGTTAAGAGTGTTACCAACAAGTGTAGCAAGGGAGGGAGAAGGGAGTTCTGGGTTATGCAATTTTTCAGAGAGAATTCATTGAAGGCTTTACTGATAGGGGACATATGAGCAGAAATGGGGAGAAGGGGAGAGAAGGAGCCATTCAGATATCTGGGGGAAACAGCATGAAGAAAATCCCAGGCTAGGGACATGTTTGGCTTCCCTGGTGGCTCAGAGGGTAAAGCGTCTGCCTGCAATGCAGGAGACCTGGGTTCGATCCCTGGATTGGGAAGATCCCCTGGAGAAGGAAATGGCAACCCACTCCGATATTATTGCCTGGAGAATCCCATGGACAGAGGAGCCTGGTGGGCTACAGTTCACGGGGTTGCAAAGAGTTGTACATGACTGAGCGACTTCACTTTCACGTTCACTTTCACTTTCACTTTCAGGGACATGCTGGAATATTTGGGATCAGGAGTGAATTTCATGTAGTTAGAGTACAGGAGCTTCCTCATTAGCTCAGCAAATAAAGAATCCACTTGCAATGCAAGAGACACAGGAGATGTATGTTTGATCCCTGGATCGGGAAGATCCCCTGGAGAAGGAATGCACTCCAGTATTCTTGCCTGGAAAATCCCATGGACAGAGGAGCCTTGTGGGCTACAGTCAAATAAATGGGTTCCCAAGAGTTGGACATGAGTGAGCAACTAAACACAGACATACATAGACATACATACATAAATACATAGAGTACAAGAAATGAGTGAACAAGGAGAACTCTGTGAAGGAAGGAACAACTAACATGGGTCTTAGAGATTATTTTGTGAAAGGCTCATTCTGAATGGCAGAGGGTATTACTGGGGGGTTTGAGATGAAAATGACATGAGCTGGTTTGCATTTTAAAAGGGTATTCTGGTTTCAGTAGTAAATAATTCACCTGCCAATGCATGAGACTCAAGAGACTCAGGTTCGATCTCTGGGTAGGGAAACTCCCCTAAAGTAGGAAATGGCAACAACTCCAGTATTCTTGCCTGGAGAATTCCACGGACAGAGGAGCCTTGTGTGCTACAGTCCATGGGACCACAAAGAATCTGATGCGACTGAGTGACTGAGCACAGCAGAGCACCCAGCACTGGTTGTGTTGAGAATAGATTGGATGGGTCAAGGGCAGGGCTAGGAAGCCCAAGTAGGGGACCATGGCAGGAATCCGGAGAGGTGGACAGGTGGCTGAGACAGGGCTGTACTGGTGCAGGGGATGAAGACTGCTTGGGTTCAGTGGTTTGTTTTTTGGTTGTTGTTCTTTTGATTTATTTATTTTTTGAGGGGATTTGCTGATGAATGGGATATGGACTCTGAGAGAATGAGAGAAATCAAAGATGACTCTAAAGCATTTGTGCAACTGTAAATGTTGAGTTGCTATTTACCGAGATGGGAAAGAAAGAAGAAAGGCCAGCTTTAGGATAAAAGATGGTGGGTTTAAACTTGGACAGTTTTGTCTTAGGTTCCTGTTGAAGAGCCAGTAGAGACGTTAAAGAGGGATTGGATATATCTGGAGTTCAGGAGACAGTTTGGGGCTGAAGTCACAAATTTGAGAGACTTCAACATAGGAATGGCATTTAAACCCTAAAAAATGAAGTGGGCTTATCTGGGAAATAAGAAGGAGCAGCGATTCAAGAACTGAGACCTGGAGCAGTCAGTATTTGGGTGTTGTGTCCATTCAGGGAAATAGATGCTTCAGCAGTATAAGGGGCTCCTTAGCCATTTTGCCAGTGAAAGATAGAGGGAAGATGCAGGAGAGGGTGGGTAAAGCCTCAGGCCACAGAGCAGACCTAACACCTCTGAATGGGCAGAGTCTGGAGGAAGCAGAATTATTAATAGGCAAAGTGAGACTCTGACTATGATGCAGTTTTGACAATGTCTTGGCAATCCCAAGGAGGAGATCCAAAATGAAGCTTCCCTTTAACAAAGCCCCAGGTTGGACAAATGGTGTGTGTATCCATGTTCTGTCATTGACTAGGGCCATTGAAGGGCATAGGGCTTCCCTCACAGCTCAGTTGGTAAAGAATCAGCCTGTAGTGCAGGGGACCCTGGTTCGATTCCTGGGTCGGGAAGATCCATTGGAGAAGGGATAGGCTACCCACTTCAGTCTTCTTGGGCTTCCCTGGTGACTCAGCTGGTAAAGAATCCACCTGCAATGTGGGAGGCCTGGGTTCGATCCCTGAGTTAGCAAGATCCCCTGGAGAAGGGAAAGGCTACCCACTCTAGCATTCTGGCCTGGAGAATTCCATGGACTGTACAATCCATGGTGTCACAAAAGAGTTGGACATGACTGAGTGACTTTCACTTTCATTTTCTTCATTGAAGGGCGTGGCCTCAGTTTAAATTCTGCAGTGGAAACCAGTGGTGGTGCCGCTGAAGGTGGATAGCTGATGACACTGCTGTCAGCTTTTTATCAAGTTCTTTCTTCAGAATCTGAGCAGCATACCTCCATGGTGGCCACAGTGATGAATTCACCCATGAGAACTCTGAAGCCCAGAAAGATGAGGTAACTAACTAGTCCAACATCACACAGCAAGTAAGTAGCAGCCTGTCTGCAGATCTGATTTTTAACCAAAATGCAAGACTGATTCCCTCCAATGAGCATATGTGTGAGCATCAAATAATGAACTTGGATTTTATTTGCCATTGTACAAAGAACTTAAACAGCAACAGCCATTGGTTTGAGGCAGCCTCAATGGAAGAGGTGGACCTACTCAAAGTCTCCTTTTTCTCTTTGGTGCTGAAATTTTCTTGGAATGTTTTCTCCATCTTCCTCCCCACCCAGCTCCCCACACTCAGGCACATAAACCCTGCCTGTTTGATCCCTGTGCCAAGTTTGTGAAATAGTCATAGATAACTAAAAAAACCGCTTCCTCCTTCATGAAGCTTTCTTGGGTTCTTAAGCAAACGCAACATTTAACACTTCTAAATTTTTGTAATACTTTAATCTGATTGCCATTCATGACTTCATGCCTGCAGTGATAAACATGTTCTTCCCATCTCTTCATCATCAACTCTTGGTCCTTGGGTGCTAACTTGAAGGATCAAGGTACAAGGCATGACCCATTGTAGTTCAACAACTGCTACTCTCCCATCACAAGACTTCTTCAGTCTGTCCTGCTTTCGGAATGAATTCTCTGTGCCTTTTCAGAAGCTGACATTTCTATTAGGTGGTGCAGTGGTTAAAAATCTGTCTAACAATGCAGGAGATGCAGGAAACACAGGTTCAATCTCTGGGTCGGAAAGATCCCCTGGAGAAGGAAATGGCAACCCACTCCAGTATTCTTGCCTGGAAAATTCCATNTGTCTAACAATGCAGGAGATGCAGGAAACACAGGTTCAATCTCTGGGTCGGAAAGATCCCCTGGAGAAGGAAATGGCAACCCACTCCAGTATTCTTGCCTGGAAAATTCCATGAACAGAGGAGCCTGGTAGGCTATAGTACATGAGGTTGCAAGTAGTCAGACATGACTGAGCCGTTTCTCTTGAAATTACTGCCTTTTCTCCAAAGTTCAGCCAAAGAGCTCCCTTCTTCAGAAAACTTCCTCTACCATCTCCTAGGAGTCTCATCTAGATATCTCTACTCGGTGTTCCCACTCACACCATGTTAGCATCTTTCAAAGACTCTTGACAGTGACCTCAAGTTAGAAATATATTTTACATCATGACTTGGTGCACAAGCCGACACATACACAGCTTCCCACGCAATTGAAATGCAATTGTCTCACCAAAATTTTTGCATCTTTACTGCTGTGCAATGCCCACTGATATATTCTGGTCTGTTTTATTTCTTTTTTAAAAAATGCTGTCTGCAGCCTACTAAATTGATTTAATGACCTGCCAATGGGTCTCAACACACAGCGTGAAAAACACTGCCCTCTATGGACCTTCATTAATACACTCTGCTCACAGTACTGACATCATTAGTATACTTGTCTGTTTCCCCCGGCAGGCAGTAAACTCTGAGGGTAGGGATCATATCTTATTCTTATTTTCTCTTCTATTTTAGCACAAGTAAATGTCTGAGGAATGAATAAGTGAGTGCAGGCAGGCTCTAAAGTCTTGACAACCGCCCACTGCGAGTTTGAAAATGTAACAGAGTTTCCAGGATGCTGAAATGTTTACCTTAGACTTAGTAGAAACTTCTCTCTTGCCCCATGGATGTTTGCCTCCAATTATGTCCTGGGTGCCAGTGGTACAGTTAGCCCAGTAGGCTTACTATTCTGGAAAGTTCTCTTTTTCCCCTTCATCTGTGTTGTCAGAACAGGAGCTACCATGAACATACAGAGCTACTTCTCTGGACTTAGCTGACAGTCCAAGGGTGGATAGCCAGCATGAGGTGAGCGTCTTTCTTTCTTTTTTTAAAAACATTTTGTTATTGATATAGAGATGCTTTACAATGTTGTGTTACTTTCTGCTCTACAGCAGGGTGGGTCAGCTATGCCCATGCACGTATGCCCTCTTTTTTGGATTTCCTCCCCATTTAGGTCTTCACAGAGCATTGAGTAGAGTTTTCTGCTGTAGAGTAGGTTCTCACCAATTATCTATTTTATGCATAGTGTCTCTAGTGTATATATGTCAGTCCCAATTTCCTAATTCATCCCATTCCTCCCTTTCCTCCTTGGTATCCATATGTTTGTTCCTTCTGTTTTGTAAATATGATGATCTGTACCATTTTTTTTCAGATTCTCTCTCTATTTATGTTTAATATAAGGTATTTGCTTTTTTCGCTCTAATTTACCTCATTCTGCATGACAGTCTCTAGGTCTGTCTATGTCTCTACAAAACACCCAACTTCATTTTTTTTATTGCCAAATAGTATTCCATGTGGGCTTCTTTGATGGCTCATTTTGGTAAAGAATCTGCCTCCAGTCTGGGAGACCTGGGTTTGATCCCTGGGTTGGAAAGATCCTCTGGAGAAGGGAATTGGCTACCCACTCCAGTATTCTTGCCTAGAGAATTCTGTGGACAGAGGAGCCTGGTGGGCTACAGCCCATGGGGTCACAAAGGATTGGACACAACTGAGCAACTAGCACTTTCAATTTCACTTTCAGTATTCCATTGTATATATGTAAGTTCCTTAAAAAACTAAAAGTAGACCTACTATGTGACTCACCAATCCCACTACTGGGGCATATACCCAGAGAAAACCATAATTCAAAAAGACACATGCACCCCAATGTTCATTGCAGTCAATTTGCAATAGCCAGGACATGGAAGTAACCTAAATGTCCATCAACAGAGGAAAGGATAAAGAAGATGAGGTGAGCTAATTTCTAAATCTGTGATCAGAATGAATATAAGTCAGTCCCTCTCAGGTGAGAGATGTTTCCTACTACATGGAGTAAGTCCACTCCTAGCAAGATATTGAGGGTCACGTGGGACTGTAGGTACAAACCAAGATAGGGATAAAAAGACAATGTCTTCTGGCAGCCTTCTGTGCTCCTGGTTTCAGTTTTCTTAAAAACCAATAGATCCTACATGTATCCCCTCACCTTATTTAGCCCCTTTGTTCAAATGCCCTAATATTCAGTCCATACAAAATTCTTGTTAACTGATGCTGGTTTCTGTCACTGGGAAACAAAATTCTAAAATTACATGAGTGACTTGTCAAGGAGTCCCAGACAAGCATCCGATCAGGTGCACAGTGACTGGTGGGTATTAATAAGGCCCTGCTCTAGGCACTACCATTACCTTAAATCCTCCAGGAAGTGAGCCCTGGAATGTTTTGCATGAGCGGGCAAAGAGTTTTCAGTTCAAACCAAGAGAAGCATCTAGGTTGTGCGAGAAAGGGCGGAAGGAGAGATTTTTCTTCCCACATATACACCAGTACAATACAGTCTGGTGTTTTGTTCCTCAATGTTTTCATCTATAGAATCAACACAGTTCTAAATTTGGTTGTGAAAATTAAATAAGGTTGTGAACAGGAGGAAGTATCACAGGTTTTGACATACAGTGGATCATTCCATATAGGTCTTCTGACTCCTCATTTTCTTCTAAAAGGCATTGATGTAGTCTTCTCATTTTAAATCATGGGTTCTTAACATAAATATGTGGAATCTAGAAAAATGGTACAGATGAACCTATTTCCAGGGCAGGAATAGAAATGTGACAAAGAGAATGGACATGTAGATGCAGGAGATGAAGGGGCGGTGAAATGAATTGGGAGACTGGGATTGATACATATACACTACCATGCGTAAGTTAGGTAGCTAGTGGGAACCCACTATACAGAGCAGGAAACGCAGCTAGGTGCTCTGTGATGACTTAGATGTGTGGGATGGGGCTGGGGTGGGAGGGAGGTCCAAGAAGGAGGGGATATATTTATACATATAGGTGATTCACTTCACCGTACAGCAGAAACTAACACAATATTGTAAAGCAATTATATTCTAATTTTTAAAGCGTTGTTGTCTTTGATAAAGCAGAGATGTCCTATCCCAGTGGTTCTTTTTATTTAGTTTTCTAGTCTCTTCTCATTTGCTGAATTGCTTTATTTCCCCATGATTTAAATGTTTGCTCTGAGTCATAAATAGTGATAATGACCCCACATTAGATAAAGACATTCTTATTTTTTTAGAGCAGTCCTAGAAAGACTTGTAAATGGTCTAACATCGCATGGGTCTTGATGACAGACATTTCCCTGAATAGAGCATCTGTCCCCATTGACCAGGACAAAATTGTTTGTCCCTCTTTGCCAGACAGATCTTGAAGTAGCTTGTCTTATCAGAGCCTGATACTGAATTGTCAGGGAAAATTGAGTTTCTGAACCTGCCATGTTGTGTAGTGGCCAGAAGCCCACTGTGGAGGACAGCCTGTGTGTGTTAGCCACTTCTGAGTTCTGACCTGTGTGCATTTGTCTGGGAAACTCAAGATTCTACCTTTGAGTCCTGGGGGAACCTCTGCCACCTAAGCCTGTCAGATGGAGGTCACTTTGGGCTGGGTTAGTGCTCTGCACTCTGGACATGGCTGGCATAAAGCTCTGTCTGCAACTTGGCCCAGGAAGTTATCAGGTGGAAAATAAGGTGATGGGGATAGTTCCATGTCTTTCTTCAGTGTGTATTGAGTTCCTACACCAGGAGAAGCAGCGCGTAGAAGGTAAATCCAAATTAAGACAGAAAATGCAAAAGATGTTACATATATCTAGACCCAATGGGGGTGGGCAGCTGGGGTAGATTGGGGAATGAAGATGCCAGAATCACTTGTGAGACTTTGATCACATTGCCCAAGACCCTCCACCTTGAATCCTGACATTTAAAGACACTATCAGAATTAACTTGGCTGAGGGGCATTTTTCTGTGATTACGTCATTGACAATTAAAAAAAAAAAAAAGTCTCCCAGATGATTTCAGTATACTGCTACCACTCTCAGATAAACAATTTTTCCCTGTCCATTTCCTCACTCACTAATAGCCTCCTCTACTATCCTGGCTGTGGATTCAATACATTGTTCTTATAGTTACATAAGAGGGCTCTCAGGTGGCACAGGGGTAAAGAATATCCCTGCCAATGCAGGAGACACAGAGATGAGGATTCATGAGGGTTCGTGATCCCTGGGTCGGGAGATCTCCTGGAGGGGGCAATGGCAACCCACTCCAGTGTTCTTGCCTGGAGAATCCCATGGGCAGAGGAGCCTGGTGTGCTGCAGTTCCATGGGGCCACAAAGAGTCGGACCTAACTGAGCACAGGCGTAATAGTACATAAGAGAGAAAACTGGGTGATGCTGGATTTGACCCTGGAATTGAGTGTTTCTGGCCTCTTGTCAAACTTTCTTTTGACTATTATCCCAACATTTCCAAACTCAGAACTGTTTCCTCCCCACACCCCAAAATCTCTGTGCACCAGAGGCTGTGATTCCCTTTCAATCAATGCCACTAATATGGAGTGACAGAACCATAAGCTCAGAAGATAACTTTGAGATCACTTTGTTCATTCAACTCCCGCTTATCTGTAGACTGAAATGGCAATTCACTCCAGTATTCTTGCCTGGGAAATCCCATGGACAGAGGAGCCTGGCGGGCTATAGTCCATGCGGTCAAAAAAGAGTCAGACATGACTGAACGATTGAACACACACAGAACACACACAACCTGCAGATCGTGAATCAGGACCCAAAGAAGGAAAGCGGGATCTTTAAGATGAACAAATCTGTTAGGGAAAGAAGAGGGCCTAGCACTTAAGTTGCCAGAACTGACTTCATTTTTTGATTGTCTGATCCTGGTTATAACTACTGTTAGGTCATGGAATCTTATCCAGTGATGAAAACTGATAGAAGTATAACCTGTCAACTGACTGCACAGATCGCCTTGCTATTATCTCAACATCATGCATGTCCATATTTTTTGATTGTCTGATCCTGGTTATAACTACTGTTAGGTCATGGAATCTTATCCAGTGATGAAAACTGATAGAAGTATAACCTGTCAACTGACTGCACAGATCGCCTTGCTATTATCTCAACATCATGCATGTCCAGGATGAACAAAAAAAAATACCTTGTTAAAGGATCCAACTTAGAAGTATAGAAGATGAAGTAAATATTCTATAAGAAGCTACTCAAAGATATAGTCAACAATGGTAGTGGTTTTTATGCAGATAAAAAAAAAAGAATAACAATAGCAAAAGGCTACAGCAACAAAGCCAACGTTGATATGCAGACGTGAACTTTTATATCTTTAAGATGAACAAATCTGTTAGGGAAAGAAGAGGGCCTAGCACTTAAGTTGCCAGAACTGACTTCGTTTTTTGATTGTCTGATCCTGGTTATAACTACTATTAGGTCATGGGATCTTATCCAGTGATGAACACTGATAGGAGTATAACCTGTCAACTGACTGCACAGATCGCCTTGCTGTTATCTCAACATCATGCATGTCCAGGATGAACAAAGAAAAATACCTTGTTAAAGGATCCAACTTAGAAATATAGAAGATGAAGTAAATATTCTATAAAAAGCTACTCAAAGATATAGTCAACAATGGTAGTGGTTTTTATGCAGATTTAAAAAAAAAGAATAACAACAGCAAAAGGCTACAGCAACAAAGCCAACGTTGTTATGCAGACGTGAACTTTTACCCCAATATTCATTCTATTCTGATGACAGAATCTCTGTTTTCCTTCTTGAGAATCATTCTTCCTCCATTTTCCTGCATGTGATCTGAATACACAGAGAAGAGAAGATCGTGACCCAAGACTGGCATCTTTGTTCTGTTGGTGTGGCTGTAACAAATGATCATAAACGTAGAGGTTTACCATTCTGGAGGTCAGAGGTCAAAAATGGTTCTCATGGGGCTAACCTCATGGTCTCAGCAGGCAGACTGTTTCCTTTCAGAGGCCCCAGGAAGAGAATATGTTCCCTGTATCTTTCAGATTGCACAGTCTGCTGGTCTTTCTTGGCTTGTGGTTATTTTATGCTAATTTCTGATTCCATTGTCATGCTGCCTGACCTCTGACCCTTCTGCATTCCTCCTATAAGAATGCTTGTGATTCCACTGGGGCACCCAGATCATCCAGGGTAATCTTTTTCTCTCGCAATCCTTAATCAAACGACATCTGAAAAGTTCCTTTTGCCTTGTAAGGTATAAAATTCACAAGTTCCTCAGATCAGTGAACATCTTTGGGGGGCTACTAATTGACCTCCCACAATTAGTCATTCAAAGTATCAAATTCCCTAAGCAATTGTCATTGTTTTGGGTGAGCAAGTGACCCAGGTTCAGCCAATCGGAAGGACTCCTGGAAGTTGTGCATGTGATAACAGGAAGAGACTCTCTCTGCTGGCATTAGGGTTGTGGGGGATTGGACCAATACCTGCTCCTCTGTGGGTGTCCTGCCACCTGATGGGCAGGGCTTGTCTCTGAGTTGGAATCACCCCATTGATTGGTTCTGTCCAGGTCTATGTTCAGACTTGGCATTTTGGAAATAAATGTGCTTCCATGTGCTGAAGTCAGTTGAATTTTGTTGTTGTTGTTATTTGTAACCAAAAAAAAGTCCTCCCAGTTATAAACAATAATCATTTTATTGAGTTCTTACTTTTTACCCAGGATTTTATATGGATCATCTCACTTTACCCTCACAGGGCCCTGTAATAAGTTGGTGGCTTTCATTATCCTCACTTTGCCTGTAAAAGTGTGAGGTCTACAGACTTTGAGTCCCCAGCTCAGGGACACAGAGCAGGTAAAGGGAATGTCCTGGATATCACAGTTTGTTTTCAGAGATTTAGTTAAGTTCAGTTGCTCAGTCCTGTCTGACTGTGAACCCATGGACTCCAATATGCCAGGCTTCCCTGTCCATCATAAACTTCTGGAGTTTACTTAAACTCATATCCTTAGCGTCAGTGAGACCATCCAACCGTCTCATCCTCTGTCGTCCCCTTCTCTTTCTCCCTAAGCAGTCAGTTCTTCGCATCAGGTGGCCAAAGGATTGGAGTTTCAACTTTAGCATCAGTCCTTGCAATTAAAAATATCCATGGCTGATTTACTTTAGGATTGACTGGTTGGGTCTCCTTGCAGTCCAAGGACTCTCAAGAGTCTTCTCCAACACCACAGTTCAAAAGCATAAATTCTTCAGCGCTCAGCTTTCTTCACAGTCCAACTCTCACACCCATACATGACAACTGGAAAAAACATACCTTTGACTAGATGAACTTTTGTTGCCAAAGTAATGTCTCTGCATTTTAAAATACTGTCTAGGTTANGTTGGCAATTTGATCTCTGGTTCCACTGTCTTTTCTAAATCCAACTTGAACATCTGGAAGTTCACACTTCATGTACTGTTGAAGTCTGGCTTGGAGAAATTTGAGCATTACTTTGCTAGTGTGTGAGATGAGTGCAATTGTGCTGTAGTTTGAACATTCTTTAGCATTGCCTTTCTTTGGAACTGGAATTAAAACTAATCTTTTCCAATCTTGCAGCCACCACTGAGTTTTCCAAATTTGCTGGCATATTGAGTGCAGCACTTTCACAGCATCATCTTTCAGGATTTGAAACAGCTCAACTGGAATTCCATCACCTCCACTAGCTTTGCTTGTAGTGATGCNAGATGAGTGCAATTGTGCTGTAGTTTGAACATTCTTTAGCATTGCCTTTCTTTGGAACTGGAATTAAAACTAATCTTTTCCAATCTTGCAGCCACCACTGAGTTTTCCAAATTTGCTGGCATATTGAGTGCAGCACTTTCACAGCATCATCTTTCAGGATTTGAAACAGCTCAACTGGAATTCCATCACCTCCACTAGCTTTGCTTGTAGTGATGCCTCCTAAGGCCCACTTGACTTCCCATTCCAGGGTGTCTGACTCTTGGTGAGTGATGAGTGAGTGATGAGTGATGAGTGGTTATCTGGGCCATGAAGGTCTTTTTTGTACAGTTCTTCTGTGTATTCTTGCCACCTCTTCTTGATATCTTCTGCTTCTGTTAGATCCATACCATTTCTGTTCTTAATTTTGCCCATCTTGGCATGAAATGTTCCCTTGGTACCTCTAATTTTCTTGAAGAGATCTCTAGTCTTTCCCAGTCTATTATTTTCCTTTATTTCTTTGCATTGATCACCGAGGAAGGCTTTCTTATCTCTCCTTACTATTCTTTGGAACTCTGCGTTCAAATGCATCTTTGGATATCTTTCCTTTTCTCCTTTGCCTTTAGCTTCTCTTCTTTTCTCAGCTATTTGTAAGGCCTCCTCAGACAACCATTTTGCCTGTTCACATTTCTTTTTCTTGGGGATGGTCTTGATCCCTGCCTCCTATACATTGGCATGAGCCCCTGTCCATAGTTCCTCAGGCGCTCAGTCTATCAGATCTCATCCCTTGAATCTATTTATCACTTCTACTGTATAATTGTAAGGGATTTGATTTAGGTCATACCTGAATGGTCTAGTGGTTTTCCCTACTTTTTTCAATTTCAGTCTGAATTTGGCAGTAAGGATTTCATCATCTGAGCCACAGTCAGCCCCTAGTCTTGTTTTTGCTGACTATATAGAGCTTCTCCATCTTTGGCTGCAAAGAATATAATCAATCTGATTTCAATATTGACCATCTGGTGATGTCCATGTGTAGAATCTTCTCTTGTGTTGTTGGAAAAGAATGTTTCAGAGATTTAACCACTCTGCTAAAAATAATCTTTGTGATATTAAAGGAAAAGCCTGGGTAAAATGGTAGGGTATCTATAATAAAACTGTAAGAATGTAAGCAAACTCTGCTAACAACCATTACAGGAAGAGGCAATATCTTTCGGGAGCACTAAGAGACATTTTTAGGGGAGGAGTATATTCTATTTTTCTGTATAATTGGAGTTATCATTTTTAAAATGGAAAACAGTGTTTATTTAGCCAGAGAGAAACTCTTTCCTTGCCAAACTGTGCTCGAGTGTCAAGTTTGTGATCCTAAGTATAGCAGACAAGGTTTGAAGTTTAGTATAACAGTGTGCTAATTGCTGCATTTATACTCATTCTTCCTGGGAGTTGGGCTGGAAATGTACAAGTGTGCATCACCCATCATGCTGGTGACACAAATAGGAAATGTACATTTTTTTCTGGCAGAGAACTGGGGTAAGAATGTTTCAGAGATTTAACCACTCTGCTAAAAATAATCTTTGTGATATTAAAGGAAAAGCCTGGGTAAAATGGTAGGGTATCTATAATAAAACTGTAAGAATGTAAGCAAACTCTGCTAACAACCATTACAGGAAGAGGCAATATCTTTCGGGAGCACTAAGAGACATTTTTAGGGGAGGAGTATATTCTATTTTTCTGTATAATTGGAGTTATCATTTTTAAAATGGAAAACAGTGTTTATTTAGCCAGAGAGAAACTCTTTCCTTGCCAAACTGTGCTCGAGTGTCAAGTTTGTGATCCTAAGTATAGCAGACAAGGTTTGAAGTTTAGTATAACAGTGTGCTAATTGCTGCATTTATACTCATTCTTCCTGGGAGTTGGGCTGGAAATGTACAAGTGTGCATCACCCATCATGCTGGTGACACAAATAGGAAATGTACATTTTTTTCTGGCAGAGAACTGGGGTAACATATCTCGGATAGGTAGAATAATGGCAGAGTTTTGAAATGACCTTGTTTTCTAGCTACATAAAACTTTAAGGTACATATATATGTGCATTCATGTACAAACATATACAGAAGTCTAAACATAAT
>SJYX01003490.1:363242-427828 GCA_006410675.1 Oreotragus oreotragus
TGTGTGTGTGTGTGTGCATGTGCACACTCAGTTGCTTAGTTATGTCTGACTCTCTGTGGCCCCATGGACTGCAGCCTGCTAGGCTCCTCTGTCCATCAAATTTTCCAAGAAAGAATATTGGAAAATATTTGTATATGTAAGGAAAGACCTTACATATATGTTCATGACCACTCGCCAAACTTTGAACTCCCTAATGAGATGGCTGGATGGTATCACGGACTCGATGGATGTGAGTCTAAGTGAACTCCGAGAGATGGTGATGAACAGGGAGGCCTGGTGTGCTGCGATTTATGGGGTCGCAAAGAGTCGGACGCGACTGAGCAACTGAACTGAACTGAACTGAAAGGCTTTCAGTAAAATATTTTTAAAGACAAGGTGGAGAGGGGCAATGTTGGTTGTTGCAAACTTCTTGATGCAGGAATCTTTTGTTGGGGTAGGTCAGGTCACAATGTTTCTGTAAACCTCCAACAAAACCAGTGCTATTCTCCATTCTGAAACTTTTTAAGTTCAGTTCATTTGTTCAGTCATGTCTGACTCTTTGCAACCCCATGGACTGTAACATGCCAGGCTTCCCCATTCATCACGAACTCCCAGAGCTTTCTCAAACTCATGTCCATTGAGTCAGTGATGCCATCCAACCATCTCATCCTCTGTTGTCCCCTTCTCCTCCTGCTTTCAGTCTTTCCCAGCATCAGGGTCTTTTCTAAGAGTCAGCTCTTCACATCAGGTGGCCAAAGATTGGAGTTTCAATTTCAGCATCAGTCCTTCCAATGAATATTCCTTTAGGTTGGACTGGTTGGATCTCCTTGCAGTCCAAGGGACTCTCAAGAATCTTCTCCAACATCACAGTTCAAAAGCATCAGTTCTTTAGTGCTCAGCTTTTTTTATAGTCCAACTCTCACATCCATACCTGACTACTGGAAAACCCATAGCTTTGACTAGACAGATCTTTGTTGGCAAAATAACGTCTCTGCTTTTTTCTCTGCTTTTTAATATGTTGTCTAGGTTGGTCATAGTTTTTCTTCCAAGGAGCAAGCATCTTTTAATTTCATGGCTGCAGTCATCATCTGCAGTGATTTTGGAGCCTCCCCCAAAATAAAGTCTGTCACTGTTTCCTTTGTTTCCTCACCTATTTGCCATGAAGTGACAGGACCAGATGCCATGATCTTAGTTTTCTGAATGTTGAGTTTTTATATATAAATGGAAAAGTGCTATACTCTTACAGGTAAGAGCATTGAGAATAGGCTATCCTATATATTTCCAGCTAGAGGCAACATTTTTTTTTTTTATTTTTAATTGGAGGATAATTGCTTTGCAATGTTGTGTTGGTTTCAGCCATATGACAAAGTGAATCATCTGTAAGTATACATGTGTCTGCTCCCTTTAGAGTCTTCCTCCCACCCCACCCTCCCCATCCCACCCCTCTAGGTCATCACAGAGCACCAGGCTGAGGGCCCTGTGTTATACAGCAGCTTCCCACTAGCTGTCCATTTTATGCATATATTGTTATGTTTCAGTGCTACTCTCTCAATTCGTCTGACCCGCCCTTTCCCCCAGTGTGTCCACAAGTCCACCCTCTGTGTCTGTATCTCTGTTACTGCCCTGCAAATAGGTTCATCAGTACCATTTCTCTAGATTCCATACTGTTGTTCACTGTTCAGTTGCTAAGTCATGTCTGATTCTTTATGACCCCATAGACTGCAGCTCACCAGGCTTCCATATATATATATATGTTATTACACGGTACTTGTTTTTCTCTTTCTGTCTTACTTCACTCTGTGTAACAGGCTCTAGGTTCACCCACCAACATTCTTCACTGGAAGCAAAAGCAATACAAATATCAAAGTAAAAGACACTGATCTACTGTGGAGTCAGATTAGTTCTTCCCTAACCACTCCAGTATTCTTGCCTGGAGAATCCCAGGGATGGGGGAGCCTGGTGGGCTGCCGTCTATGGGGTCACACAGAGTCGGACATGACTGAAGTGACTTAGCAGCTTTACAGAACTAGGGTTTTATTGATCTCAAAGATCATATTCCTTTCATTACACATTTCTGTGGAAATCCTGTAGATTTGCACTAAGCATCACATGACTTAGTATTCAAATGTGAGCCATCTTCAAACATTCTTTCATTGTTTTATTTATATTTATTACAACCACACAGCCTTGTATTTTACACAGCCTCTACTACTGAGAAGTGAGACTTAGGTGACCATGTGAGCTTTAGAATTAGATTCGAATTTGTTCCTGTCCATATTAAAGCCTGATTAGTTGATGGTGGACAAGTTGTGTAACTTTGCTAGACTTTGGTTTCATCATCTGAAGTTAGGGAAAATAATTGCATCCTCACAAGATTGCTGAGAACATTAGTAAAGACATGCATTCAAAGTTTATGACATTGGAAGCTGGGTAATTGTTCATTTTTCTTTATCCTTTCAGAATGTTGGAACAGCTCATGGATGTGGCTTAATATATTAGCTAAATTAAACTTAAACCCTTCTTTCCTATTTGCTGATTCCATCACCCCCCCCCCCACACACACAAAGCATACCAGAACCAGGATTAACTGGCTTTCTGATAAAAATACTCCATCTTTCAGCGTAGCTCAGCTGGTAAAGAATCTGCCTGCAATGCAAGAGACCCTGCTTTTATGTCTGGGTCAGGAAGATCCCCTGGAGAAGGGATAGGCTACCCACTGTAGTATTCATGGGCTTCTCTGGAGGCTCAGATGGTAAAGAATCCACCTGCGATGCCGAAGACCTGGGTTCAATCCCTGGGTTGGTAAGATCCCCTGCAGGAGGGCATGGCAACCCACTCCAGTATTCTTGCCTGGAGAATCCCTGTGGGCAGAGGAGCCTGGCGGGCTACAGTCCATGGAGTCACAGAGAGTTGGACATGACTGACCAACTAAGTGGTACGCTCTTTCGCAAAAAATGTGTCCCAGGACCAGGAATAACTGGCCTTCTGATGAAAATACTCTTTCAGGCAAAGACAGAATTCATGCACTGGATCAGAGTTGCGTGGCAGTTCCATTTTTATAGTATGGTGAGTGGTATATTTTGCTTCTCTTGTTTGCTTTTTTCTTGAGGTCACAGAAATGATGCCATACATTATCACAAGTGCCCACCCCCATCTCCCAAACATCTGTGCTCAGAGCATATGTCTGCTGAGACAAATGGCTTCATCTTGCTGCTATCTGGCCTCTCATGTGCTGGCTGCTTTGAAGCATGGTACATTTATTTTGACCAGCTCTGCCAAATAATGACAAGTTTATGGGGGAATTAGGAAGAGAAAATCTTTGTTTTTCATCTGGAAAGAACTCCAACATGTTTATTAGCCATCATCATCCCCCTTAAATCATCAAGGTTTAAGTATATTCAAGAGTCCCTGGGCCTGAGGTTAAGTTATTACCACTGGTTTATCTTGAGCAAATTTTGACTTGTAAACACACACCCATGTGGTTTGAATTTCTTCCATCGTAGGCTTAAAATATGAGAATGTAATTAGCGAGTCTTGAAGTTGAATGAATTTATGAGCATGCAAACTCTTGAGATAAGCCAAGCGCCTGTGGCAACACACCACCCTAACGAGAGGCTTCTCAGGGATTTCCTGAAAAAGGATTTCCTTCTATAGCCCAGCAGGATAGTTGTTAGAGGTTCTCCTTAGAACATTATCTGGGTAAGAAGTTTGACACCTAGGAGGTGACCTCAATATATCCTTCTCCCTCTCCCCCAACATCAGGTTCTGTGGGTTATCTGTCACTCAGGCATCCAGTCTCCTTCCACTCTCAGCTCTTTCTCACTCTTTAACCTGTTTACCCTACAGCCAACTATTTTTTTTCCAAACACAAATCTCATTACATAACGGTCTACCCATCATTATACCCCCATAATACAGCGTGCCTGCCAGCATTAGATGCTCAATAACTAAGCATCCCAGGCATCTCGGCTGGCTCAGTGGTAAAGAATCCACCTGCCAATGCAGTAGACACAGGTTCGATCCCTGGGCTGGGAAGATCCCCCGGAGAAGGAAGTGGCCACCCATTCCAGTCTTCTGTGAGAAATCCCATGGACAGAGGGGCCTGGCAGGCTACAGTCCATGGGATTGCCAAAGAGTCTAACCCTGTTTAGCGACTGAACAGCAACATCACCACAGCTCATCATCGCACGACTGATGAACGGCTGAATAAGTGAACTAGGCATTTTAGGTAAATCTCACCTTCATCTTCCCTACCTGAGATAACGCTCAATACTATTCAAGTAGATCAAAGGAACATAATATCTGTGATTTAGGTACTTGTGAACAGTACCACAGACTGGCAAAGCTGCTTGATTCAGTAAGAATTTTATTTTCCAGTAGAACAGATCTCTTTGAAAGAAGTTAATAAAGGAAAAGAACCTTCCTCTAATTTTAAGAAAATCTTCATTCTGGTGAGCCAATATGATACCTTGAGACTCAGCTAGAGATGCTTGAAAAGAGAGCATATGTACTCACAGTATCAGTGCCAGTTGGCAATGATTGAAGTCAGTAAATGAAAATCATGTTAAGACAAGTTCTAAAACTCTGTTACACCAAGAGGCAAGTTCTGTGTGCTGGTGGAGCAGGGAGGGGGCGCAGGGAAGATGATATACGAGGTTAACTGATAAACTTGGCACTCCTCTTATAACAATTTAACTTGAATGGTGGTGGAAGTAGGGAAACATGTAATGTTTATGCTCCCAAAGTTTATGTCATATCCACCAAATCCTTGTTTTAATTTTGCACAGTTTCATATTTAATGTATTTTATATGCCTCATTTATGTTTTGATAATAAAAAAAATTAATTCCCATGCATCAGATCAATTTTCTACAGCAGTTTATTCAAATTAGATTTTTGTTATACAAACGTGTAATTCTGCTGTTTCATTTTCTATCTCAGTGAGTTTTTTTGAGTCACTTTGGGCATTTGTTTTATGTGATTTTAGCACTAAACTCTTTAAATCAATGCATCTTCAGTCTTGCCTTGTTTTCTCATATTGTGTATTAAATTTGTGAGGAGGGGTGCTTGGAATCCTCTTGAAAGATCTCAAAGCCTACTGTCTGTTTCAAAATTCCAGGGCTGTTTCAAAGAAAGATTATGACTCCCTGACGCCATTTTTGTTTTCTGGAAGTTTCCAGTAGCTTTCCTTTTCTTTTTAAATTTTTTCCTTGAAAAGTGTGCCCTTGTCAAATGATCATTCTCTCTCAGTCTCTGCAGTGCAGAGGGTGCCTCAACCTCACCACCAAATTCTAGAATTTTCTCAGCGGTGCCTTGTCCATGAATAGTTGTTAGTTCTTTTTCTTGTCAGGTATGTGTGTGGTGGGGGGAAGCAAAGTTGGGAATAAACTGTCACCATCTTGGTGATGTCACTCTTGCCAATCTACATTTTCAAGCATTATTTTTATTCTGTTTAATTCTTTTTTTCTCATAGCATCCTTCTTTCCATACCCTGGTTGAATCTGGGCTGTATGTTCCCTAAAATAGCTTCACAGCACCCTGTTCTCTGGGCTTACATTTATTGCTGTCTCGATTTAAATTTACTATCTTTATTTATTTATTTTTTTTCTTGCTACAACTACATCTTCTCTGATAAGGACTCTAGCCTTGGGGGAAGGGACACCCTTCCTAGTTTCCCCTTTCTTGGATATTCTCCCTAAACTTTAGGTACTCTAGAGAATTCTCTTAAATCTTATAGATACACTTCTATCATAGATTAATAATTCTTTTTTTTAATATTTTATTTACTTACTTATTTTTTTAAACTTTCTTTTTTATTATTATTATTTTTTTTACTTTATTTTACTTTACAGTACTGTATTGGATNACTTTAGGTACTCTAGAGAATTCTCTTAAATCTTATAGATACACTTCTATCATAGATTAATAATTCTTTTTTTTAATATTTTATTTACTTACTTATTTTTTTAAACTTTCTTTTTTATTATTATTATTTTTTTTACTTTATTTTACTTTACAGTACTGTATTGGATTTGGCATACTTTCTCTTAGTTTTTATTTTCAATTTTGCTGGAGTATATTTTCAAGTAACTTCCTAGGAGTGAATGTTTGGAGTATATATTTCATACATTTTTGTCTGTCCTGACAATTGGCCTTCATATACAATTCTGAATTTGAAAATTACTTCTCCCTTATTACTTTGGAATCCTCTCTCTATTGTTCTGTGGCATCCTGTGTTCTTAATGTATCTGAAGATACTCTGTCCTTCCTTTCTAAGTCATGCCACATGGGCATGTGGGAACTTAGTTCCCTGATCAGGGATGGAACCTATGCCCACTGCATTTGCAGCACAAAGTCTTAGCCATTGGATTACCAGGACAGTCCCCTGTCCTCTACTTCTTTGTAGATAACTTATTTTTCTCTCGGTGATTGTTAACACTTTGTATACTCTTCAGTGTACTGACATTTCTTCTTTTTTTTTTTTAATTTTATTTTATTGTGAGAAGAACCAACGTAAGACTCAGCCTATTAACAAAGTTCTGAATGTATAATACATCACTGTTGACTATAGTTACAATGTTTTAGAGCATATTTCTAAAGCTTATTCATCTCATCTGACTGATACTTTATGCCTGCTGATGACTGCCTCTCTGTTTACCCCTGCCCTCAGTCCTGGGCAACCGCCACTCCATACTTGGATTCTATGAACTTGAACATTTTAGAAACCTCCTGCAAGTGGAATAGTGCAGTATTTGCTTTTCTGTGACTGGCTCATTTAAATGAAGCACAATGTCCTCATGATTCAGTCATGCTATTGAATATCGCAAAGTATCCTTCTTTGTCAAGGCTGAGTAATGTTCCATTGTGTGTATAAACCATGGTTTCTTTATCTATTTATCTATAAATGTGTCTTTAGGTTGTATTGCCTAAGGTAAGTAGCGCTGCAGTGATCACGGGAGTGCTAATTCTCTTCAAGATGTTTATTTCTGTTCTTTTGGATCAACATCGAGAATGTGACCGTGGGATCATATGATAGTTCTATTTTTATTTTTTTGAAGAACTTCCATACTATTTTCCATAGAGGCTGCACCGTTTTGTATTTCCATCAACTGTTTAAAAGTGTTGTAGTTTCTCCACATTTCACCAATACTTGCTGCCTTTTTATTTTATTTTTGATAATAGCCATTCTGACAGGTATGAGGTGGTATCTCATGGTGGTTTTTATTTGCAATTAGCAACATTGACCATTTTTTTTTTCCCATTTATCTACTGACCATTTGTATATCTTCTTTGGATAAATGTTCATTTAAGTCCTTGTTTTAAAATCAAGTTAAATGTTTGTTTGTTTTTCACCACTAAATTGTTCTTTATATATTTTGGAGTTTAATTTGTTATGAGTATGTGATATGGTCCAATTGTTGGTAATCCCTTAAAATTCAAAGTTTGAAATCCTAATCCTCAATATGATGATATGAGGAAGTGAGATTTGGGAAGGTACTAAGTTATGACGGTGGGCCCTGCATGAATGAAGTTAGTGCTCTTATTAATTCTAGAGTTTGTGTTGTCGTTTTTAATGGAGTCTTTATGGTTTTCCATATATAAGATCAGGACACTTGTAAATGGGAACAAGTCTACTTTTCTTCTAATTTATATGCCTTTTATTTCTTCTTCTTGTCTAATTACTCTAGGACGTACAGTAAAGTATTGAAGAGAAGTGGCGGGAGTCAGCAGGCATCCTTGCTTCGTTCCTGTTCTTAGAGGAAAGACTTTCCATCTTCTGCTGCTGACTATGACATTACCTTGTCATGAATGGCCTATATTGAAGTAATGTCCTTTTATTTCTAGCTTGTTGCTGGTGTTTATTAAGAAAGGTTAAATTGTGTCAAACAAAATTTTGATAAATGTTTTCTGAATCTATAGGCACAATAATGTGTTTTTTGCCTTTTGTTTTGTTTAATGTACTGTGTCACATTAATTAACTTTTTTATGTTAAACTATCCTTGCACCCCAGTGATAAATTTCACTTAGTCATGGTGTATAACATTTTAAATGTGCTGTTGGTTTCAGTGTGCTGGTATCTTGTTGAGAAATTCTGTATCTGTCTTCATTATGGATATTGGCCTGTAGTCTTCTTTTCTAACTCTATGTTTGTTTGGTTTGGGTACCAAAATATTACTGGGCCCATAACACAATTTTAGAAATGCTTCATCCTCTTCAGTTTTTTGGAAGAATTTGAAAAGGATTAACATTAATTCTTCTTTATATATTTGGTAGAATTCTCCTGCGAAGTCATCAGATCCTGAGTTTTTAGTTGTTGGGAAGTTTTGATTACTGATTCAATTTCATATGAGTGATATGTTTGTTCAGACTTTCTATTCCTTCATGATTTTGTTTTACCAAGATATGTTTCTAGGGATTTATCCATTCCTTATAGGTGATACCATGTATTGGCTTATAATTGTTCATAGTAGTTTCCTGTGATCCATTTTATTTCTGTGGTATTAGATATAATGTCTCCTCTTTCATTTCTGATTTTATATATTTGAGGATTTTCCTATGTTTCTTAGTTAAACTATTGAACTATCAACTCTGTTCATCTTTTTTGAAAACCAACTCTTACTTTTGTTGATTACTTTTCTATTCTTTATTTATTTTTGCTCTAATATTTGCTATTTCTTTCCTTCTGCTAACTTTAGGCTTCATCTTTCTCTCACTCTCTTAGATGGAAATTTAGGTAGTTTATTTGAGATCTTTCTTCTTTTTTAATAGAGCTATTTATTGCTGTAAACTTTTCTCAACCCACTTCAGTATTCTCACCTGGAAAATTCCATGGATAGAGGAGCATGGCAGGCTACAATCCAGGGAGTTGCAAAGAGTTGGACACGACTGAGCAACTGAGTGCATGCACATGCACGCGTGCACGTGTGCATGCACACACACACACACACACGCACATTTCTCTTAACACTGTTTTTACTGTATCCCCTGTTTTTGGTAAGCTGTGTTTTCATTTTCCTTGGTCTCGAAGTATGTTCTGTTTCTTTTTTTATTTCTTCCTTGACTCAGTGGTCGTTCAAGAGTGTGTTGTTTAATTTGCATACATTTATGAATTTTTCAGTTTTCCTTCTGCTATTGTGGTGGTGTTGTTCAGCTGCTACTGCTGCTGCTGCTGCTGCTAAGTCACTTCAGTCGTGTCCGACTCTGTGTGACTCCATAAACGGCAGCCCACCAGGCTCCCCCGTCTCTGAGATTCTCCAGGCAAGAACACTGGAGCTGGTTGCCATTTCCTTCTCCAATGCATGAAAGTGAAATGTGAAAGTGAAGTCGCTCATTCGTGTTGAACTCTTCGCAACCCCATGGACTGCAGCCCACGAGGCTCCTCCGTCCATGGGATTTTCCAGGCAAGAGTACTGGAGTGGGGTGCCATTGCCTTCTCCAGTTCAGTTGCTAAGTTGTGTCCTATCTTTACATCTTTGCGACTCCAGGACTGCAGCATGCCAGGCTTCCCTGTCCTTCACTATCTCCCAGAGTTTGCTCAAACTCACGTCCATTGAGTCGGTGATGTCATCCCACCATCTCATCCTCTGTAGTCCTCTTCTCCTCCTGCCCTCAATCCTTTCCAGCATAAGGGTCTTTTCCAATGAGTCGGCTTTTCTCTTCCAGTGGCCAAAGTATTACAGATTCAGCATCCTTTATTAATTTTTACTTTCAATCCATTGTGGTCAGAAAAAAATACTTGGTGAGATTTCAATCTTAAATGTTCTAAGACTTGTTTTGTGATCTAATATATTATCTATCCTGGCAAAATACCTGGTAATTTGATGCTGTGTCAGAGGCAGGTCCAGAGGTGAGAAGGTAACCTGAATCTCCCTACTGGCTTCTGTGAGCCTGGCTCCACATTCTCTTGGGTTATAAGAGTCTTTCATCTAATTTCTGAACTTCTCACAAAGATAATTTGTCCATGAATTATTGCTGAATTGGTGTTTGTACAGGTAAGGAGATTCCAAAGCTTCTTCCTCTATCATCTTGCTGGCATCATTCCTGAAATTTCTTAATGACATATGCAATGTGGGTCTTAACAAATTATCTCCTTTTTATTCAGTAAACCTTTTATCTTTTTATTTAATCTAGGTTTATTAAAGGCAAACTCACAAGAAATTTTACCCATTTTTTGAAGTTCATTTTGACAAGTTTTCATAAAACATATCATTATAAATTTACCACTCTATCAAGATACAGAATCTTTCCAGAACTTCAAGCTTCTTCTTAAGCCCCAATCCTCCATCTCCCATCCCTGGAAAACATTCATCTTATTCCTGTCTTTATTGTTTTGCCTTTCTCAGAATGTCATACAGATGCAATCAAACAGTATGTAGGCTTTCATGTCTCACTTCTTGAATTTATTAAAATATTTTTCAGAAACTTATTCATGTTGTTGAATATATCAACAATGTGTTCCTTTTGGTTTCCATAATACTCCATTGTTTGGATGTACCATAATTTGTTTATCCAATCACCAGTTGATGAATTGATCACTTGGGTTGCTTTATGGGGATGATCTGGAGGGATGATGTGGGGTGGGAGGTGGGAGGGGGGTTCATGTTTGGGAGTTCGTGTAAAAAAATAAATAAATACAAAAAAAAAATAAAAATGAAAAAAAAAAGAAAAAAAATAAAATAAAATATCATATTGATAAAGCTACCATGGGCACTTCTTTACAGACTTTTGTGTGGTCATTTGTTTTCACTTCTCTGTGTGAATAATTGAAAGCAACATATCCTGGGTCACAGCATAATTACATGTTTAAGTTTATATGATATCGCCAATTTGTTTTCTGCAGTTGGATGCAGCTTTCTGTTTTCCTACCAGCAGTGTATGAGAATACTTGTTCCTCATTGTTCCCATCACTTAGTATTTTCCCTTCTAATTTTATTTATTTTCTAATCTTAGACATTTTGATATATGTGTAGTTGTATCTTTGATTTGGACTTTCTTTTGGAGTATTCATACTTAGGTTCAGAAAACTTTTCTTGTATTATTTATTTGGGAATATCCTTCTGACTGTCTCCCCAATCAATGCCATTACTCCTTTTAAGAATTCATTTGAGTCCAATGCTGGGCCCATTGACTTATTTCTCATCTTTTCTCTCAAATTCATCTTTATCTTTTTAGCTCTAGGTTCTGTGTCATTCATTTGACATTATCTTCAACCCATGTATATGTTTTTCCTTGAATTTTATCATATATATATACATATATATATCAGTTCAGTTCAGTCACTCAGTCATGTCTGACTCTTTGCGACCCCATGGATTGCAGCACGCCAGGCTTCCTTGTCTATCACAAACTCTTGGAGTTTACCCAAACTCATCTCCATCGAGTTGGTGATGCCACCCAACCATCTCATTCTCTACCGTCCCCTTCTCCTCCCACTTCAATCTTTCCCAGCATCGGGGTCTTTTCAAATGAGTCAGTTCTTTGCATCAGGTGGCCAAAGTATTGGAGCTTCAGCTTCAGCATCAGTCCTTCCAGTGATACATACATATATGTGTGTGTGTGTGTGTAAACTCCAAAGAAACTCTTCCTTGTTGTTTCATGGTTTGCTTCTCATGGCAAATTATTCTTTTTTGATAGCAGTGTGCCCTTAGTTTTCTGTAGGTACTAGTTAGAATCTGCTTCCTGGTCTTCATTCCTCAACTAGTTCATCTTGGTCTTTCTCCATCACAGTTTCTTCACATTTCAGGTTTTTCTGGGTTGTCTAGTCATATTTAGGAATTAGACAAAAAGATCCTATCTGGAAGCTCTGTAGCCAAGTGCGTAAAGCATGCAGACCAAGAGTCTTTCCTTCTATTTGCCTCCTTACATTCTCCTTGCTGCACAGAAAGAAAAAGCCAGCCTCCCAGCTACTGAATTACTGTAGAGAGGAAAAGGATGTAGTTAATATTTGTTCAGAATAAACTCTGTGCCTGAATACTTTCAAATTATAGCAATAAAAACTATTGACGGTTATATCACGATTATAATCTGCCTGGCTCTCTTCTAAGAACTTTTCATATACATGTTTTTAATTATAATTCTATGCTAACCTTGTCATGAATGCCTATTACTATTATACCTCTTTAAAAAGATGAGGAACAGAGAGATTAACTCACATGTCCAAGTTTGCACAGCTAATAAGTGGCAAAGCTGTGCTTGAAACACAGAAGTTGAATCCAGTGTATGCTCCTAAACAGGATGCTGTACTGACTCTCTAACACTGACTTTCTCCCAGAATCCTTTCAACAAATCTGTGAGGTGGGTATGATCTGTGTCACTTTGCAAAAGAGTGTTGAAACCCAGATAGTGGCCTTTCATTTAAAGATGGAAAACCTCATTCCACAGATGTCAGGCATAGAAACTGACTGCAAAGCTCAGATTTGTCCAAATGGTGATCACTTTAAACACTTACAAGTAAAGATTGCTTGACAATTAAATTAATGTTTATTTGAACCGGGGTAACATTTGAACTCCATGTCTCAGTTTAAATGGTAAAAACCACACACACAAAAGGACTCTGTGTTACTAATGATCTGTACAGACTGTCTCTTTTACTTTGGAACCAACAATTAAGATCTGAAATATCAATTATGTTGCTTCTCAATAACACAATGGATCAATAACCTTCATTTGGTGCTCTTCTTAATTACTGCGTGGGGGTTTCTACAGAAACATTCTGAAACACATGTTGCGTATTAATCTCTGCACACAGTTCTTGTTCCTCACAATGGAGCAATCAGACCCTGATTAATGTTAGCATTAAATTAACTGCTATCTAATCGGTTGGCAAAATGCTGGTTTGACTCTAGTTTCTGGGGTCTGTTTGTTTCAGATGCTTCTGATTGGTGTTTGCTATGGGGAAGAATAAAGAAATAAGACATACATTATTCGTGGGTGTGAATAGGATTTGGGGGATATTTCCTTTGACTGTGACAGAATGACAGAGCCATCACTCAAGGCCTAAATGTAAACCATCAGGCTCCTCTTGCTCTTATTTTTTGAGGCCTTGAGAATTTAAACCAATAAGTAAACTATCCCTTTAGAGTTCCACATCATGAAAAATGATGCCACCAGCCACCAAATTGCTCAAGGGGGATAAACGGAAATGAGTCTGCTCCTCTTCCTTATAGTCTAGATTCCTTCGCATCCTGAGACCATTCTTTCTGCCCTAGTTAAAGTATCATTTACCATCTTTTCTTCATCTATTTCCATGCCTTTTGTATTTATCCATCCAGGCTTCCATTTTATGTCCCCACCACCATTCCTCCAAACTGGACAGAGGGATAATCCTGATACAGTGTCTGATCATCCACCTCGTGTTCAAAATCATCAGTGGGTTTCTGATGCGCCCACTAGCTCTTCAGAGCCGCAGGGTTCAGTAAGGATGTCTCAGGATCCAGGTATGCCCAAGAGAAAAGCCCTCCAGTTCTATTTTTAGCTGCCTTCTGTCAAAGGATTTTCAATAGTATTTTATTTGAAAAGTTAAAAAGCCTGTCAGTTCAGTCCCGTTCAATTCAGTCACTCAGTGTCTGACTCTTTGCGGTCCCATGGACTGCAGCACTCCAGGCCTCCCTGTCCATCACCAAATCCTGGAGCTTACTCAGACTCATGTCCATTGAGTTGATGATGCCTTCCAACCATCTCATCCTCTGTCGTCCCCTTTTCCCACCCTCAATCTTGCATCAGGGTCTTTTTGAATGAGTCAATTTTTCACATTAGGTGGCCAAAGTATTGGAATTTCAATACTTCAATACTTTCAAAAGTATTGGAATTTCAGAAAGCCTGTCACAGAAAATATTTGTACACTTGCGCAGAAGGAGCCTCGCATGCCATCCCACAACATGTACGCACAACATACATGTACAACATACATCCTGCCACATGCATCCCCTCCTCCTCTGTTTCATACTATGTCATATAATATCATAGAAGGTGATAACTGAGGCAGCCCCTATCTTCCAGGCAATCCATGTTAGGCTCCCGATTCCAGGACATCTTTTAAACGCTTGGGGTTATTCTAATTTACTTTCATTTCTCTAGAAAATCCGTGTCTTCTTACGTCGGTTCCGTGCATTGGCACATTCTGTGTCCTCTGCCTGGAATCCATCCCCTCTGCTGGTCTGCCTGAAGGCTTATGTTAAGTCTTCAGGCCTCAGCTCAAGAGCTACTTGAAGGTGAACGTGAAGCCTTTCTAATCCTCTAGTCTGATGCTGTCTAATAGAAAGTAGTACGATGATGGGTGTGTTCTATTCTCTGCACTGTCCGTTTTGGTAGACACTGCCTACCTGTGGCTATCAAGCTCTTGAAAAGAACTGAATCCCTAACTTTACATACAAAGTCATTTTAATCATTTAAATAACCATACATGAGTAGTGACTACTTCTTTGGAGGAACAGTTCTACAGAAACCTACTTTGAGACTTACTTCTGTTACAGAACTTCTAATAAAAACTGCATCATAACTGTTTACATGAACATTTCCTCGGCTGAGCCACCAGCATCTGTGGGACAGGACTGTGTGTTTGCCTCTACAAACCTTTGTTGTTAGCACCATAGTAGGGATTCTTCATGTGCTGAGGAACTAGATATAAGGGATCAGTGTAACCAACTAGAAAATGCAGCATACAAAGTGAAAATTACAAGGGCTTTAAATCAGACATTCCTTACAAGGAGTTCAGGATCTTTCAGTTAATTGGTGAATGATACAGACACGTTGCTCCTCCTGGGTCTAACTTTCTCATCTATTTATTGAAAATAATGTGCAATTTCTCTTCATTGGATTTGTTGGGAGAATTAAAGGAACCATGGTAGATGAACTAAATACAAGTTAATTAGGTAACATTGATCCTCTTTTGAGATTATCCACTATGTGTTTAACTACTTACATATTTTGTCCTGAAGCATATTTACATCATCTGAAATTCAAAATTCTAATGATAGAAATGTTTGAAAAGTCCATACAAAGAAACAGCAGATTGTAATATATACAAACAGCCAAAAAAAAAAAAAAAAAAAAAACCCACAAAACTTTTCAAAGGACTACAGCTTGTGCGTTGAGGGCTCAAGTCAGCACAGGTGTGTTCCCAACTTCAATAAACCCAAATCTGCCTCTATGTGGGTAAAAGTATTTGCAGAAGCTTGCCAAGTGACAGGTGGTGAGTTGGAACAGCATGACTAATGGTGGAAGAAAAGAGAAAGGCAGAGGGAGAGAGGCTGCTGGAGGAAACAGTGATTTATTATTCACTGGGAAAAATGCAATGTCAAGAAGTATCGGGTCTTGGCTGACATCAGTGCTCTGCACCAACTGAAACAGTTTCATTTGGGTCAGCTGCAGCCAGAAACAACTGTCCATGTTTGCCATCACTTCGTATGCCTGACACAAAATGAAGAGAAGGCTCCAATAATCAGAAGGGAAGGAGGCTAGAGAAAGGCGTCGGTCTTGCATGTGTATATGTAGAGAGACAGCGACTCTGGACACATGGCAGTGGTGTAGATAAACACATAAGTACATGCATGGAAATAACCTCATCTCCAAATCCAAACCATTGATCCATCACAGCACACTCTAGGGGCAGTCTACTGATTCCTATTTTCCTACACCTCCAATCTGGATTTTAATTTAAGCAGATTCAGGTTTAGAAAATCTTCTGTCATTAATTGAATCAAGGCATTAGCAGTAAAGCAACTTTAGTAACTGATAACTACCATTAGCTTATTGAGCTTGGAAGTTGATGGACTCATCTGTAAAATATACCAAACTACAAAATTACGTGTTCATACCTCAGGAGGCTTTTCTTTCTTTCCATCTTTTGACATTTCCATTTTTTGATCTCTTCTATGCATCAAATGTTCATCATGAAAAAACTGCAATTCATTTTAAAATTATTTTAATTCCCCATTTGAGGTATTTTACTCACTATGCATGCAACTAAAACAGAGCATTTAAAAGCATAATAGTCATTGAAATTGAAGTCAGTTCGACCTAAAAATTAATACAAGCATCAATTATCTTTAATATCAGAAACTCTGCAAGGTCTGAGAAGCATAATCTGTGAATAAGATTCCCTTTCCATCTGCAGTAGGCAGAATTTCAACATAAGGCTACCAGAATCCATGCCGTCTCTAATTCTTAGTCCCTGAGAATGTGAGATATCACATATATGATTGTGTTATAAGGCAAAGTTTACCATGAAAGTTTGAAAGTGAAGTTGCTCAGTCATGTCTGACTCTTTGCAACCCCATGAACTGTAGCCTACCAGGCTCCTCCGTCCTTGGGATTCTCCAGGCAAGAATACTGGAGTGGGTTGCCATTTCCTTCTCCAGGGGAACTTCCCGACCCAAGGATCTAATCCAGGTCTCCTGCATTGTGGGCAGATGCTTTAACCTCTGAGCCACCACGGAAGCCCAAAGTTCACCATAAAAAGGGATAATATCTAGGTGGGCCTGATCTAATCACACCCAAGTCCTTAAAGGCATAAAGCTTTTTGGCTAGTGGTAGAGAAAAAGGTTGAAACCACAGAGTTTCAGATCATAAGAAGACGTTGAATTGATGCACCATTGCTGGCTTTGAAGATGGAGAGGTCCATGTAAGGGGGCATAGGGACAGCTTCTAGAAGCAGAGTTGCCTTGAGGGGACAGCCAGCAAGGAAACAGGGAACCCAGTCCTACAACCACAAGGAACTGGGTTCTACCAACCTGAATAGCTGGAAATGGATTCTCCCCAAAGCCTCCAGGGAAAAGCCAGGTTGGTTGATATCCTGATTTCAGTCTTTTGAGATCCTAAATGGAGAACCTAATTGAGCTCTTCTTGATTACCAACCTACAGACCAGCCTGATAATAAGGAAGTATTATATCCCTGATGGCTCAGCATTCAAGAATCCACCTGTCAATGCAGGAGATTTAAGTTTGATCCCTGGATCATGAAGATCCTCTGGAAAAAGAAATGGCAACACACTCCAATATTCTTGCCTGGGAAGTCCCATGGACAGAGGTGCCTGGCAGGCTACAGTCCATGGAGTTGCAAAAGAATTGGACGTGACTTAGAAACTAAGCAACAACATTTCAAGCCATTAAACTTATGGCATTTTTACACAGAAGTAGCTAATTACTACAGTATCCTTGCATAACACAGTTATTTTTAGCAAGAAAGGACAATGTCTGAGTAATAATTATAGGACAGTACACTATGTGTTGATACAGAGAAAATCTGAAATGTGCATCTAGATGACATTTGATTTGGGATATGAAGAATACATAGATTGGTAGGTTAACATAAAACAGTAATACTATCCAGGCAGAGGATATAGCATCTGCAAATAATATCACAGACTGATTCCTTGAGAACACACTTGGAGATGGAGATTAGCATGCAGGAATCATTTTTTCCAGGAGTGTCTTGAGATCTACAGCTGTGGAAGGGAGAAAGAGATACAGCCTTGGAAAGGAGACAGAGGAAGCAGGAATCTGCAGAGGGAGAAACTGAGCTGATTCAAACCCAACAAAGTCTTCAGATATCCCCAAGGGGAGATAGCTCATCAGAGATGTCCTGACTTGTGAGAAGGGAGCTGGGCCTCTATACCCTTTTGTTGATTAGCAGTGTCCACGTGAAGCTGCCTTGTGGAAGGAGGTGTGACCTGTGTAAGGCAGTTTTCTCTAGCTGAGACCATTCCCAGCGGAGGTGGTCATTTGCACGTGTTCAGCATCTTCTAGCTGGCAGGCGTGGAGGCTGCACTTTCCTTGTAGAATGAACAGAAGCTGCCCCCATGTAGCTTCAAGATTTTTCAGGAAGCCAGATTTTTATAAGAAAGTACACTAGGGACTTTCCTAGTGGCCCAGTGGTTAAGAATCTGCCTGCACACACAGGTTTGATCCCTGATCTGGGAAGATCCCATAGGCTGGGGGGCAACTAAGCCCATGGGCCACAACTACGGAGCCCAGCACTCTAGATCTCATGCCCTGCAACAAGGGCAGCCATCTCAATGAGAAGTCTGTGCACCGTGACTAGAGAGGAGCCCTGCTCACTGCAACTAGAAAAAACCCATAAACAAAGGACCAGCACAGTTAAAAATGAGAAATAAATAAAAATAATAAAAGAGAAAATACACTAACAATTAATTAATGATGGGTTGCATCTTTTGAAGGAAAAATATGTTATGTAAGCATGGAATCTAAATTCTTCAAGAGACGGGAATACCAGACCAGATTCCTGAGGAATCTGTATGCAGGTGAAGAAGCAACAGTTAGAACCAGACATGGAACAATGGACTGATTCCAAATTAGAAAAGAAGTACATCAAGGCTGTATACTGTCACCCTGCTTATTTAACTTGTATGCAGATTATATCATGTGAAATGATGGGCTGGATTAAGCACAAACTGGAATCAAGATTGCCAGGAGAAATATTGATAACCTTAGATATGCAGATGACTGGATATGACTGGGGAAGTCAGCTTCCCCAGTGGCTCAGCTGGTAAAGAATCTGCCTGCCAATGCAGAGATATAAGAGACATGGGCTCAATCCCTGGGTTGGGACTATCCCCTGGAAAAGGAAATGGCAACCCACTCCAGTATTCTTGCCTGGAAAATTCCATGGACAGAGGAACCTAGTGGGCTATAGTCTGTGGGGTCACAAAGCGTTGGACACAACTGAGTAACTGCACACATGTGCATAACACCACCCTTATGGCAGAAAGTGAAGAGGAGATCAAGAGCCTCTTGATGAAGGTTAAAGAGGAGAGTGGAAAAACTGGCTTAAAAGTCAACATTCAAAAAACTAAGATCATAGCATCTGGTCCTATCACTTCATGTAAATAGATGGGGACACAATGCAAACAGTGAGAGACTTTATTTTCTTGGGCTCCAAAATCACTGCAGATGGTGACTGCAGCCATGAAACTAAAAGAATCTTGCTTCTTCGGAGAAAAGCTATGAACAACCTAGACAGCATATTAAAAAGCAGAGACATTACATTACTTTGCCAACAAAGGTCTGTCTAGTCACAGCTATGTTTCCAGTAGTCATGTATGGATGTGAAAGTTGGACTATAAAGAAAACTGAGCGCTGATGAATTGATGCTTTTGAACTGTGGTATTGGAGAAGACTCTTGAGAGTCCCTTGGACTGCAAGGAGGTTAAACTAGTTAATCCTAAAGGAAATCAGTCATGAATATTCATTGGAAGGACTGATGCTGGAGCTGAAACTCCAATCCTTTGGCTACCTGATGCGAAAAACTGACTCCTTGGGAGAGACCCTGATGCTGGGAAAGATTGACAGCAGGAGAAGGCGACGACAGACGATGAGATGGTTGGATGGCATCACTGACTAATGGACATGAGTTTGAGCAAGCTCTGGGAGTTGGTGATGGACAGGGAAGCCTGGCGTGCTGCCGTCCATGGGGTTGCAAAGAGTCAGACACAATTGAACGACTGAACTGAACTGAAGCATGTAATCATTCAGCTAAGTAGATTGGGCTATAGTTTCAGTGGTCTTTATTACTAATGGAGGGATTTCAGGCTGGGGACAAATTTAATGATTGAGATCAAGGGGAGAGGAAAAACAAGTAGGTGATGTCAGAGTGGCAATGGGAGGAGGCATTTGTAACCATAAACCCACCATGTCTAATGTCTGGGGAAAGGAAGGTCATTTGAGCAGACAGCAGGAGCCCTGGTGTTTGCCCCGCGGAGCCCCGCACATACAGTCTGCTCCGGTCCCTGAGTGGTGTGCACAGCACCTCTCCACACTGTGTGTCTGAGGACAGCCGTGCAATCCTGCTGGGCTGCTCCTGCCAGGGACCCGGCTTCCTGTGGATCTTCCCTAATGGGAGAGGCAATGAGATGCTCAGACAGAAAGCTGCCGTTCTCAGGGTTGGAGGGGCGCCACTTGCCAAGGCTTTGGGATCAGAGAGGGAATGTCATAAAATGACAGTGCTTATTAGCTCAAAATTGTATTTAATGAAAGCCTGTTAAATCAAAGGTACTATTCTGGGCTCAGGGGCTCAGGTGGTCCCCAAGAGAGAGAAGGTGTTTGCTCTCTGTAGTAGGTTATATTATGCTCCTCCCTCAAAAGAGGATGTCCAAGTCCTAATTCTTGGTACCATAAAATGAAGTTATTTATAGATCACATCTTTGCAGATGTAATTCAGCTAAAAATCTTGGAATGAGGTCTTGGAGTTAGGGTGGGTTGTCAATTCAGTGACTACTGTACCTACAAGAAAAAGGAGAGGGGCATTTAAGGCACAGACCGACACAGAGAGGAAGGGCATTTCAGGCAGAGACTGGTGTGATGTATCTACAGGCTGAGGACCACCAAGGACTGCCTGGAGCCACCAGATGCTAGACAGAGGCTGGGGACAGAATTTCCCTCGGAATCTCCAGAAGAACCAACACTGTTGCTTGGTTCCAACAGTGTTGGAGAAGCTCCGACTGCTCTCAGAACTGGGAGAAAATATGCTTCTGTTGTTTGAAGTCACTCTGTTACTTTGTTATAGCAGCCCTAGGAATGTAATACACCCTCTAAGCTCACATTACTGGGGACAACAAATGTACAGGCCAATAAATGTCCACACAGGTACAGAATTTTGATACTTTGTATTTAAAAGTTAGCCCAAGGACTGTGGTAGAGGACCAGGTGGGAGGGAAGCATACTTAGAATGAGATACTCANTCAGTGGTCTTTATTACTAATGGAGGGATTTCAGGGTGGGGACAAATTTAATGATTGAGATCAAAGGGAGAGGAAAAACAAGTAGGTGATGTCAGAGTGGCAATGGGAGGAGGCATTTGTAACCATGAACCCACCATGTCTAATGTCTGGGGAAAGGAAGGTCATTTGAGCAGACAGCAGGAGCCCTGGTGTTTGCCCCGTGGAGCCCAGCACATACAGTCTGCTCCGGTCCCTGAGTGGTGTGCACAGCACCTCTCCACACTGTGTGTCTGAGGACAGCCGTGCAATCCTGCTGGGCTGCTCCTGCCAGGGACCCGGCTTCCTGTGGATCTTCCCTAATGGGAGAGGCAATGAGATGCTCAGACAGAAAGCTGCCGTTCTCAGGGTTGGAGGGGCGCCACTTGCCAAGGCTTTGGGATCAGAGAGGGAATATCATGAAATGACAGTGCTTATTAGCTCAAAATTGTATTTAATGAAAGCCTGTTAAATCAAAGGTACTATTCTGGGCTCAGGGGCTCAGGTGGTCCCCAAGAGAGAGAAGGTGTTTGCTCTCTGTAGTGGGTTATATTATGCTCCTCCCTCAAAAGAGGATGTCCAAGTCCTAATTCTTGGTACCATAAAATGAAGTTATTTATAGATCACATCTTTGCAGATGTAATTCAGCTAAAAATCTTGGAATGAGGTCTTGGAGTTAGGGTGGGTTGTCAATTCAGTGACTGCTGTACCTACAAGAAAAAGGAGAGGGGCATTTAAGGCACAGACCGACACAGAGAGGAAGGGCATTTCAGGCAGAGACTGGTGTGATGTATCTACAGGCTGAGGACCACCAAGGACTGCCTGGAGCCACCAGATGCTAGACAGAGGCTGGGGACAGAATTTCCCTCGGAATCTCCAGAAGAACCAACACTGTTGCTTGGTTCCAACAGTGTTGGAGAAGCTCCGACTGCTCTCAGAACTGGGAGAAAATATGCTTCTGTTGTTTGAAGTCACTCTGTTACTTTGTTATAGCAGCCCTAGGAATGTAATACACCCTCTAAGCTCACATTACTGGGGACAACAAATGTACAGGCCAATAAATGTCCACACAGGTACAGAACTTTGATACTTTGTATTTAAAAGTTAGCCCAAGGACTGTGGTAGAGGACCAGGTGGGAGGGAAGCATACTTAGAATGAGATACTCAGGAAAGTGTCACCTCAAAGGAGGCGACATCCGAGCAGGCAGTTGCAAAGTGAAAGCAGCAGTTCTGGAGTGTCATTCTAGGAGGATGTGAAAGTGTGGAAAAATATTCTGAGTGTGAGAGGGCTGATGAGTTCAAGGGGCAGAAAGGAGGGGCCAGAGACCGTGAGGAGAGAAGACAGGTGCCAAGCACTCAAAGGCCACGGTGCAGAGCTTGCCTTTTATGCTTAGGAACAAAGGGTGTAGTCGTTTTAAGAGAGGGACAGTAGAAAGTCTCCAGAATAGGTCTGGGGAAAGTCCAGACAACACAGAATCAGCAGTGGCAGAACTAACAGAAATCACAGAGGAGTGGCAGTTTCACGTTCTCAGATGTGCTCATGACTAGGGAAGGTTTCCATCTGCCTGGGATGTCATGCTTTCCCAGTCACTTCCTCCAGTCCCTGAACAACCACCGTGCCTCATGCCAGGACACTAATTAAATTGCGTTCAGTGACAGTGGAGGCTTCCCCGGTGGCTCAGTGGTAAAGGATTCACCTGCCAGGGCAGGAGACACAGGAGACCTAATCCCTGGGTCAGGAAGAGCCCCTGGGGAAGGAAATTGCAAGCCACTCCAGTACTGTTGCCTGGGAAATCCCACGGAGAGGATAACCTGGCAAGCTATGGTCCATGGGGTCGCAAAGGAGTCGGACATGACTTAGCAATTCAACAGCAACAGCCACAACAAAAGTGAAGACAAACAGAGCAATGATGGCCAAAACAATCATAGTGAGAAAGTGAACATTTAGCACCCTTAATTTTGGACAATTTAGGATAGAATCCTAGGGCTTAAGCATTTACAAACACATTGTACAGTGATTGGATGACTTCATGCTTTTCCTATGAGGTCAATAGCAATCTTACAATCTTCTTTGGTAAGGAGAGAGAATTAGGAAGGATCTGATGTGATCTTCCATGGGGACAACAATAACTAGGCAGAGAAAGAAAGCCATGAATGTTTTTGCTTTGAAACTACTGCATGCCAGGCATTTGCTGGAAACTTTACATGGAATAAGCCACTTACCTTGTATGATCTTAGGAAGTTGGCATTATTAATCATATTCTTCATCCAAAGAGTCTGACACTCAGAGGGGTTAGGTGATTTGTCCCAAGACACCCAGAATGGAGACAGTGAGCTGAGGCCAGGACCCCAGAGTATGTCCTTCCCTGACACCAAGCTTTATTTCCTTCCCTGCAAAGGGGAAGATCTTGTCTCAGTGAATCCCGAATCAGACACCCCCACATATGACTCAGTTTCTTCCAGTTAAGTGAGGAGGTCGAGCTAGACAACTGAAATGAGTTTGCCCTGCCTGCCCTGAACATTTTGTGCATTCGGTATGCAAAGACAAGCATGTTCATTGCCTCGCTATGTGTTCTTGGGGTTGTAATTCTTATCTTTATTGCTACCCCTGCCAGGAGGAGTAAATCATTATGGGGGTATTTTACTTGGCTTTTTCTCTCTTTCAAAGTTAATCGAGTTCCTTCCACGTAATTTTTTTACAGAGTAAATTTCCAACTACTTTTATCTACAAATTAGTCATCACATTGGGCTTTTCAGGGTTGTATTAAGTCATTTGTCATAGATGCTGCCGATAATAGTTAGCTCAGGCTAAACGTTTCCTTGTTCAGGGTGTTTATCACATCCTGTACTTGCCATGCCTGTGAAAATAAAAGGTAGCGAGGAGGGTGTGAACCTGCTTCATAGGAGGCACAAGATAATAAATGTGAAAGAGCTGGGAACACTGCAAACCCTTCTCTACTTGGGAAGTGGTTATTATTGGCATTCAATCACGCTTTGGCACGCTGTATCTCTGGATGATGAAAGGGGCCAGGAGGCATGCACACGGTTCATGGATACAAAGGGCGCTGTGTAGGAAGAAGATGGGCTTTCATGCCTGGAAAGCAAGCTAACCTTTGGCCTTGGGCAGATCTCTTATGCTCCCTACTGTCAAGCTCCTCACTTGCAGAGTGTGAATTGGACCCTCTACCTCACAGGGCTGCTGTGAAATTTAAATAGAATTGTGTTTGTGAAGTGCTGGTCTGATGCCTGGTCCTTGGCATTCTGTGGTTTTGTCTTCCTCTTCTTACCCAAGGCACCTGCCTAGAAAGGAATCTCAGAAGTAATAGCTGGATTCATCTCTAGTGGTCATGTCACACCTCACATTATAAGCATAAGGAAATGGCAACCCACTCCATTACTCTTGCCTGGAAAATCCCAAGGACAGAGGAGCCTGGTAGGCTACAGTCCATGGGGTTGCAAAGAGTCGGACACGACTGAGAGACTTCACTTTCAGTTTTTCTTTTAAGCATCTATTTAATGAGTATGTGGGCCCATGTATGGAAAATATTCAATGAATTAAAAATTACATGAACACTCCGGTGTTTGTAAAGAACTCTGTCTTGACGCTGGGACTAAAGGGGATTGGGCATTTCGTTTATCCCTTCAGTGCATTTTTCTGTTTGAATGATAATCACTTCACTCTATCATGGGCTACCCAGGTGGGGCTAGTGGTACAGAATATGCCTGCCAATGCAGGAGGTGCAAGAGACATGGGTTCGATCCCTGGGTTGGGAATATTCTCTGGAGAAGGAAATGGCAACCCATTCCAGTATTCTTGCCCTGAAAATCCCATGGACGGAGGGAATTTGGCGAGCAGCAGTCCACAAGGTCACAAAGAGTCAGACATGACTGAGCACACACACACACACACACACACACACACACACACACACACACACCCCACTCTGTCAGGTTGGGTCTGTTATTCCCATTTTAGAGATGAGAGAGGAAAGAGCCTCAGAGAGTAGGAATTTTAGGAAAGAGGTTGGTAATAAAGTGCCTCAGGTTCCCTGACAAAGAACAAATCCTCAGTATCGGCTTTTTGAAACAATGAAGTGAAAGTTGATCAGTTGTGTCTGGCTCTTTTTGACCCCATGAACTGTAGCCTGCCAGGCTCCTCTGTCCATGATATCTCTCAAGCAAGAATACTGGAGTGGGTAGCCCTTCCCTCCTCCAGGGGAAAGAGGCACTTACTTGGTTATATAATCTACGTTAGAAAAATACGTTTAATTTTCTGACTGTTTTGTTTGCTATTATTTTTATTACCACAGTTGTTATAATCATCCTTGTCACCAGTGTAGCACTCAAATTCTTATTTAGGCAAATGAATTTGGATTTCTCCAGCACCTGACTCCTTGCAGGAACGGATCCCACTCAGATTCCTTGAACCAGAGGCAAGTGATCATGCCCCACCTGAGTTTCTCCATGACTATCTGGTCCCTCACTTTGCCTAGGCTCCAGGGAAAGTCAGAGGGGGAACAGAGCACACGCAATGATTGTCTCTAACAGGGAGGGACCATGAGTCCCAGAGTAAAAATCCTACTGGGCACATGGTAACCACGTAAGGCTAGGACTGTCCCCAGTTCTTGTGAGGTGGAGAGCTCAAGGCTTAGGCTTTGTAGTCAGGAAGAGCTGGATTCAATCCCAAACTCCCTGAACTTGAGACACTGGGCAAATATCATAAGCTCCCCCAGGCTAAATTAATAATGAGGATATAACTCACAACCTGGATCAATGATGAGGATTGCGTTCAATCACATGTGTAGAGAACTCACTGAAGTATCAGACTCACGGCTCATCCTGAGTTGTTGTTGTTGTTATTCCATCGCTGTTGTGTTTGACTTTGGGACCCCATGTACTGTAGGCAAGCTGGGCTCCTCTCTCCTCCACTATCTCCCTAATTTTGCTCAAGCTCATCTCCATTGAGTCGGTGATGCCATCCAAACATCTTTCTCTGTTGCCCTCCCTCTCCTTTTGCCTTCAATTTTTCCCCAGCATCAGTTCAGTTCAATCACTCAGCCATATCTGACTTTTTGTGACCCCATGGACTCCAGCACGCCAGGCTTCCCTATCCATCACCAGCTCCTAGAGCTTGCGCAAACTCATGTCCATCGAGTCACTGATGCCGTCCAATCATTTCATCCTCTGTCGTCCCCTTCTCCTCTTCGGCCTCAGTCTTTCCAAGCATCAGGGTCTTTTCTAATGAGTCAGTTCTTCGCATCAGGTGGCCAAAGTATTGGAGCTTCAGTTTCAGCATCAGTCCCTCCAATGAATATTCAGGACTGATTTCCTTTAGGAAAGTACAGTTGATTTACAATACTGTGTTAGTTTCAGGTGTAAGCAAAGTGGTTCAGTTGTATTCTTTTCAGATTCTTTTCCTTTATAGGTTATTACAAAGTATGGAGTATAATTTTCTGTGCCATAGAGTAGGTCTTTGTTGCTTATCTGTTTTATATATAGTAGTACATCTATGTTAATCCCAAACTTCTGTTGGTGAATTTACAGTATGAGAGGAGGAATTAAAGCAAGGGAAGAGAAAAAAAAGAGTGACCCAAAATGTCAGTTATTTAAACCAAAGAAGATATCTAAGTCAAAGGCAGTTGGTGGTAGGGGAGGGGCACTGACTGGGTCTTTATCTAGTCCTGTGACCTGCAGTCTGGTTTTGTGTGTTTTTTAGATAGCCTTCTTTGAAACAGATACTTAAGTATACGCCTCAACAGTCAAAGCGAAAGTCAGGGCTTACATTACAAGGGGTCGTGGAACTTGTCCAAAGTTACACAGAGGCAGAACTCACACAAGAGACAGGGTCTGCAGAGTTTCTCACATTCTCTGTCCATCATCATAAGATGCTCTTTAATGCTTTCTTTATCACTAGCCACTGACGCGGTGCTTGGGATGTAGCAGGGGCTTGTGAAATAGATGATTCCTTGATCATAGAACTGATAGTACACTTTATCAAGGGGTTCCACTTTATCCCGGCTTTCCAGGTGGCACAGTGGTAAAGAATCCACCTGCCAATGCAGTAGTCACAAGAGATTCAGATTTGATCTCTGGGTCTGGAAGATCGCCTGGAGAAGGAACTGGCAACCCACTCCGGTATTCTTGCCTGGAAAGTTCCATGGACAAAGGAGCCTGGCGTCCACAGTCCATGGGATTGTAAAGAGTTGGACACGACTGAGCTCAAGCAGAAGCCCACTTTGCTCATTCAGTAACAATTTCTCAGACTCTATTTCCCAAGTCCCTAGATATAGCCATGGGATAAACTGATGGTGAATATAGAAAGGTGTCCTTGCCTTCATGAAGCTTACACTCTATTCTCAGATCTGAGATTATGATACAGATTGTTTCAGAGGCACTGTTTCTTCGTAGTTTCTCTATTCCAGTTCTGAGAAATAAAAAATAAGATTGTTCTTATTTGATATTTTTTGATTTAATAAATATATATTTTTGTTTACTATTTTTCACTTCACCACTTTTATTCCAAGAACAATTTTCATCCCAATTTTTGGCCTTTTCAGTGTCACTAAGCAGAGATAATTCTTAAGGATGCAACAAGATGAGGCACGTGGTTGCTCTCTTTTGGTGAATACATAACAATATTTGTAAAATTCTATTTTTGAGTGTAACATCTTTTTTGTGCAAACACATTTTTTATATAATGATTTAAAGAAAAGAATAGCTGTGGCATGTAAACAAGAAACTTTATCTTATTTCAAATGGTTTATAGAAATAGTAACTCTCTTTTGAAGAGCCACAGAGCTCCCTGCTGCTGCTGCTGCTGCTGCTAAGTCACTTCAGTCGTGTCCGACTCTGTGCGACCCCATAGACAGCAGCCCACTAGGTTCCTCTGTCCCTGGGATTCTCCAGGTAAGAATGCTGGAGTGGGATGCCATTTCCTTCTCCAATGCATGAAAGTGAAAAGTGAAAGTGAAGTCGCTCAGTCGTGTCCGACTGTTAGCGACCCCATGGACTGCAGCCCACCAGGCTCCTCCGTCCATGGGATTTTCCAGGCAAGAGTACTGGAGTGGGTTGCCATTGCTTTCTCCACAGAGCTCCCTAATTACCATGAAATCTGATTTCTTAAGCTCACCATACAGGGTAGCTGCTTGAAGGTATAAAACAGCTTATATGTAGTAGGCTGAAACTGCACATTCAGAAAGAAATCAATTGGTCAACAGGTATATAGTACTTACTGTGGGCTAGACATTGTTCTAGGTATTGGTGGAAATGAAAGAGACCTAGTCCTTGCCTTTAAGGAACTTACATTCTAGAGAAAAAAGCAGAAAAAGAACATGTAAATGAAAATGTAATGAAGATAATGTTAGGTCCTGGTAAGAGCTGTTAAAAAGGGAAAATTGATGTGATGTCTCAGAGAGTAAAGAATCTGCCTGCAATGCAAGAGACCTGGGTTCAATACCTTGGTTGGGAAGATTCCCCTGAAGAAGGAAATGGCAACCTACTCCAGTTTTCTTGCCTGAAAAATCCCATGGATGGAGGAGCCTGGTGGGCTACAGTCCATGGGGGTCACAAAGAGTCAGACACGACTAAGTGACTAACACACACACACATACACACACACACAGAAGAGTAGCTGAGGAAAGGGCTTCCCTGGTGGCTCCCTGGGAAAGAATCTGCCTGCCAATGCAGGAGACACTGGTCCAGTCTCTGATTCTGGAAGATCCCACATGCCACAGAGAAATGAACCCTGTTCAGCCCAACCACTGAGCCTGTGCTCTAGAGGTCAGGAGTCAGACCACTGAGCCCACATGCCACGTGGCTAGGGCCCGTGCTTTGCAACAAGAGAAGCCACCTCAATAGGAAGCCTGCACACTGCAACTAGAGAGTATGCCCCCTGCGCTTCCCAACTAGAGAAAGGTCTGCACACAGCAACAGAGAGGAAGCACAGGCACAAACAAACACGTGAAATTACCTAAAAGAAAGAGCAGCTGAGAGTCTGCCACAGCTGGCGGTGGGAAGCTCTGAGATGACTTTTGTGCTGAAACACAATGATGAGAAGATCGTCATGGGAAGATCTGAGGGGGACTATTCCAAACAGAAGGAAAGGCAAGTACAGTGTTAAGTCAATTTCGTCCTGTCTGACTCTTTGTGACCCCATGCACTGTAACTCACCAGGCTTCTCTGTCCATAGGAGCCCAAGAGAATAAAGTCTTTCACTATTTCCATGTTTTCCCCATCTATTTGTCATGCAGTGATGGGACCAGATGCCATGATCTTCGTTTTCTGAATGTTGAGTTTTAAGCCAGCTTTTTCACTCTCCTCTTTCACTTTCATCAAGAGGCTCTTTAATTCCTCTTCATTTTCTGCCTTTAGGATGGTGTCATCTGCATATCTGAAGTTACTGATATTTCTCCTGGCAATCTTGATTCCAACTTGTGCTTCATCCAGCCTGACATTTTGCATGATGTACTCTGCATATAAGTTAAATAAACAGCATGACAATATACAGCCTTGAAGTACTCCTTTTCCAATTTGGAAGCAGTCCCTTATTCCATGTCTGATTCTAACGGTTGCTTCTTGACCTGCATACAGGTTTCTCAGCATACAAGGAAGGCCATGTGGTATTCCAGACCATCATATCTGTTTAAGAATTTTCCACAGTTTGTTGTGATCCACATGGTCAAAGGCTTTAGCATAATTATTTAAGCAGAAGTAGATGTTTTTCTGGAATTCTCTTGCTTTTTCTATGATCCAGTGGATGTTGGCAATTTGATCTCTGGTTCCTCTGCCTTTTCTAAATCCAGTTTGTACATCTGAAAGTTCTTGGTTAAACTGTTGAAATTTATCTAGAAGAATTTTGAGCATTATCTTGCTAGCACGTGAAATGAGTGCAATTATATGGTAGTTTGAACATTCTTTGGCATTGCCTTTTTTTGGGATTGAAATGAAAGCTGATCTTTTCCAATCCTGTGGTCACTGTTGCGTTTTCCAAATTTGCTGGCATACTGAGTGCAGCATGTTAACAGCATCATCTTTTAGGATTTGAAATAGCTTAGCTGGAATTCTGTCACTTCCATTAACTTTGTTTGTAGTAATGCTTCCTAAGCCTCAGTTGACTTCACACTCCAAGATGTCTGGCTCTAGGTGAGTGACCATACCATCATGGTTATCTGGGTCATTAAGACCTTTTTTGTACAGTTTTGTATAGTTTTGAGCTTCTCTAGGAACACTAAGGGAGAAAGCAATGGCACCCCACTCCAGTACTCTTGCCTGGAAAATCCCATGGACGGAGGAGCCTGGTAGGCTGTAGTCCATGGGGTCTCAGAGTCGGACACGACTGAACGCCTTCACTTTCACACATTGGAGAAGGAAATGGCAACCCACTCCAGTGTTCTTGCCTGGAGAATCCCAGGGACAGAGGATCCTGGTAGGCTGCCGTCTATGGGGTCACACAGAGTCGGACATGACTGAAATGATGCAGCAGCAGCAGCAGCAAGGACACTAAGAAGGTCAGTGTGGTTGGAGCCTAGAAATGAAGAAGAATCTGACCAGAGAGATGATTTCATGAAAAGGGGAGAGATCACATTGTGAAAGACCTTGAAGGTCAGAGTTAAGAACTTGGGGCATGGTTTTATGCAGGGAGACTACATCAACTGTTTATAAAGATCCCTCTGGCTTCTGCCCAGAGAGCATCCTCTAGGGCACAGGCATGAGGTGGGGATACCAGGGAAAGGGATGACTCAGGAGCTGGGTGATGCACAATGCTGACCTGGATTCAGATTTCTGTGGGAGAGATAAAGGGAAGACAGGGTTTGGGAAGCATTAAGAGGGCTTCCCTAGTGGCTCAGATGGCAAAGAATCTGCCTGCAACACAAGAGACCTGGGTTCAATCCCTGGATCGGGAAGGTCCCCTGGCAAAGGGAACTGTTAATCACTCCAGTATTCTTGCTTGGGAAATCCCATGGACAGAGGAGCCTGGTGGGCTACAGTCCACTGGGTTGCAATAATGCAGACACAACAGAGTGACTAGCACTCTCAAAACTAGGAAAAAAACTCATATAACATGTTGATGAATCAGAGTTAGGTAAGTTACCTGCTCAGTTGCTTCAGTCAATTCAGGCTCTTTGAGACCACGTGGACTTTTGCCTACCAGGCTCCTCTGTCCATGGGATTTCCCAGACAAGAATACTGAAGCAGGTTGCCATTTTCTCTGCCAGGGGATCTTCCAGACTCAGGAATCGAACCTGCGTCTCCTACATTGGCAGATGGTTTCTTTACCATTGAACCACCTGGAAAGCACTGTATCTATGGTATTTAAATAAAGGAGACTGCTTGCCATCACCCAACAAACAGTATAGCTAGCATAGATAAGCTTTTTGGGGACAGAACAAGAAGCACTTCAAAATTTAAGGGTCTGGAAGAGGGGTAAGAGACAGGTTAGAAGGCTAAAAAGAAGGAAAGGAGACAATGTTGGGGTCATCCTCTATTTGTCCTGCTCTACCCTCAGCCACTTCGATTCAGCATATCCAGATCCTCAGGTTCTGGCAACTTCCCTCCTTGATTGATAGTCCTATAGACTTCTGGGTCCAGTTCTGGTTTGGGATCTCTATCCTAAGTACCCTCTCTGAAGATCCATGAGGATGTATTTTCAGGCCCAGAATCATAAGCTTTCCAATATAGAGTAGGAAACAAACCAAACAGCACCAAAGCCTGAAAGTTCTCCAGTTGTATTCACTATGTTTTCCATCCAAAAGATAGCTTCTATGTATATTTTGGGGTTAAGCAGGGACTGGTTTTAATTTTAGGGGAACGTCCTCATAGCTCAGCTGGTAAAGAATCCTGCAATGCAGGAGGTCCCAGTTTGATTCCTTGGTTTGGAATATCCGCCGGAGAGGGGACAGGCAACCCACTCCAGTATTCTTGGGCTTCTCATGTGGCTCAACTGGTAAAGAACCCACCTGCAATGCAGGAGACCTGGGTTCAATCCCTGGGATGGGAAGATCCCCTGGAGAAGGGAAAGGCTACTCACTCCAGTATTCTGGCCTGGAGAATTCCATGAACTGTATATCTGCTCCAATTCTGATGACCAGATAAGAGAGGTGATGTCTCATAGATGAAAGGGTGTGGGTCTCTGGGAGAAAGATCAGAAGAAAGTGTCTTATGGTACCTGGAATAGATTGATGTGCTTACTTGTTCATGTGTATCACCATAGTCTAAGTTATTCATTTCTCACAGAATAGGAGAAATTTGCTAATAATAATAATAGTAACAAGCTGATAAAGCAACTAATATTAATTAAAAGTTATCTTTATGCTAGGTTTCATGCAACAGAGATTTCTGTTTCATCCTCAAAACAAATTTAAGAGGTAGGTGTTATTATTGTTTCCTTTCTTCAGATAAGTAAACATAGCCTTATAAGTCTTTATAAGCTCTTCTCAAAATTGTAGAGCAAGGAAGTAGCCTCATTGCAAACTGAATTTAAATTTCTCGACTCCAAGCTTCCAGGTGACTTAAGCACTGGCTTATAATACAGGCTTAGAGTGAAACACACCTTGAGATCTTGTTGAAAATACACATTCTGATTCAGCAGGTATAAGCTGGTGCCTGAGAGTCTACATTTCTACCTACTGCCCAGGTACCAGCTTTGGCTAATGCTGCTGATCTGTAGACTGCTCTCTGAGGAGTCACTTTAAGAGTCTATGCTGTGCTTCTCCCTCATGGCATGTTTGCCAGTTTATGGGTGTTGAGCAAATGCATATGGAGAAAATGGACACAGAGAGGCAAGAGAATACGTAAGCCCTCTGTTCTGCTTAGGGAAGCTCAGAACTAAAAGTTCAACCTGACTTTTACATTTCTTAACTTCCAAGCAAGGAAAGAGAGATTTCAGTTCTCCAGTTTTTGTGATTGAGTTATTATATAAGACTGAGTCAAAATACATTTCAGTCACATTTTGGCTAAAACTTAAAGGAAGAAATGAAAGAAATCCTGAATTGGGTCAAGCGTCTTCCCAGTTTGTACCTTTGTGTATAAGATCAAGGAGAAATTCACCCAGCTTTCTCCGGCTTAGCTGTAAATTACATTTTGTATGTCTGCATGGTAAATTTTTCTCTTCTTGCAGTATTTTTCTCCCTGCTAAATCCAAAGTCCTTACAACCTTATCTCCCTTTTGCTTCATGCTGCTCACAACCCAGACTGTTTTCTCTGCTTTGCAAAGGAAAGTATCTGCCCAAAGTCACACTGCGAACCAGGGGTGAAAGAAGGAAATAGACCCCATGCTCCTGGCTATTGGACCTCAACACTATCTCCTTTACCACCCTGTTCTGTGCAATGGGCACCCTTCTCAAGGAAACAGAACCTGATCAGAGAGATGGACTTCACAATAACCTTGAAAACTTAAAAAAAAAAAAAAAAAATTCTGAAAACTGGGTGCTAGGAACACTCTACTAGACTCTTCCCATGAATTCACATGAGATACTCAACTCTACCCTGTCACTGTGGATGGACTTCAAACTGATCTTTCAGCTTTTACCTGCCCATTGACCTATGAATAGATTCCCATCCTTTTAAGCAATCCTATGAAGTTTAAAAAAGGCTGAACAAACAGTATGATGAACACATAATGGCTGGCTTAAGAAGACACACTGTCTAAGTTGGAGATGTGCATTTGATCCTTTAAAGATGGTCCAGAAACACTAAGACTATTTGTCAAAGAAGTTAGGATATGCTATGCTCTGTATTGAGTCCTTCTGTCTTACTTTCTCCTTTGCCTTTGCTTTTCAGTTGGAAGGGCCCATCTAATTTGTTGTTTTTATTATATGTACTATATATTATATAATAAACTATATATATATATATATAGAGAGAGAGACAGACAGACAGACAGACAGAGAGAGACTAAAAAGTGTAGTCACAAGCTGAAAGTAGAGAGTTATTTTATCTGGTGGGAATGTTTAGAACTCTAAGCCTGGGAGACAGCATCTCAGTAACTCTGAGAAAACTGCTCCAAGGAGACAGGAAGGGACGTCAGGCTATATACAAGTTTGCAACAAAGGGAGCAGAGAGTCTGAACATCAAAGATCAGGTATCAAGTTAAGGAATCTAGCAATCTCTGTTTAGGAAGATGCAAGCCTCTGGGTTTACTGAATTCATTCCTTTCATATGCACCTCAGCTATCTGGGGCCAATCCTGTTTCCTTCTTCACCTTGTTTCTCAAATTCCCTTAGATCCTCAGCAATCACTGTGGGAGGTGGCAGCATCCTCTGCATCAAAGTTTGGGAGCTCTCATTCACATTTGGAGGCCAGGAATCACTGATGGCTGTGACATTACTTGTTTATTAATATGGCAAGAGATACTTTCATTTCACATATATATAGTTTACTATACTATCTGTACTATACTCTCATATATTTTAGCAACAATCCCTAACCTTTTTGCCACCAGAGACCAGTTCTGTGGAAGACAGTTTTTCCATGGACTGAGGGGAGAGTCACCCTGCTTATTTAACTTATAAGCAGAGTACATCCTGCAAAATGCTGGGCTGGATGCAGCACAAGCTGGAATCAAGATTGCTGGGAGAAATATCAATAACCTTAGATATGCAGATGACACCATCCTTATGGCAAAAAGTGAAGAATTAAAGAACCTCTTGATGAAAGTAAAAGAGGAGAGTGAAAAAGTAAAAGTTGGCTTAAAACTCAACATTCAGAACACTAAGATAACGGCATCCAGTCTCATCACTTCATTGCAAATGAATGGGGCAACAATGGAAAATGTGAGAGACTTTATTTTTGGGGGCTCCAAAACACTGCAGATGGTGGCTGCAGCCGTGAAATTACAGATACTTGCTCCTTGAAATAAAAATTATGACCAACCTAGACAGCATATTGACAACCAGAGACATTACTTTCCCAACAAAGGTTCGTCTAGTCAAAGCTGTGGTTTTTCCTGTGGTCATGTATGGATGTGAGAGTTGGACTATAAAGAAAGCTGAGCACCGAAGAATTGATGCTTTTGAACTGTGGTGTTGGAGAAGACTCTTGAGAGTCCCTTGGACTGCAAGGAGATTAAACCACTCAATCCTAAAGGAAATCAAGCCTGAATATTCATTGGAAAGACTGATGCTGAAGCTGAAACTCCAATCCTTTGGCCACCCGATGCGAAGAGCTGACTCATTGGAAAAAACCCTGAAGCTGGTAAAGATTGAGGACAGGAGGAGAAGGGGACAAAAGAGGATGAGATGGCTGATGGCAGTAGTGACTCAATGGTCATGAGTTTGAGAAAGCTCCGGGAGATGGTGAAGGATATGGAAGCCTGGTCTGCCACCATCCATGGGGCCATAAAGAGTCAGACATGACTGAGTGATTGAATGACAATAACAATCTGCCACATAAATTACCACATTTCCTAGAACACAGAGAGTGTTCAATGTATGCTTACTGCCCGCATTTCGTAATCTCTCACATACAGATTCTGCTTCTCCTGTGAAACCTACTTTTCTTTTCAAGAAAGGTTACAAGGCAGGGTGCTCTGCACAAAGACAGGTTCTATTAGGCACCTTGTCATGCGATGACTTCAGGTAGCAGTTATGTGTGATCTTGAGTTCACCTTCCTGGGTTTGAATTCAGCCCAGCCACTTGGTAGCTGTGTGACTTGGGAAAATTATGTAACCTCTCTGTTCTTCTTTTCCTTGTGGTGAAATGGGGAAAATGACAGTTCCTGCCCCTCTGGGCTATGACGAGGTGTAGATGATTGTAAAACACTCAGAGTATTGCCCAGTGCGTAGGAGATGGCCCAACAAATGTTAACTCAGGGTTGGCCCTAGAACAACATGGTTTTGAATTTGGTGGATTCACCTTACTTAAAAAAAATTTTTTTAATTGATATGAATCCTTTTTAAAGTGTTTATTGAATTTGTTAAAATATTATTTCTGTTTTGATTTTTTGGCCATGAGGCATATGGGATGTTAGCTCCTGGACCAGTGATCAAACCTAGCTCCTTGCACTGGAAGGAGAAGTCTTAACAACTGGACTACCAGTGAAGTCCCTGGATAGGTCCACTTACACTCAGATTTACTATAGTAAATACTGTAGTAATATAGTACTGCATGATCTGGTTAGTTGAATCGACAGATGCTGATTGGGAAGATTTATGGAGTGAGGGACAAGGAACACTGTTCCTCTCTCTCTGTCTGTCTCCCACTCTCTTTCTGAATACAGACAGAAAGAGGAAGAGAGAGACACACAGAGAGGATATGATAAAACAAACATAGTAAAATTGGTGAATTTGGAAAAAGGATATACATAACTTTCCTGTACACATCTTGGAAACATTCTGTAATGAATGGTTTGAAATTATTTCCAAATAAAAGGGATTTCCCAGGTGGCTCACTGGCAAAGAATCTGCCTTCCAAGCAGGAGACAGGGGTTCAATCCCTGTGCTGGCAAGATCCCCTGGAGAAGGAAATGGCAACCTACTCCAGTATTCTTGCCTGGGAAAGCCCATGGGCAGAGGAGACTGAAGGGCTACATAATGTTCAGTTCAGTTCAGTGGGTCAGTTATGTCTGACTCTTTGTGACCCCATGAATCACAGCACGCCAGGCCTCCCTGTCCATCACCAACATTCGGAGTCCACCCAAACCCACGTCCATTGAGTCGGTGATGCCATCCAGCCATCTCATCCTCTGTCGTCCCCTTCTCCTCCTGCCCCCAATCCCTCCCAGCATCAGGGTCTTTTCCTATGAGTCAACTCTTCATGTGAGGCTGGCCAAAGTATTGGAGTTTCAGCTTCAGCATCAGTCCTTTCAAAGAACACTCAGGACAGATCTCCTTTAGAATGGACTCGTTGGACCTCCCTGCAGTCCAAGGGACTCTCAGGAGTCTTCTCCAAACCACAGTTCAAAACCATCAATTCTTTGGCACTCAGCTTTCTTCACAGTCCAACTCTCACATCCATACATGACCACTGGGAAAACCATAGCCTTGACTAGACAGACCTTTACTGGCAAAGTAATATCTTTGCTTTTTAATATGGTGTCTAGGTTGATCATAACTTTCCTTCCAAGGAGTAAGCGTCTTTTAATTTCATGGCTGCAATCACCATCTGTAGTGATTCTGGAGCCCCTCAAAATAAAGTCTGACACTGTTTCCCCATCTATTTCCGATGAAGTGATGGGACTGGATGCCATGATCTTAGTTTTCTGAATGTTGAGCTTTAAGCCAACTTTTTCACTCTCCTCTTTCACTTTCATCATAGGCTTTTTAGTTCTTCACTTTCTGCCATAAGGGTGGTGTAGGGGGGCGGGGGGGGGGCGGTGGACTAAACCACCCTAAGCCACCCTTGGCCTCTGGTCTTTGGTGTACCAAAGTTAATTTAACATTCGTAATAAGAATTTCAAGAATTTCAGAGGAACCTCTTGGCACCTCAGAGCTGCTTAATCCCCCAGTTAAACCACTCAAAGAAATCCTCAAAGTTCCGTGGCCCCGGGGTGGTAGTCTTGAGGGCCAAGAGCCCCTGCTGAATGAATTGTGCCGGTTAATGCCCGCCGCCCTCGGCCTTGTTCCAGGTCACTCCAGGAACAGAAGCCTCTGGCTTTTCGGATTCCTCATTCTCGTGGATTTTCAGGAAGGCCTTCAAATATTTTTTGGTTCTTTTTTTGTCATCCTTGTCATTCTGCCTACCACAGGGAGAGGGTGATAAGAACATAATAGGGAGACTGCATAGCTCTGCAAATTAAGCTCCCTTAAGAGGAAAAAGCTGGTCTTTTTCAAGTGCTAGCAGATAAGAGTAAAAACATATGAAAAATTACAAAACCTGGGATAATGAATAGTTGAGTAATGCTTTTGACATTTTCTGCAGAGCAGTAATTGGAAATCTTTGCTTTGGGGGGGATACAGATGGGTGGGGCAGGGAGTCGCTGCGCTTTGCCCAGCAAGGCAATAAGCTCTGGTCTCTTGGAATAGCAGACATAAATCACCTGAAAGGNAGTTTATTGTGATCCACACAATCAAAGGCTTTGGCATAGTCAATAAAGCAGAAATGGATGTTTTTCTGGGACACTCTTGCTTTTTTTGATGATCCAGCAGATGGGATGGCAAAAGAGTCAGACACAACTTAGCAACTAAATAGCAACAGCAACAAAATAAAAAGTAAAGAGAGGGAAAGATATTGTACGTAACTGAGCATCTTGTTAAGGAGCACCTGCAAGGCCATCTCCACATCTGATGCTGAAGTGTGAATTTTGTAGGGAGAATGGGCAGGAAGGAAAGATCACCAGCTATTTCGGGGATGGATCCCACAGATTCATGTTGGGGTCAGGAGGCCATGAAATTATCTTGTATTTATCTCCCTTCTTCTTGCACAAAGGCAAATAAAACTGTTTTCTGAGCACCCCAGGGCTTTTGAGGCTGCTCAATGGAGTCATGAAGGATCCAGGCTTATCTAGTTTCTGTTTATTCCACCATATGTAGCACATAGTTCTCATCATTGGGGTTACAAGGTGACTGTTCTGTCCTCAGGGACATGGATTCTATCTTCTAGTCGAAAGGAGGTAATAAGGAAGAATGGACTTTTCTATGGCTAGAAGAAGAAGATATTTTTTAGAAATCAACAGGAGACCACAGTTTATGTCTCATTGCTCAAAACAGTATCAGATATCTATGTTTACCATCAAGGAAGACAGTAGGACTGGGGCTTTGAAATTCCTTTTTTCCTTTCATCGTATTACTGCTTCAAACAAAATTAGGGTCCTGTTAGTAGAGAAGAAAAGGAGGGCATGGTAACCCACTCTAGTATTTTTTCCAGGAGAATCCTCATGGACAGAGGAGCCTGGAAGCCTGAAAGAATGAGATCACACCTCGGTGGTTGTCCTGACTTTGAAATGGATGAAGAATGTTATGAAACTAAAAATGTGGGAAAAACAGGTTTGGGTAAATACCTAGCATTTGCTCTTAACCACCTGTATATGCAAATAACCTACCTTCTCTGAGCCTAGCCTTCCTCTTATGCAAAAGTAGATTATCATTTTAGGATTGTTCAGAGAATTTCTTGGGATCTTACATAAAAATGATTTAGCTTTCTTCCTTGGTACCTGACCTGGGAAAGTATGCTGTTTTTTGAAGCCCCAGGCAACTCTGATATCAGACTTAGTGTTTTAGAGATAATCTGATGTTGTGGAAACAGCCAGCCCTCTGCATTGGACAGATACCCACTCAAAATCTGCTTCTTATCAGCAATGTGACTATGGGTAACTTAACTTTTCCCAACCAGAATCTAACAGATGCAAAACAGGGAGAATGATATTGATATCTTGAGATTACTGAGAACTTGTTGGGAGAATTATCACACTTAAATATAGCTTCAATTACTTAAAGTAAAACTTAATATAAACTTATGCTGTGCTGTGTGCTGTATCTCTCAGTCATGTCCAACTCTTTGCGGCTCCATGGACTGTAGCCTGCCAGCTTCTCTATCCATGGGGATTCTCCAGGCAAGAATACTGGAGTGGGTTGTCATGCCCTCCTCCAGGGGATCTTTCCAACACAGGGATCCAACACAGGTCTCCCACATTGCAGGCAGATTCTAAACCACCTGCGCCACCTGGGAAGCCCAAGAACACTGGAGTGGGTAGCCTATCCCTTCTCCAGGAGATCTTCCTGACTCGGGGACCANCCATGGGGATTCTCCAGGCAAGAATACTGGAGTGGGTTGTCATGCCCTCCTCCAGGGGATCTTTCCAACACAGGGATCCAACACAGGTCTCCCACATTGCAGGCAGATTCTAAACCACCTGCGCCACCTGGGAAGCCCAAGAACACTGGAGTGGGTAGCCTATCCCTTCTCCAGGAGATCTTCCTGACTCGGGGACCAAACTGGGGTCTCCTGCATTGCAGGCAGATTCTTTACCAGCTGAGCTACCTGAAAAGCCCAATATAAAATAATAATCACATATAATAAACAATAGAGTGAATAAATTACATGAATATAACTTTTTATAAAATAAGAATACAGATACTTAAATTAATAAATATAAAATATAGCACTTAACATTTGTAGTCCAAACCTGGCACATAGTAGGTATGTTCTTATTCAGTGTTCCTTCTCCTCTATCAAGATAAATAGGGAGACATAAGCAGAGATACCAGGGCTTTCCCAGTGGCTCAGTGGTAAAGAATCTGCCTGCCAATGCAGGAGATGCAGGTTTGATTCCCCTTGGGAAGATCCCTTGGAAGAGGAAATGGTAACCCACACCCATATTCTTGCTGGGAAAATCCCATGGGCAGAGGAGCTTGGAGGACTGTAGACCATGGGGTCAAAAAGAGTGGGCACAACTGAAGCGACTGAGCGCTTAGAAGCAGAGATAGATTGTTCAGCTTCAAGGTACTGGGTTTCTGCATACTGAGTTCTTAAACAAGGCCTCATTGACAAGTCTTTACTAATTCTATTGTTATTTTGTATTTTGAGAAACTATGTATTTCTTTCTGGAAGCTGTCCTTACTATTGCCACGAAAGTGAAAATGTTAGTCACTCAGTCATGCCCAACTGTTTTCGACTCCAAAGATTATAACCTCTGTCCATGGGATTCTTCAGGCAAGAATACTGGAGTGGGTTGCCTTTGTCTTCTCCAGGGGATCTCCCTGACCCAGGGGTTGAACTCAGGTCTGCCACTTTGCAGCCAGATTCTTTACCAGCTGAACCACTAGGGAAGCCCAACAACTGCTATTGTCCTCTAGAGTTAGGGGATCTGAAGACTTTCGGTGGGGAATAACCCAGGGCGTGACGCAGTCAATGTGTCCTACAGCACCCCACAAATATAAAAAGTCCTGCAATGATGCAAGCAGGGGACTCTTTAAAATTAAAAAAAAAAAAAAAAAAGATACAGGGCTTATCTAGAAGGGAAAAGATGCGTTTCCTTTGAGGCAAATTTCAGTGGTGAAATAATGAATCATGAAAATAGAGACCTTGTACTGTAAATGTCGCATGAGGGACCCCCTCCCCATTTAAGCTGCTTCCCACTTAGGGCTGTCAGCAACGATCAGACCCCAGACGATCTGCCAAGGCGACAGGCTGACTTCAGCATCTGATGGGAAGACTGTCAGGGACTTGGGTCATGCCTTACATGTAGAAAACCTCTTGTCATCAGACTAATCACAGAGCCTTTTCCTTGTGACTAATGGGTAGTTTTCTTTAATCTCTAGAAACCTCTGATCAATTAACTGCTATTTAAGCCAATCAAGGAAATTGAGGCGTGAGGTTTAATTAGCTTTTCTGAAGGTTACACACAGTCTCAGTCAGCAGAGAAGCCGTAAGTGGAACTCGGGGCAAAACAGGTAGATGTGGACAGTGTGAAAATCAGGTGGCACCCAGGTGGTGATGGACGATGTGAGCGGGCACTGGGAGCTGAGGCGTTCAATCCACCGCCTCCCTCTGGCAGCCCAAGGGCCCTCTGCTGAGGTCCCTTCAGGAAACTGACTTTTCCTTTAACAGTTCACCGTGTGTTGATGTTCTGAAAGCATGTTCAGTTTCACACTTATGTCTTCCTGAGTGTCAGTCCATCAGCCCACTGAGTGATTGTGGGGAATTAATGGAACAGCATGTGATTTGATGCTGTTCCATGTATTGGTTTGATGGTGAAGATTTAAGGCCATAATACTCATGAAGATTTTAGCCAGAGCCAGGCCCACATGAGGGCCAATGTTTAGCCATGATCATCACTGTCTTCTGCCCCTAAGTTCGATCAGAGCAAACTCGAGGAAATACTTTCTTTTTTTCCTCATATTCTGGCTAACTGCTTTCTCCTTTTCCAGTTTTTGGTGACTTTACCAGATGTTCAGTGTGCGGCCCTGCCCTATCTCCCCAGAGTCTCTTGAATCACCCTGATTTGGTGAATGTTTCCCAGAATTGTTCTTTTTTTGGGGTGGTGGTGGTGGTGGTGGGAGGGTTCTGTCAAGCTCCTGACTCAATTTATCTGCATACAATTTGTTTTTCTGTGATCCAGGATGACTTTTACTCAAAGGGATGCCTGGCCATGTTTCTTGGTAAGTCTCACTGTTTTCCCTCTCTCCCTCCCTCTGTCTCTCTCCCTATCATATCTGCTTTCTTTCTAAGAGCTCTCACAAAGAATTATAGTTTAGATAGGGGCCATAGAACAAACATTTATGGAAAGCTGTATAATTTCAACAGTTTCATTGCATTTGTTATCCCAACAGATTCTTACAAGTCCCCAAGGAGGTGTTTATATTATTACCTTTGTTTGCAGATGAAAAGACTAAAGCTTTGCAGCCTTTAGTATGAGTATGAAGACACATACTCATTCAGTAAACTCACATCCCTGTTCTTCTAGCCCTTCTCTTTGCACGAGGCCATTTACATCTTCCTGGTTCTCATTCCATCCTTCATGCAGTTTCCTTTGGAAATGTCCAGTACATTGTTTTATCTCTGAAAACATTGTTGGAAGTTTTAAGCTTTTGCTGGAAGATAAACAGGAAAAATGCACTTTCTTGAAACTATTATTGATGGAATTTCCATAACACAGGGTCATAGGTTGATGCTATTCATTACTGAGAGTGTGCAGTCTGTTTTCCTTCTTTGAAATAATGAATGGAGCAAAGGGAAAGTGGATGATCTGATCTGTGAGAGTTCACACTCTAAACCCAGGAGTCCAATTTCCAACCTGCAGGCCATATGAGAACCACTCAAACTGGACATGAGCTCCACCTCAGATTCTTAAGACAATAAGCATTTTTCCTAATTAGCCAAAGACACGAACCCGGAGGACAACAGGACTTAACCATCAGCCCATATGCCATGTCTCGCTGACACCTCAGTCAAGAGGTCATGGCTCAATGACTAATTTTTGTTGAAGCTGAATCGTGCATGTGTGCTAAGTCACTTCAGTCGTGTCAGATTCTGTGTGACCCTGTGGACTGTAGCCCAGAAGGCTCCTCTGTCTATGGGATTTCCAGGCAAGAACAATGGAGCAGGTTGCCATGCCCTCCTCCAGGGGATCTTCCCCAGCCAGGGATAGGATCTGCATCTCTTATGTCTCCTGCATTGGCAAGTGGAATATTTATAGCTAGTACTCTTGCCTGGAAAGTCCCATGGATGGAGGAGCCTGCTGGGCTGCAGTCCATGGGATCGCTAAGAGTTAGACACAACTGAGCGACTTCACTTTCACTTTTCACTTTTATGCATTGGAGAAGGAAATGGCAACCCATTCAGTGTTCTTGCCTGGAAAGTCCCATGGACGGAGGAGCCTGGTGGGCTGCAGTCCATGGGATCACTAAGAGTCGGACACGACTGAGCGACTTCACTTTCACTTTTCACTTTTATGCATTGGAGAAGGAAATGACAACCCACTCAGTGTTCTTGCCTGGAGAATGCCAGGGACGGGGGAGCCTAGTGGGCTGCCGTCTATGGGGTTGCACAGAGTCGGACACAACTGAAGTGACTTAGCAGCAGCAGCAGCAGCAGCTCCACTTGAAGTCGAACTCAGTTCAGTTCAGTTCAGTCGCTCAGTCGTGTTCGACTCTTTGCGACCCCATGGACTGCAGCACTCCAGGCCTCCCTGTCCATCACCAACTCCTGGAGTCTACTCAAACTCATGTCCATTGAGTCAGTGATGCCATCCAACCATCTCATCCTCTGTAGTCCCCTTCTCCTCCCACCTTCAATCATTCCCAGCATCAGAGTCTTTTCAAGAGTCAATTCTTCACATCAGGTGGCCAGAGTATTGGAGTTTCAGCTTCAGCATCAGTCCTTCCAATGAATATTCAGGACTGATTTCTTTTAGGATGGACCGGTTGGATCTTCCTGCAGCCAAGAGACTCTCAAGAGTCTTCTCCAACACCACAGTTCAAAAGCATCAGTTCTTTGGTGCTCAACTTTCTTTACTACTCAAACTGATTTCCATTACAATGAAAAATCTTGAGGCTGTAAGAGAGACACTGACAAGAGAAAGTCAGGGGAGTGGGGGAGAAAGAGTATAGGTTTTATGTTAGAAGTGGATGGTGCATGGCTTTCATCCTAATTGCAGCGTCCTCTGAAAACTTGGCTGCAGAAGATTATTTTTGCTTGCTATTCTCAAGCTTTGTGTCATTTAATTTTGCCAAACAAACACTCAGTGTCCTACTTGTCTCCTTTCTTTTTCTCATGCCAAATATTCTTCTCAGTTCATCCAGAAATCCTAAGTCTGCCCTACAAGATAGTATATGTAGAATTTGATTCTTTTCCATTGCTTTTACCATATTAACCAGGCCTGGGCCACCATTAGCTCTTGCTTTCACTACTGCCTCTTAACCCATCTTTCTGCTTCCAACTTCAACCTCAGAACATCCATTTCTAACTCAAGAGCCAGAGTGATCTTGTTATAAAATAAATCTGATCAACTCATATTTCTGCTTTAAAAACTTTCTTAAAGTAGCCTATTGGACTCCACACAATCCAACCCCACTGTTAAGTCTCTGATCTCAACTTACCCACATGTAATATGCAACAGTTAGAACTGGCCATGGAACAACAGACTGGTTCCAAATAGGAAAAGGAGTATGTCAAGGCTGTATATTGTCATCCTGCTTATTTAACTTATATGCAAAGCACATCATGAGAAATGCTGGGCTGGAAGAAGCATGAGCTGGAATCAAGATTGCCAGGAGAAATATCAATAACCTCAGATATGTAGATGATACCACCCTTATGGCAGAAAGTGAAGAAGAACTAAGATCCTCTTGATGAAAATGAAAGAGGAGAATGAAAAGCTGCAGCTGTACTGTTCTGTAGTACGCTGTACAGCAGAAACCAGTACATTATAGATCAATTTTCCTCCCACAGAGAAAGTAAATTTAAAAATAAAACAACATTGTGCAGAGGGCTTCTGAAAGACAAAATGTATCAATGACCTAAAAAGAAGTAAATCTGTCAACATCTTTTGTTTTCCTGTGAAACTTCACTTTGCATAGATGTTTCATAGTATTTTAGGCATGAGAATAAAGGATTTCTGCACAGCTCCTTAGAATCTGTTTCTGAAAGACTCTTCTATGCTCACTTTTATGGCTGTTTTGAAAATCATTGGTTCAGACAAATAGGTACTATTTTTAGGTGTATATGGTGGGCTAAATAACAGTTCCCCAAGATATCCATGTCCTAATCACCAAAACCTGTGATTGTTACTTCATGTGATAACAGGGATTTTTAGAGATGTGATTCAGGACCTTGAGATGAACAGCTTATCTCATATTAGCCAGGTGAGCTCTAAAGTTAATCATGGAGGCAGAGGAGATTTGACTTCAGAGACAGAAGAGGGAAAAGTGATGTTATGATGAAATAGATTTAAAGATGCTATGATTCTAGCTTTGAAGCTGGAGGACGCAGTCATTAACCATGAAATGTAAGAACAGCTGCTCTAATTGTTAGAATAACCAAGGACATGGATTCTCCCCTTAGAGCTTCCCAAAGGAACACAACCAGGCTGGCACCTTGGTTTTGTCCTAGTGAAACTGATTTCAGACTTCAGAACTCTAGAATTGTAAAAGAATAAATGTGTGTTGTTTTGAGGATAAAAAAGATGATAATCTCAATAGATGCAGACGAAGCTTTTGACAAAATTCAACACTGATTTATGATAAAAATTCTCCAGAAAATGGGCATAAAAGAAACCTACCTCAACATAATAAAAGCCATATAGGGCAAACCCACAACAACTATTATTCTCACTGGTGAAAGACAAAGCATTTCCTCTAAGATCAGGAGCAAGAGAAGAGTGGCCGTTCTCACTCTTATTCTGCAATATAGTTTTGGAAGTCCTAGCCATGGCAATTAGAGAAGAAAAATAAATAAAAGATATCCAGATTGGGCTTCCCTGGTGACTCAGATGGCAAAGAATCTGCCTGCAGTGCAGGTGACCAGTTTCAATCCCTGGGCCATAAAGATCCCCTTGAGAAGAAAATGGCTACCCACTCCGGTATTCTTGTCTGGAGAATTCCATGGAGAGAGGAGCCTGGTGGGCTACAATCTGTGGGGTTGCAAAAAGTCAAATATGACTGAGCAAATAACAGGAGAGGAGGAGATCCAGATTGGAAGAAGTAAAGCTCTCACTGTTTGCAGATGACATGATACTAAGCACTTTTTTAGACTGTAGGTCTTATGATCATAATTTTTTTGAGCTTTATTATGCTTGAAAATATATTCAATCTACATATTTAAAAGATATTTTTGTTGCTTAATATTTCTAGGTTGACAAATTTCTCTATGATACTTTAAAGATGTTTCTTCATTGCCCATTTTTGTGGATATTTTCTATATCTGTTGTCATGTTTATACTGGTTCCTCTGTATGTAAAGCATATTTTTATCTCTGGCTATCTTTTTTAGACTTTCATTTTTCATTACAATTGTTCAATTAATCATGCAATTTAACTGTACAATTTAATTATTATATGCTATAATTGTTTTCATTTTTTACATGGGATTCATTGACTTATTTGATTATAATTTTTATCAAACTTGAAAACATTTTTCTATAAGTTTGCCACAAAATTTTTACATTTCTCTCTCTTTTCTCTTGTTCAGATCTCCAATTACTGCTGTATTTATTTGTTTATCATTGTCCCAGATCTCACTCATATTTTTTTCTTCCCTCTATGTATCAGTTTAAATAGTTTTCATTGTTATGTCTTCTATTTTATTAATATTTACTTCCAAAGTGTTTACTCTCATGGTATCCTCAGCCAGTATATCTTTATTCTAAAATATGTTTGTTTTCATATTCTAGAATTTGATCTGGGTAACTATATATCATCCATGTCTTTACAAAACTTCTTCAACATATGAAATATAGTTATAATGAGTACCTCAGTATCTTTGTCTGATAATTCTGACCCCTGATACTGTTCTGTTTTAGTTTTAATTATTTTTCTCATCACAAGTCTTGTTTGTCTGTTTCTTTGCATACCAGCTAGTCTCTGACTGAATGTAAATTTTACCTTTTTGGGTAACAGACAATTTTCTGTTCCTACAAACATTCCTAAACTTTGTTCTGGGACTCAGGTTACTTGGTACATTCTGGGGTTGGAACATTACTTGACTTTCTGGGGTTTTGTTATTGCAACTTTTTAGCAGGTGCCTGTGGGGAAGGCAATGGCACCCCACCCCAGTACTCTTGCCTGGAAAATCCAATGGACGGAGTAGCCTGGTGGGCTGCAGTCCATGGGGTCGCTAACAGTCGGACAGACTGAGCAACTTCACTTTCACTTTTCTCTTTCATGCATTGGAGAAGGAAATGGCAACCCACTCCAGTATTCTTGCCTGGAGAATCCCAGGGATGGGGGAGCCTGGTGGGCTGCCGTCTATGGGGTCACACAGAGTTGGACACGACTGAAGTGACTTAGCAGCAGCAGCAGCAGCAGCAGGTGCCTGAGAAGAATTTAGTGAATGACTAATTATTCTCAGTTACTGGAATAATACCATTCTCCATTTTCTACTCAATGATCATGAGTTTTCAGGTTTTTTAATCTGGCTGATGGGAATAGTTGATATTCTTTGCCTTCAAAACTATTCCTCTAATTCAGATACTAGTTCTCCCAGAAAACTTTTCCCTGGGTTCCATATAGTTTCCTCAAGGGTGAATGTGTTTCCATATTTCATTTAATACTCGAGAGAGACCCTCTGCAGGTCTTCAGCTCTCTCCACATGTCGCTGTCTGTGCTCTGCCATTGCTTTGTGAACCTGATCACCTTGGTGTCTTGAGCTGTCAGTTTCACCCCCTCAACTTGGCAAGAACACCTGGCTTCCCTTGAGTTCCATGCTTCTTTATGCTGATCTGGAAATTCCCTCAGGGAAGTAATCTGGGATGTGTTTCTTTTCCGGGAGTACTGTCCTTCTTTGCCTGATATGCAGAATGCTGAAAGCCACTGCCTACTGTACTTTGTCTGATTTCTTGGCTGTTTCAAGTGGAAGTAAAAATCCAGTCCTTTTATACATCTTGGTCTATGGTTTTTAATGTTCATTCTTTTCTATACATAGTAGAGGTAATATCAGTTCAGTTCAGTTCAGTAGCTCAGTCGTGTCTGACTCTTTGTGACTCCATGAATCGCAGCACGCCAGGCCTCCCTGCCCATCACCAACTCCCAGAGTTCACTCAAACTCATGTCCATCGAGGCGATGATGCCATGCAGCCATCTCGTCCTCAGTCATCCCCTTCTCCCCCTGCCCCCAATCCCTCTCAGCATCAGGGTCTTTTCCAGTGATTCAACTCTTCTCATGAGGTGGCCAAAGTATTGGAGTTTCAGCCTCAGCATCAGTCTTTCCAATGAACATCCAGGATTGATCTCCTTTAGGATGGACTGGTTGGATCTCCTTGCAGTCCAAGGGACTCTCAAGAGTCTTCTCCAACACCACAGTTCAAAAGCATCAATTCTTCAGTGCTCAGCTTTCTTCACAGTCCAACTCTCACATCCATATATGACNAACACTAAAAAGATAAGTGAAAACTAATAAAGCATGTATGTGTGTTAGTCACTCAGTCATGTGTGACCTTTTGCAACCCCATGGACTGTAGCCCACTAGGTTCTGTCCATGGAATTTTCCAGGCAGGAATACTGGAGTGGGTGGCCATTTCCTACTCCAGGGGATCTTCCCAACTCAGGGGAAGATCTCGGCTTCTCCTGTCTCTCCTGCATTGGCAGGCAAGATTCTTTACCACTGAGCCACCTGGGAAACAGTAAAGCATGGCTGTCTATAACAGGAGTAGAAAGTAAAAATTCTCTGCATCTTCCTCATACAGTTTTGGAAATATAAAGAATTTGGCTTTGGAAATATAAAATATTTTATGATCAAAAAATTAAAGCCAAATAAATAAATAATGGTAATTCTTAAAAATTCAAAACAAAGACAAATGAAACTATTATCAAGTTGCTGATATAATTTCACCCAGAAAAATAATTATTTCAAATTACTTTAAGAAACTACATTTTAATTCTGCATGCCAAATGACATATAATTCAAAGACATGGTCCAAGAAATCTTAAAATATATATATGTATCTAATTGTCAGCAGTGATACTGGTATTATGTAAAACAATATAGTAGGGTAATGAATAAGTACTTGTTTAATGTTGTTGCTGCTGCTGCTGCTAAATCGCTTCAGTCATGTCCAACTCTGTGCGACCCCATAGACGGCAGCCCACTTGGCTCCCCTGTCCCTGGGATTCTCAAGGCAAGAACACTGTTGTTAGTTACCAATATTTTCCATATAAGAGAAAAGAAACATAAATTTAAAATAAAAGAAATAAAAGAAAACAAAAACTTCAAATATTACATTGGAAATGGAATATAAGAATAAAATTGTTAATTTTATTTATTTGTTAAAAGTCTTGAGAACCAAAAAACTGAGGTAATGCTATCCCAATATCAATGAGTACTCTTATTGTCCAAATTGTGATCCATGCCACCTTTTCATATTAGAAGTAACCAGTTGTCCTTGGAGAAATGGTTGATAAATATAAGACAAGCATTGGATATTTTATTGTTCCAGGAGCTCTCAGGAGGACCAAGAACTCAACCTGAAAGAGTTCTCACTGGTAAAAGATGGAACAATTTGAGCATTAGTCTTTACTAAATGCAATCAGTTGAGATATCTGAAGTATTTCCAACACTTGCATTCATTTTAGTTTTTCCAATTCAAAAATGGGAATTTTAGCATTTAAAAATTTGTCAATTTGACTGTAGCCCACTAGGTTCTTCTGTCCATGGAATTTTCAAGGCAAGAATTCTGGAGTGAGTTGTCATTTCCTTCTCCAGAGCATCTTCTTGACCCAGGGGTCAAACCTGCATCTCCTGCCTTGGCAGGGGGATTCTTTACCACTGAGCCACCAGGGAAGCCCCCTTCACAGATAAATGTAATTAATTTTTTGTTTTATGGAGGCATTTTGTGAAAAAGACATTCTGGAGACAAGCAAAAAGAAATTTGATTACACTCTGAGTATTTGCTCATAATAAGGAATTACTGATAATTTTATTAGGTGTTATAATGGCACTATAGTTTGTAAACTTTATCCATATTTCTAGCAATGTATACTAAAAGCAATGTAGGGATGAAATGGAATCTTGATATGTTTACTATAGTAACACATTTTTTAAAAGAATGTTTATGAAACATAGTCGACAACTATTGAATCTGGCTAATAGATATGTAGATTTATCAGACCATTCACTTTACTTTTGTATATATTTACATATTTTCCAACACGTCTTAAAATAATGAGTAATGTTAAACCTCCAGTGTTGCTCCTATGTTCTAAAAGATGATGAACCATTATTCTCTTGCCATGAGCTTGGGAGTTACTATACTCTTAGAAGTGATGGACCTTGAGGGACTATATCTCTTTTTGAATCTCTATGTGTCCTTCTCACTAGCTCCCAATATAGGAAATTGGGGGCCATAAGTCCCTTTCAACTAGTAAGAGTCTAACTATAATACCCAAATCTGAAGTCTAGCTCTATCCATACCTATGTGAACATTGGCAAGTTTCTTTAAATTTAGGATTTCTATAATATAAAATAATAAAATGAGCATAAGATAGGCCTGCTGGGAAAATCTTGGGTAATGTCTCATGCAGGGCTTGGCATATATCTTGTCATCATTCCTTGCTTCATTTCCAGTGGAGTCGTGCCCAGCACGTAGATTCTTCTGAGTCACATTAGTTATTGAAAAAAGCAACAAGACAGATGATTGCCATTGTATTTGCATCACATTATTTTTTTGAAAATATATGTATTTACCCTGGCTAGAGTCCAATAAAAGTCATTGAGAGAACAAACTTGGTTCCTACCAAATTGAAAAAAAAATTACAAACTAAAAAATCAGTGCTCTTTTTGGAGTGGATTAAACACAAACACACACACACACACACACATATGTGAAGAGTTTCAATATTAACCGTGTAGCAGAGTAAAAATATGAAAAGCATAAAATATATTCCATGGGATTTTTATAATATTATCAATATTATTCTTTCTTAATCAAACTGATTTTTTTAAATATCAGAAAGACAGAACACACATTTTATTTCTATTTAAGTTTAAAATAGACCCTTGGAGGACAGTATAAATTCAGTTTCTCCTGACTTATCAGAGATTTTGGTTGTATTTGCCTGATGGTCTTCTTTCTCTTTTACCTAGGAACTGAAAGCTGTTTCTTTTTAACTTGGCATCACCAATAGAGACTATTCTCAAATTTGGCTCTGAAAGCATCTCTTTCTGGAACACTGCATTATTTCTATAGCTGTTGTTATTGCTGAGACCAAACAGCCCCGTTTCTTAAGAAACATCCCAGAGAGAGCTATTTGGATGAGGTAGGTATTTACATGCAATAGATTTCCCCTTTTTCCCCATGCTCCATTATATGGTTAGGGGCTATTTGTTCCCTTTTCAAGGAGAAACACTGGGCTCTTCTTACTTCTTCAGAAAGGACTGGGTTTGTGAATTTCTCATCCTTTGTTAAATGAGCGTGCTCAAACACCATATGTTTAGAATAAACTTCAAACTCAATATTCTGAAATAACCTTTGTGGGAAAAGACTCTTGAAAGGAATGAATATATCTATATGTATTACTGAATAACTTGGCTGTACACCACCTGAAACTAATACAACATTGAAAACCAACTACACCTTGATATAAAATAAAAGTCAAACTAAAAAATAAACTCAGAGGAAGCACTCAAGGATTTTGATCATGCTTCTTTTACTTCTCTAGCCTCATCTCAGCAACTATTCTAGAGATAATTTTCATTGCAGCTTGACAGAGCTCAGAGCTTATTCAGTCTTCCCTTTTACGTACTAATCCTCTCCTCTCCTACTTGCCCAGCTAATTTTTACTCATGCTGTAGTATGCATTTCAAACATCTCCTATTCCAGGAAGTCTTCTGTATTAGTTTCCTGTGACTGCTCTAACAAATACTACAAACTCGGTGGCTTAAAATAACACATTGATTCTCTTTACAGTTCTGGGGGTCTCGCATTTGAAATGGGTATCACCGAGCTGAGGTCAGCTATTAGCAAAGCCACGTCCCCCGCTCCCCTGCCCCCGAGACTCTGGAGAAGAATCTGTTCCTTGTTCCTTTCAGCTTCTAGTGGCTGTCAACATCTTCAACACTCCTTCTCTGTCCCATCTTCACATTGCCTTTTCTTCTGTGTATCTTCATGTCAAGTCTCCCCCTCGGACTATCTCTTATAAGGATACTTGTGATTATATTTAGGGCATATCTGGATAATAGAGAATAATTTTTTCTTCTAAAGATCCTAACTTAATCACATCTGTAGAACTCGTTTATCCAAATAAAGTGACATTTAAAGTTTCCAGGGATTAGGCTCTGATATGTTTTGGGGAAAATTAGTCAGCCTGATACATCTTCCTTGTTCTTTACCTCCAACTCTAGCTCTGCTTTCCAGCTGGATTATCACATTTTGTCTAAATATTGATTGAAAGCCTTGTATTTAACTTTATCAGGCTTCCCCTGTGGCTCAGTGGTAAAGAATCCACCTGCCAATGTGGGAGACGCAGGAGACACAAGTGCAATCCCTGAGTTGGAAAGATCTGGAGGAGGAAATGGCAACCCTACTCCAGTGTTCTTGCCTGAAAAATCCCATGGACAGAAGAGCCTGACAGATGACAGTCCATGGAGTCTCAAAGAGTCGGACACGACTGAGTACACATACATGTCTTTAATTTTTTTAAATTTAAATTTATTTATTTTAATTGGAGGCTAATTACTTTGCAATATTGTATTGATTTTGCAATTTTATCATGGTACTTGAGAGTCCCTTGGACTGCAAGGAGATCCAACCAATCCATTCTAAGGAGATCAGCCCTGGGATTTCTTTGGAAGGAATGATGCTAAAGCTGAAACTCCAGTACTTTGGCCACCTCATGCGAAGAGTTGACTCATTGGAAAAGACTCTGATGCTGGGAGGGATTGGGGGCAGGAGGAGAAGGGGATGACAGAGGATGAGATGGCTGGATGGCATCACGGACTCGATGGACGTGAATCTGAGTGAACTCCGGGAGCTGGTGATGGACAGGGAGGCCTGGCATGCTGCGATTCGTGGGGTCACAAAGAGTTGGACACGACTGAGCGACTGAACTGAACTGATGATGAGAATGATGGCAATGTTGGTGCTGATGGCTGAGATATATCAAGTGCTTATAGCATACTGGGCACTACTCTAAGAATTTCACAGATATTATATCAATGAACTCATATAGCAATTATAAGATGTAGGTGCAATATTCATCCCATTTTTCAGATGATGAAACTCAGCTACTGTGTCTAGCAAGTGGACCTGCTGAGGTTTGAACCCGGACAGTCCAACCCAGAGCCTGTGTAGCATTGCACTGTGAATATCTATTCACCTGCTATCTCCCCAGTTCATATAGGTTCCTGGAAGTCAGCCAATATCCCCAGCTTCTAGCACACAGTCGATACTCAGTGACGTTTAGGAAATAAATTTATAAGCAGATTCTAAACTGAATCTGCTCTTAAATGGATATGGGGTCTCAGGTATGTATGTAAACCTTTCTGGACCTCAACTTTTAATTAAGATGTTGGACTTTGGATGACCTCCATGATTCCTAATGCCTGAACAGATAATCTAAGAAGTCCATTTGAACTCTAAAATTTGACCATTGGATTAAGGTGACTGATTCCCTTGGCCCGGTTTATTGAGAATAGTCAGCCCAGAATGCTGTTAATGATTTATCACATGAGGGAAGTTAACTTTTGAAGTAGAAGTCATTATGGAATGTCCATGTTCCAAAAGCTTTGAAGGAATGCCAGGAGCATTAATCACGTCTGCTTTCCCAAAATAGGCACATCACTTTTACTTCTGATGGGAAAGACTAGCCTTTTTGGGTTCTCTCAAAAGACGGTGTTTTATTCATTTATTACCTGTCATCTCTGCAGCTTAATGACACAGACTTATTCCACATAGGTGACCTAGCCACATAATAAATGAATACTAATATCTCAGTCTTAGGTTGGAGGATCCAGGTCACGTACCTATGTAACATTCTGGCAATAGGTTAATGAAATGTGAATCAAATAAATTCAGAAATTAACCTCAGATGTAAGAGTTGCATGCATGCACACACATTTAGTGCTTCCTACACAAGTCACTTCATAAAGCATTTCTCAAATACTAGAATGTGAACCTTCTAGACACTCATAAATATTAATTGACAATAAAGAGAAATGTTGAAAAAGTTATCAAGTATACTGTGTAGTGCTGACTTGGTGTTTGAGAGTTCTCAGAAGCCCTCTTCAGTTGGAATAATAATCATGGAAACCTGAACTAAATAAAAGACTTCAGGCTAAACTCTGAATGAAGTTGCATATGATTAACTTTCATTATCATCAATGTGTATTATGGGCATATCCCCAGTGACACGTGACTGGCAAAAATGTTGCTTTAGTAGCAAAACTGTTACCTTGCTGCTGTTGCTGCTATTTCAGGTTGGGCTCTTGGTATGAGGTGATGATTGCATGGCCCCAAAGCTGCTTCCTTTAGTGGAAATAGCATAGACCCTGAAGCCAGACAAGAATGGATTCAAATCCCAGACACTGCTGGTAAGTTGTGTGGCTATGAGCAGACTGGCTGACTGCTCTTCCTGCAAAATAAGGGAAACGGTGCCAGATTTAATGGAGTCAGAGGTGGAAAAGATGAGATGCTGACCAGTAGGGAGAGTCCACTTGACCACCATTCCCACACTGAGTTTCTCTAATAGGTTCCTGAGGGAGAAATGCTTTGACAAAATTCCTTTCTCACATCCATACAGAAAGTCACGTTCCATGTGGATGACTTAAGCTTTGGTTCCAGAATCTGTAATTTTTAAATCTTATTTTTTGTTACATCTTTGTTGAGACAGAAATCATATACATGAAATTCACTTTTTAATAGTGTACAACGAATGATTTTTAATATATGCACAAAGCCGTGCATTGATCACCACCAATTTCATAGTATTAAATATTTTCATTATCCTCCCAAAGAAACCCCATCCCCGTTAGCAACCACTCAGTGCTCCCTCCTCTCATACCCTAGCAACAACCAAGTTGTTTTCCATCTCTATCGACTTGCCTGTTCTGGACATTTCATATAAATGGAATTATACTCTAAGTCGTCTTTTGCATCTGCCTTCTTTTAGTAGAACAATGTTTTCAAGGTTCATTTCAGATTGTACCATGTATTTTATGCTTAAATAATATTCTGCTTTATGTATATATCACTTTTAATTGATCCATTTATCAGTTAATGGACAATTAATTTTTGCTCTTTGGCTATTATACATAATCGTGCTATGAGTGCTTCTGTACACCTGCTTTTTACAGACATATGCTTTCAATCATCTTGGATATACCTAGGAATGGAGCGGCTAGATTATATGGTATGATTTGCTTTCTGTTGCTGTTGTTCAGTTACTAGGTCGTGCCTGACGCTTTGCAACTCCATGGAAAATAAGAATAATTGCCGTACAAAATGGACATATTCTAATTCTTGGAAGTTGCAAATAGGCTATGTTCCATGGCAAATGGAATTTAAGTTTGCATATGGAAATAAGGTTGCTCATCAGCTGGGTTTAAGAAAAGGAGATTATCTTGATTAATGGAGAAGGACCATGCCATTGAAAGGGTCCTTAAAAATGGAAGCGGGAGGCAGAGTCAGAGTTTCTGAACGAAGCTGCTATTGTTTAGTCATTCAGTCGTGTCCGATTCTTTGCGACCCAATGGACTGCAGCGTGTCAGGCTTTCCTGCCCTCCACCATCTCCCAGAGCTTGCTCAAGCTCATGTCCGTTGAGTTGGTAATGCCATCCAACCATTTCATCCTCTGTTGTCCCTTTCTCCTCCTGCCTTCTATCTTTCCTAGCATCAGGGTCTTTTCCAAAGAGTCAGCTTTTCATATCGAGTGGCCAAAGTATTGGAGTTTCAGCTTCAGCATAGTCCTTCCAATGAATATTCAAGACTGATCTCCTTTAGGATGGACTGGTTGGATCTCCTTGCAGTCCAAGNTCCAACCATTTCATCCTCTGTTGTCCCTTTCTCCTCCTGCCTTCTATCTTTCCTAGCATCAGGGTCTTTTCCAAAGAGTCAGCTTTTCATATCGAGTGGCCAAAGTATTGGAGTTTCAGCTTCAGCATAGTCCTTCCAATGAATATTCAAGACTGATCTCCTTTAGGATGGACTGGTTGGATCTCCTTGCAGTCCAAGGGACTCTCAAGAGGCTTCTCCAGCGCCACAGTTCAAAAGCATCAATTCTTTGGTGCTCAGCCTTGTTTATGTTCCAACTCTCCCACCCATACATGGCTACTGGAAAAACCATAGCTTTAATTAGACGGACTTTTGTTAGGAAAGTAATGTCTCTGCTTTTTAATACACTGTCTAGGTTTGTCATAGCTTTCCTTCCAAGGAAAAAGACTTTTTTAATTTCATGGCTGCAGTCACCATTTGCAGTGAGATGTGACCGCAAAAAGCTGGTCAAAGAGAGGCAGATTAGCTGCATCTGAAGATGAAGGAGACAGGCCATAAGCCAACAATGGAGGGCCCCTCCAGGAGCATGATAAAAGGAAATGCATTCTCCCTTAATAAGCCTCTAGATGGGTTTCATTGCCATTTACACCTTGATTTTGACCCAAGGAGAACTGTCAGAATTTTAACCTCCAGAACCTTAAGATAGTAAATGTGTGCTGTTTAGGTCATTAAGTTTTAAATATTTTGGTAGTCTGTTATGAATACTAACTGGCAATACCACTGGAGCAGCTGTGATGTCAAATGATTATGGTTGATCCTTTTTGTCAAATACCTTGAGGGTAAGGGGTGTGAGTACAGAGCAAGCTTTGAGTCAGTCAATAAATGATGAGTTCTGAGAATGGAGCTTTTCAGTGAGCTTCCAGACAGATCAAATCATGCGGTTCACCAAGTGAAAGTCTTTTAGGATGGTCCAAATCTGTTTTTTCCTGCTCCTGTTGCTTATATGTTGCTAGTTTTCATAGCTAGTGTCGTTGCAAGTATAGTGTAGTTGCTAATATGGTTTCAATACTTTGGCCACCTGGTGCTAAGAACCAAATCACTGGACACTGATGCTGAGAAAGATTAAGGGCAGGAGGAGAAGGGGGCAACAAAGGGTGAGATGTTGGATGGCATCATTGAGCCAGTGAACATGAGTTTAAACAAAGTGTGGGAGATAGTGTAGGACAGGGAAGCCTGGTATGCTGCAGTCCATGGGGCTGCAAAGAGTTGAACATGACTTAGGAACTGAACAACAATAACGATAGTGGCAAAGCCGTTAGCTTTCAAGAGCTGGAAGGAGGTGATGGTGTTATGGTCATCTAAATGCCAGAGGCTCTCTGTTCTTCCTTGATTCATCCATTTTTTTTCTGAATAAACACTCCTTGGGTTACAATCTCAAGTTCTGAAAAAATAGCTTTTGCTATGTTTTTGCCAGCATTGTCTTATTTTATAAAGGAGTGGATTTTCAAAGACCCTCCCCTCTGAAACTGAGCCCCTTTCTTTTGGATTTCTACTCTGGAGACATGGGTAGATCAAGAAATTGGGAGATTGGGATTGATATATACACGCTACTATATATAAAATATCAATAGATAGCTAGTAGAGGCCTGCTGTATAGCATAGGGAGCTCTGTAGTTACCTAAAAATATATGTATAACTGATTCCCTTTGCTGTACAGGAGAAACTAACACAACATTGTAAATCACCTAAACTCCAATAAAAGTTAATTAAAAATAAAAGAATGGGACTCAAGTCATGCAATTTTAAGCTTATATTATTCTCAATCAAGGTGAATCTGAGGTGCCTACTTTACATACTCTGTTTCCAGGAGTCCCATCCAGGCTGTACGTATCCCTCTGGATCTTCCTGCCTTACTACTTTGTGCTTCTTCTAGACCTATAGCCCACATGGCTTAACTGGCTGTTATGAAGCCTCCTCCCCTGGGCTCATTGGAATCTCCCTCGCCTTTGAGGATGAAGGAGTCTTGGGAAGGTGAAACGCTAGCTCTTGCTGATGGTGTCCTTGCAAATCTCTAGTCTCTAGACATACTTGGGGTCTAAGAGTTCCAGGAAAATCTTCTCTGCCAGCTCCCATTCCAGGTCTGTTAAACTGTTCCTTCTGACATCTGATGCTCTTCTCTACTGTGCACTCTGTTCTTGGAGCCAGAAAAATAGACTCTAATCCTAGATCTGATATATCTGCTGGCTTCTTAGTATTAGACGTGTTATCGTGTGTCTCAGAAACGGATAGGAAAATGGTGATAAAGCAGCTATGCCACAAGACTATTTGGACACCACAAGTGATAATTCATTGGAAAGTGCCTTCTGCAGCCTCTTATTCTCATGTGACCAACTTGTCTCAGGCTGCAGGAATCTACACACTTCAATCTTCAGTTTGCTAGAGCTGGTTTTATTTATTTATTTATTCAGCTTTTACTCTTGGGTTCTCTCTGAAGATTCTTATCAATGTAAAAAAATATCTTTCTGTTAATTTGAAGTTAATTTTCAAAATTGATTTTGGTCTATTCTAGGTTGCTTATATAGTGATGAGGTTACTACCTCATCATTATATACTCCAGGCAAAAAAATTTTTTTTCTCACATTTTTGTGTTTGTTATTCTGTTGCTGTAAATTAGTATTATTTTCACTGTGGAAAAAGTAGCAAAATAGAATTTAACACGAAAAGGATGAATATATTTCAAATAAAAACTGATGTCACCAATCATAATAATAAGTTGAATAGAAACACACTTTGGAAGAATAGATTTATTAGATTACATGAGATTTATAAAGATGGAATACAGACACACACACACACACACACGCACACACACACAACTTTTCCCAAGCAGTCATTACAATATTCACATTTCAAACAACACTGTCAGTACTTTTAGTTTCATCAAAATGATATCAACTAACATGTAAATCTGATGTTGATCCCTTGGAGCATAATGTTCTATAGTTTTGTTTGTGATAACTTGGTGAATATTTTCAGGTTTTATACTCATATAAGAGCTATAAACATAAGGTGATTATAATGGGTTTATATGTGTGCATATATGTTATACTGTAATAAAATTATGCAGACAGCACTAGGGGGTCCATGAGAGTGATTTCCTTGCAGATGGAATGTAGACATTATTCAGCTTGAGAGGTATGGCTTTGCCTACAGAAACCAGGCAATACTCTCAGGGATCCTTCAATGGGAATTTATACACAGGCTGAAGGCACGTCCTCAACAATGACAAAATAAAGAGATAAGAGAGACTTTCTCACATGAAGGATAGAAAATTGTACATCACCAAAAATACACGTAAAAGTCTTGTGCGGAAACTAATTTAAAATAATCAGGAGTAAAGTAAATAGCCTCCAATTAAAAGAAATAAATTTATTTAAAAAAATCAGAAGAGTTTGGCTTACTGGAAAGGGATTAAGTAAACCATGAGAATATTTGGGTGGCCCACTTTCAAGAATGTAGACCTGGAAGAAACAAGGTCTGATTTAAAATTCTATTTCTACCCCATATCTTCCAAGATGTCCCATTGGCTGCAAAGTTTAATGCTCCTAAATCTCATTTCCTTCAACTTTAAAATGTTTCCTTCATAGATTTGCTATGTGGGTCGAATTATATTGTAGAAGTGAGAATACTTTGTCAGCTACAAAATCCTGTGTGTATGATGGTGATGCTACTATCTTTCATTTTGTTAGATGTTCATAAAGGGTCCCTGGAAATTTTTCTAATTCTTTGTAATGGAACATCTCGGCAAGAAGATAAAAAGTTCTAGAACACTCAAGGTCAGTGAAATAAGCAATTCTTGCATCTAATCGAGGCTGAGATCTCAGCAAATGCAGAGTGGATGTGTTATACAAAACCTTAGGGAGATGGGTTTAAACCATATTTCTAACTGATGGAAAATTTGATTTTTTAAATAAATTTTCATTACATTAATCACAAAGTTTCTTTTATAGGTTTAAAATGACAAAAAAACCTTGCATTTTTCATGCCTGTACACACATATATTCCTGCACAAAATCATCCACAGAAACATCCAGATCCATCCATGTATTCATGTTTCTGTAGAGGCACACACAGTGGCATGTTTACATATGCCCAAACCACCTGCACACACATACCCTGCTCACTCTTGAGTGGACCTAATTCCACTGACCACTGCTGTTGTTTAGTCACTGAGCCATGCCAGACTCTTTGTGACCCCATGGACTATAGCACACCAGGCTCATCTGTCCTCCACTGTTTCCAGGAGTTTCCTCAAATTCAGGTCCACTGAGTTGGTGATGCTATCTAATCTCTCATCCTCTGCTTCCCCTTGCCTTCAATCTTTTTCCAGCATCAGGGTCTTTTCCAGTGAGTCAGCTCTTTGCATCAGGCGGCCAAAGCACTGGATCTTCAGCATCAGTCCTTCCAGTGAATATTCAGGATTAATTTCCTTTAGGATTGACTGGTTTGATCTCCTTGCAGTCCAAGGGACTCTCATGAGTTTTCTCCAGCATCAATTGTCCATAGTGACCCAGAATCTGTTTTGATTAATTACCAATCGTCTTTATAAGGACAGGACAAAATGTCCTGATCTTTCCATCTCGCAATATTTATCTCAACCAGGAATTCCTTGAATCTTGTCATTCAAAGCAGTCTTAGAAGGCATTTGGGGGAGCCACAAAATTAGGTTTGAGAGACTGTCAGACCTATATTTGAATTATGACTTCGGGCAAGTGACTTGATCTTTTTGAGTCTCAGTTTCATTGTTTATAATTTGGTGATAGTGAACACTGCCTCATGGACATGAAGGTGTTAAATGCAATGATGTATAAGTTTGTTCTATGCCATTTTGGTTCTATTTGAAGGTGGTGTTTTTTGGAATGATATGTATATGTGGATAGGAAGGAACATAGAAATTTTAGATGAAGTAAGTCAGGAAGCATTCTCAACCAAAATGACCCCAAGGTCCTTAGTAGGAGAAACTCATGGATCTCCTTAATGTTCACTTGTTACCAGCTTGGCTCTCCTTCCAGCCCATCTTCTAAATTCTTATCTTTTTAGTATTAAACTTTCTTTGATAGAAAAGAAAGTGTTAGTTGTTCAGTTGTGTCCGATTCTTTGCAACCCCATGAGTTGTAGCTTGCCAGGCTCCTCTGCTAAGCTGCTGCTGCTGCTGCTAAGCCGCTTCAGTCGTGTCCGACTCTGTGCGACCCCATAGACGGCAGCCCACCAGGCTCCGCCGTCCCTGGGATTCTCCAGGCAAGAACACTGGAGTGGGTTGCCATTTCCTGCTCCAATGCATGAAAGTGAAAAGTGAAAGTGAAGTCACTCAGTCGTGTCTGACTCTTAGCGACCCCATGGACTGTGGCCCACCAGGCTCCTCCATCCATGGGATTTTTCAGGCAAGAGTGCTGGAGTGGGTTGCTAAGCAAGAACACTGGAGTGGGTTACCATTCTGTTCTCCAGACAGTCTTTCTGACCTGGGGTTGGAATCCAGATCTCCTGGATTGCAGGAGGATTCTCTACCATCTGAGCCACCAAGAAAGTGAACCAAACTTCCTTTGCTTGCTCAGATTCACTAATCTCTCCTGATTTCCCATGGCTTCACTGGACATACTATACCTCAAGGCATCCTTTCAGCTTCTGACTCCATCATAATAGTTATGGTCTCACCATGTTTCTCAATCTACATTTGTAAAAGAAGAACTTGATGTCAAGACTCATCTTTTTCACACCAGGCCACACACATTTAATTCTGAAGTCCCACAGATCCAAGAGAAAACACTAACTACAACATGTATTAACTCTGAGGCCTTAAGCAACTTGCTAAGCACTCAGAATCTCAGTTTTCCCATAGTTGTATGGAGAAAATTATGGTTCTTGTTTCCACTGATTGTTTGGATTAAATCCAATAATGTATGGTAAGTGCTTCTGTCTTATGCATTGTATATATTGAACCATCAGTTCAGTTCAGTTCAGTCGCTCAGTCGTGTCCAACTCATAAAGAAGTGTTATTCTTTTGTCTCAGTTCTGGTCATAGACCAGAGGTCAATATCAAGCGTAGGCTGCCTTTTTGCCCAGTGCCCACCCATAGTCCATCAGTTACAGCTACTGATCAACAGAGGCTGTGAGTTGTTCCCTTAGGCAAGAATATCAGCAGGTGCAACTTTCTGTAACCATATCTACTAAGAGACTATGGGATGTGGTTTCCTTTAATTCTTATAAAGTTAGAAAATAATGCAATAAAATTAAGATGTGTATGTATATCTACAAATAACTTTGTAGAAGACCATTAATATTCAACAAATTAAAACTTTACTCCCTTTCCATATAACTGCCAATAGGAAAAAAAAAGGGGGGGGGCCATCTGAGAAATATTCAGAAGGAGGTATTTTCATGGTGTTGTGATGAATCCTCCTACCAAATCTAAGGACTGGGTAGGAGAGGGTGAGGCTTTCAGAGGTGACCGTATAAGCTCAGAAAAGAGTAAAAGATAGGTTAGCAAGTGTGAGCGTGGGGACAGTGGTACTTTTCAGAGGAAAGATGCTGTGTTGCCATTCCCCCATACTATTGGCAGATACATATGTACATGTTCAAAATGAGAATCCCCATCCCACAGCCTAGTTTTCTTCAAAAAAGTGAATGATAGCCTAATGATTTTAGTTTCCCAACAAATATATCCCTCTTACCAAGTAATTTGGGTTCAGAATCAGGGANAGAGGAAAGATGCTGTGTTGCCATTCCCCCATACTATTGGCAGATACATATGTACATGTTCAAAATGAGAATCCCCATCCCACAGCCTAGTTTTCTTCAAAAAAGTGAATGATAGCCTAATGATTTTAGTTTCCCAACAAATATATCCCTCTTACCAAGTAATTTGGGTTCAGAATCAGGGAAATCTGGGTATCATTAATAGTTACTAGATCAAAGAATTTACTAAGTACTTGCCAAGAGTCCAACCCTTGTGTTGGACCAACCTTTACCTGTTTGTCTCTAGATTCTACAAAGGGAAACTTCCAGAAAAGCTCTTGATAATGAGCAGTGATCACAGGAGCCCAGACTGCTTCAAAATTTCCTGAATTATTTCTGGGCTCCTCAGTGAAGAATCAGACAAAGGCTCAGAAGACTACCACTTCCCACCGAGTTCCCCTCACGCTTCCAGGCACCAGGGGCCCCGCTGGGACGGCTATGGACCTGAGAATGCCAAGTCATGTAGCCCGTGGCAGGTGGAGAAGGCCTCGTTGATCTGGGGCTCATGGTGTCACAAAGGTCCCAGAGCAGCTGTGTTTGGCTCTCCATAGAAACTTGTCAAATAGGTATGCTTTTAGTCTCTGGAAAGGCCAAAATGGAAAGATATGGAAGCAAAAAGAGAATAATATAACAGCCATCTGTATACCTGCCATTTGCAATTAAGAAGTATTAACGTTTTACAATATTTCCTTCACACATTGTTGTTATAACATTATTGTAAATTTGAAGCCCATTGCTTTGTCCCACTCCAAATCATCCCCTCCTTCCCAAGAGACAACTATGAGGATTAATTTGATGTACAAGTCAAATATTTATATCTTATGAGTCAAATATTTATATCTTGAATTCATAAACCATATGCTGAAGTTTTAACAATTTTGTACAACTCTTGTTCAATATATTCATTTTTATGTAATTAGCTTAGGTTTCATTTAACATGCTGTTTTCTAAAGTCCCTGTCGGCCTATTTAAAACTAGTTCATTTGTTTAAATTGCTGAATTGTAGTCCACTGATAGATGCATTGTTGCTGCTGTTGTTTGGTCAGTAAGGTGTGTCCAACTCTTTGTGACCCCATGGGCTGTAGCGCTTCAGGTGCCTTTGTCTGTGGGATTACCATTTCCTTCTCCAGGAATCTTCCTGACCCAGGGATCAAATCTATGTCTCCTGCGTTGGCAGGCAGATTCTTCACAACTGAGTCAACAGGGAAGCCTGACAGCTGTATATGTTGGAAACCTATGCAGATTTGGATTTAGGAAGAAATAGCCAACATGTTGTACTGAGAAATCCATGGTTATCTCTGAATTAAGGCTATTTAATTGTTTATTTTTCCTTTCTGAGTTAAATTTGCCATTCTGTATACTTTTTCTTAGGATGAATCTTTATTTCACTTAGTTTTCTATATTGAATTTTATCATGCCATGGAATAACTTCTTTGATATTTTCATGTATTTCTGAACCTCAGGGAATATTATTGATTCTGATTTCCATGATCTATCACTGCAATTACCAAACGTTTTCATATATGCCTAAACTCAGCAGTAGAGTTGAGAAGATTAGTCAAATTCACTAGCAGAGCTTCAGACCTGCCACCTCTTTCATTATGCATCTAATTATTCTCTGTCTTCTATAGGAATTCTCAAGTACAAAATTGGTTTTATCAAGTACTCAGTACCTCTTTCCTTTCTAGAAATGAGAATCACATAATTGATTGTGTTTTACTTTTGTCTTGACCACTGGGAAGCTCAGAACCAGATTCATTGCTGAGATAGAATTGTGGCTTTTCCTTGGTGCTGAAGGTTTACTTGAGCTTCATTTAGCTATTTCATAAGATATTCCAAAATGATGCAGTTCATTTGTAAAAAGAGGCTATAATTTATGTAACCATAAAATTATTGTGCAAACTGGAGACTTTTAAAAATGAAAGGTGACAAAAAATAGTCAATATTACTTACTTTTTTGAGCCAATGTGTTTTTATATGGAGTGATCTCTCAATGAACTTTCTATAGTTCCGTGAGAAAAATATTCATATTCAGATGTAGTCTTATTTAAATGACTTTCACTTTTTGCAAAAGATGCAGGTTTTTTTTTTTTTT
>SJYX01003491.1:17683-33769 GCA_006410675.1 Oreotragus oreotragus
GGGAGGGGGGGGGAGGGGTTCATGTTTGGGAGTTCAAATAACAAATTTTTTAAAAATTAAAAAAAATAAACAAAAGAAAAAATTCTGGAGATGATAATCAAAAGATTTGGGTTTTATCCTTGCTTTCTAGGGCAAGTAGTTCCCTAATCTTCATTAACTTCTTTCTCAGATCAATTTATATGTTAAGTACTGACAAAACTGCTTCTAATATGAAATTAATATTTTTAGGCTGTTTATTAAAGTTTCCTATGGCAAAGTCTTAAAAAAATAAAACTATATTTTATCTATATACAATACAATTTTTAAATACACATTTATGTAATGGTATATGTGTATATACACATATGCACATAAATAGATATTTTTAATATAATTCAAATATATATAGTTCTGCTTTTGTACTTTTCTTAACAAGAGAGTTATTCTGATACAAACTAGTCCACTAGAGTTGGAAAAAGTATTTAGTCCCTATTTCATACATGAGGAGACTGAAGCATAGAAATGTTCAATGACTTTTCAGATTACTATGTTTAAGTAAAACATCTACTCATTTATTAAATATATATGTGTGTGTATATATGTGTGTGTATATATATATATATATTTTTATTAAGCACCTACTGTCTTGGGCATTGAGGATACAAAATTAATAAGCCAACACTTTGTGTTCCAAGATCTTGGAGTCGAGTGGACATCACTTATAATTCAACATAGCCAGTGCAGTTACTGAGGAAGGTACTTCTGGGGCTCAGCTTAGGGTTTATCATGCTCACCTGCACTTCTTTCTCCATATAAAGTTCCTCCCTGGTGTATGATCAGAATCTGTGATTTTTCACCTCTCACCTCTCAAACAGTGCCCGGGGCAAGGCAGGTCCTCCATAAACACTCCTCGTATCGAGTTTAACTAATTCTCAAACAGGGAAGAAGGAAGCTAGGATAGTGTGAAGGCCATGAGATGACAGAGATTATATTAGTAGGGCAGTTAGGAATCCGTGGCCCACCAACTGGGTCAATAACTCTGCATGAACATGGCAAGTCACTTCCTCTGTCTGAGCCTGGTTCAGGTTTAGGTTCCTCCAACCTCTCAGCAGGTTGGAGAGGTTGGACTCTAGAACATCCTAAGATCTCTCCTAGCAATATGTTCCTGAAGTGAGTGTGGCCCAACAGAGAATGAATGACCACAGCTCACCCCAGTGTGTCCCCATGTGGCCGTCAGGGCCGCAGTACTGAGCCAGACGGGGTCAGACAAAACCCATCAGTCTCCCCAGCTTTCTCCCATGGAAAAATGAGGCGTGAAAAGGTTTTCCCGAGTTGCCCTGGCAAATGCCAGAGATCTTCTCATGCAAGAGAAGCTGGCTAGAGAGGAGTAGAGCAGAGAGACATTTTCTGGGTCCTCTTCCTCTGGGACTGGCTCCAACCAGCCTGCTGTCCAAGCCCAGAGTTTACTCCTGTGTTTGAGAACATAGTGCTGTCTCCCTGGCGGCACAGCGCTCATCCTGGCTTGTGTATGGGAAGGAAGCTGAGTCCCTCTGCTTGTTCGGCTGAGGGAGGCTCCTCTGTCCAGAGGCCCATTTCTGCATCTCCCTGGAGCCTGGACATTCTCACAAAGGTGTCCAGAGAAACAAGTGGACATAGACTCACCATCAGCCAATTAGTAGGAGAGCTCTTTACTCCCCGAGAGGGCAACTGTCCCCAAAAGGCTCTGTCAAAGCACAGAGGAGTTGGAACAAAAGCAACAAGGGATGGTGTAGAGGTGCAGCCGGCTCACCTCCTTTTATAAACGAAAGATGGGCCCAGAGAGGGCCAGTGGCTCTCCTGAGGTTGCACCGTTGACTTGCAATGTGGGGCTAAGTTTAGTATCACAGTGAAACAGTGCACCAGCCTCCTGGGCCAGGAGCATGACTTGACTTTGTTATTGGATCACACAACCAACTTTGGGGCCCTTTTCTCATCACAGGTCCTGGGGGCAGCAGAGCCCACCAGCCACCCAGCATTCCAGGGCTGGGTTCCCACACAAACTCTGAAGTCAGCCAGGGCCAATATCGGGGCCCAGTGATGTATTTCCAAACATCCAACTAGAGAAGTGGGAGGAGGGAGACAGGCAGCCAAGGTTGCTTTTGTGGATTCTGTAGTCACTGACCTAAATTTCACACTTGGGGAAGAATTTTGAAAAAAAAGGAAGAACTGCCACAGGTAATACTGATACAGTAGAGAAAGTGCTGAGGATATGAAATGCCTGACTGGGGTCTTTGAAATGTCTGTTTTAATTGGACATGTCTCTTCAGAACCTGCTGGTGGCAGGCCCATCATGGGCTGCTTTTAATCAGTGAAATTCACATTTCCCCACTGCAACTGAACACAGAAGAAAGAGCAATGGGGCAGGGGCCAAGGGGGAGGAGGATGTGATTCCAATTTGAAATACCTTAAAGTAGGAGAAGGGTTTTATTTGAAACAGAATTGCCAGGTTCATTCTACTTTATGCCTTCATGAGGAGATTCTTTTTTTTCCCTAAGGAGCAGGAGCCCAGAGTCATCTTCTGGCCCATTTTCTCCTCTTTTTCTAGAATATATGTGTATGTGGGTATCCTTCCTTCCCAAGGTTCCCAGCATCAGAGCTCACTGTTCCCAGTCCAAAGGGCAGTGGGTGTAGAGACGTGTCAGGGGTTCATGGTGGAAAGGAAGAGAAGCAGGAGGGATCAGGCAGGAGCAGAGAAGCCCTTGGCCTGGGACTCAGACCCTGGGACTCACAGCCAGACCTGCACCTTCCTTCTTTAACTTCAGGAAAGAGAATCTCTGGTCAGGATAGAGAATCAAATGGGGGACCTGGATTATCCTTACACTCATTTATACACTTGACAAATGTTGGTTGGATAGAGCTACTCATGGCTCAACACTGGGACTCACACATTATAGCCTAAAGGGTCCCATTTCTGGAGTGAGTCAGAGGTCTAGGTCCTAAGTTCATCTTGGGACCACCCTGTAGCAGATCCAAACACTTGGGAAAGTCTCAGGGCCAACAGTGGTACCTGGAGCCTATGAGCATCAGACTATGGAGTATGCTATGAACTACCTACATCCTGAGGGCAGCCTCAGAGCCATTTGAGATTGAGATATAGATGTAGGGAGAAGTAAGAAGGGAGAGACATAGGGTGGAGAGAGTGCATGCTGTCAGCTATAGAATCCAAACAACTAGCAGAGAGACTCTTTTGAGCCTATAGCTTAATCTATAAGGAACAGGCCAGGTGGGGTGGAATGATACCTACCTCTGGTTTTCCTATTTCTGATTTAAGGATATTCAAATCAGATTCTTTCAACAGTTACTTAATAAGCACTCATGTTGTGTCGGACTGTAAGGTGATTCAGTTATACATATATATTCTTTTTCAGATTCTTTCCCCTTATGGATTATTATAAAATATTGAGTATAGCTCCCTGAGCTATACAGTAGGTCCTTGTTTATTTTATATATAGTATTGTGTGTATTTTGGGCTTCCTTATTGGCTCATCAGTAAAGATTCTGCCTACAATGTAGGAGCCACACGAGATGCAGATTTGATCCCTGGGTTGGGAAGATCCCCTGGAGGAGGGCATGGCAACCTACTCCAGTATTCTTGCCTGGAGAATCCCATGGACAGAGGAGCCTGGGAGGCTACAGTCCATAGGGTAGCAAAGAGTCGGACAACTGAATTGACTTAACATGCGTGCAGTGTGTATATCTTAATACCAAGTTCCTAATCTATCCTTCCCCTGAAAGTCTCTACCTTCTGTTTTGGGAGAAGGAAGCTGACAGTAGACATGTAAGTAAATAAATAATACATAACAAGAAACAAGAGAATTTCAGGTAGATAGATGCTAAGAAGAGAAAGAGATGTGTTCAAGAGGGAGTGACTGGGGTGAGGACTGAATTGGATGAGAAGGTGGAAGAGGGCCACCAGTGGGAGTTGACAGTCAAGCTGAGAGATGGGAAGGAGCTGACAAGAGGGTACCGGTGGGAATAGGCACAAGCAAAAAGCAACAAAGGCAAAAAGCAACCCATTCAGCATGTCTGAGGGCCAGCAAGAAGGCCAGTGTGGCTGGAGCAAAGTAAATAAGGGGGAGCGTGCAGAAACGAGAGCAAAGTGGGGGTCTGTGCTTGACTCATGGAGAGCCTAGATTTTGCATCATGCTCAATCCCTGAATTCAGGGATCTGTGTCTCTTCCTCTTCCTCTGTGGCTGCCTGGCCAATAGAAATCAGGAAACATGACGCTGTGTCAGGTTTTAAAAGACAGCTTCTACTTCCTGTCTCTTAGAAACTTACTCTTGGAACCCATGCTACAAGGAAATCCAAACAGCTCCTTGAGAGATTCACAAAGGGGAACAGAAATTCTAGGATAAGAATTCAAGCTGAGCTCTCAGAAAACAGAGGGTATCAATGTGTGAGCCGTGGGAGTGGACCAGTCAAGCAGTAACCAGTTCTCAGTCTCCCGAGGCAATGGAAATAACAGCAAAAATTAACAAACGCGACCTAACCAAACTTATAAGCTTTTGTACAGCACAGGAAACTGTAAACAAAAGGAAAAACAACCTACAGACTGGGAGAAGATATTTGCAAATACCGTGATCAAAAAGGGCTTAATTTGTAAAATATACAAATAGCTCATACAACTCAATAACAGAAAACCAAACAACCTAATCAAAAAATGGGCCTATGACCTAAATACATGTCACTAAAGATGGACTACAGAGAGCCAACAGGCACACTGAAAAAAATGTTCATCATCACTAATTGTTAGAGAAATGCAATCAAAACTACAATGAGGTACCACCTTCCACTGAACAGAAAGGCCATCATTAAAAAGTCTATAAATAAATGGTAGAGAAGGTGTGGGAAAAAAGGGAACCCACCAACAGTGGCCTTTAAAAAGCTAAAAGTAGAGTTGTCATATAATCCAGCAATTGCACTCCTGGGCATATATCTGGAAAAAACCATAATCTGAAAATATACATGCTCCCCAGTGTTTATTGCAGCACTATTTACAACCTAAATATCCATCAAGAGATGAATGGATAAAGAAGTTGTGGTACATTCATACAGTGGAATACTATTCAGCCATCAAAAGAATGAAATGATGCCTTTTGTAGCACATGTATGGACTTAGAGATTCTCATGCTAAGGAAGTAAGTCAGATTAAGACAAATAGCATATGATATCACTTCTATGTAGAATCTAAAATATGACACAAACGAACCTATCTACAAAGCTGAAACAGAGTTACAGACATAGCGAACAGTCTTGTGGTTGCTAAGGAGGGAGGAAGAGTTGGGGAAGGATAAACTGGGATTTGGGGGTTAGCAAATGCAACTATTATATATAGAATGGAGAAACAGCAAGACCCTACTGTAGAGCATAGAGAACTATAGTCAGTATCCTGGGATAAACCATGATGGAAAAGAATATGAAAAGAAAGTGTATATATATTTACATATATGCCCATATACATATATATATATATATATATATATATATAAANGTGGTGATTGCAGCAATGAAATTAAAAGACACTTACTCCTTGGAAGGAAAGTTATGATCAACTTAGACAGCATATTAAAAAGTGGAGACATTACGTTGCCAACAAAGGTCTGTCTAGTCAAGGCTATGGTTTTTCCTGTGGTCATGTATGGATGTGAGAGTTGGACTGTGAAGAAAGCTGAGTGCCGAAGAATTGATGCTTTTGACTGTGGTGCTAGAGAATATTCTTTAGAGTCCCTTGGACTGCAAGGAAATCCAACCAGTCCATTCTAAAGGAGATTAGTCCTGAGTGTTCACTGGAAGCACTGACACTAAAGCTGAAACTCCAATACTTTGGCCACCTCATGTGAAGAGTTGAGTCATTGGTAAAGACCCTGATGCTGGGAGGGATTGAGTGCAGAAGAAGGGAAGCATCACTGATTCGATGGACATGAGTTTGAGTGAACTCTGGGAGTTGGTGATGGACAGGGAGGCCTGGCGTGCTGCAATTCATGGGGTCGCAAAGAGTCAGACACAACTGAGCGACTGATCTGAATTGAACTGAACTGAATCAAAGAGTCTTCAGATATCAAGTAGTGTTGATGGAAAATCCAGGCCTGACTATATTCTCTTGTGAGGTTCTTAATATAGCTACCATCCTGCCTACCCCCAAGGGCTCTCTTTCACTCTTGCCTAGAAATTTTGGACCATTGGACAAAACCCCGAGAAGAACTGTTAAATGATCCTGTGAACAATTCTGAGGAAATCTGGTGCATTGATGGAAGAAGGTTTGCCTTGGATAGAAAAAGACGAGCCAGATATGCAGTAGTCTCCAATTTGAGACCATAGAGACTAAACCTTTGCCACCAGGTACTTCTGCCCAATTAGCTGATCTAATACCCCTGACTTGAGCTTTAGAGCTGGAAAAAGGAAAGAGAGTAGCTATTTACACTGATTCCAAGTATGCCTTTCTGGTGCTACAAGCACATGCTGCTATTTGGAAAGAAAAAGGCCACGTGACCACCTGAGGATCCCTAGTCAGATATGATGATCAAATCCTTAGACTCTTCGAGCATTGCTCAATGATTTTTCAGGCTCCCATTGTAAAGGACACTGAAAAAGGAGCATGGAAGTGGCATGAGGGAACCAAGCAGCCGATCAGGCAGCTAAGAGAGCAGCTCTTACAGAACAATGTAAGTCACTACAGAACAATGATCTAACAGGGTTTGCCACCTTAGTTCCACAGACTAATTTGCCAAAAACTCCTTCATATACTGAAGGTATGACTCTTAAAGCTAAGAGTGAGGGCTTTTGAGAAGATCATATGGGGTGGTTCCAAAAGGAAGGACTCTTTTTTTCTACCCGGGAGCATCCAATGGAATTTGGTTAACTCCTTATTTTCCATCACACATTTAGGGGGAAAGATCCTCCAAAGATTACTAGAAAGGTCTTTCAGAGGAACAGGTCTCCAAAAAAACTGCTTCATGAAATCATTCTGAGATTCAGTCTGTCCAAGTCACTACAAAGTGACAATGGGGCGTCATTTACTTCTAAGGTCACCTAGTGGGTTTCTAAAGCATTGGGCATTGCTTATGATCTCCACTGTGCCTGGAGGCCTCAGTCTTCAGGATAAGAGCCAACCAATTGTTAAAATCAGCAATAAAAAAGATAACCTAGGAGACCTCCCTGCAATGGAAAGAGGCTTTACCAATAGCTCTCCTCTGTACTCATATTGCCCCTAAGGAAATGGCTGGTCTTAGTCCTTTTGAGATGCTATATGGGAGACCTTTTTTTTTTATGTCAATGACCTCTTCTTAGACCCAGAGGCTCAGACCCTTCAGTCTTATACCATGGCCATTGGGCAATTCCAACAGGATATACGCTTGTGAGGTGTCAACCAGGACCCAAAAGATTCTAAAGAGTCACCATTATATGCTCCATGGACTGAAGTCCTAATTAAAGTCTGGAATGATGGGTCCCCAAAGGCTGAACTCCAGCTCACATGGAAGGGCCTCTACTCTGTAATACTTTCTACCCCAAAAGCAGTCAACGTACAAGGACATGACTCCTAGATTCACTACTCATGAGTCAGGCCATGGAAGAAAACAGAAGAGGACACTCAATACACCTGTGAGCCCCTGGGAGATATCAGATACCTATTCAGGACTACAAATGAATGTCAATCTAATGAACACCCTCAAAATTAAGCTTCTGGGGATAAGATTTCTCTGAAGAGCCAACATAGCTTGGCAGGGGTTGTACTCCAAAAAGGGAGATTGATCTCATGATTCCTGAACAAGGAGGGACTTGAGCCATCATGAATGAGACATGTTGCTTCTGGGTGAATACCTCCAGCTAAGTTAAAGTCTCACAGTCCTTAAGAAAAACATTCAGATCCTACAGGATTTCAAAGAACAAGCTTGAGAGTTCTCAGGGTGGCTACAATCTCTCTTTAGGGGATCCTTTTCCTGGCGTGGGGTAATTTGGAGTTGGCTAAGCCCCTACTAATCCTTATTATAAACATATTGATGCTGTTTATGGTTTTTCCATATATTATCAGTTGTATAACCCATTTTGTCTCTGCCCAGAACAACAAGCTACAACACGCAGTGCCAGTTCAACAAAGATATATAAAACAACAGTCAACCATGGGGAATATCACTCACACTTACATGGACTAATCTAGAGCCAGACATCTTGGAATGTGAAGTCAAGTGGGCCTTAGAAAGCATCACTAAGAACAAAGCTAGTGGAGGTGATGGAATTCCCGTTGAGCTGTTTCAAATCCTGGAAGATGATGCTGTGAAAATGCTGCACTCAATATGCCAGCAAATTTGGAAAACTCAGCAGTGGCCACAGGACTGGAAAAGGTCAGTTTTCATCCCAATCCCAAAGAAAGGCAATGCCAAAGAATGCTCAAACTACCGCACAATTGCACTCATCTTACATGTTAGTAAAGTAATGCTCAAAATTCTCCAAGCCAGGCTTCAGCAATACCTGAACTGTGAACTCCCTGATGTTCAAGCTGGTTTTAGAAAAGACAGAGGAACCAAAGATCAAATTATCAACATCTGTTGGATCATGGAAAAAGCAAGAGAGTTCCAGAAAAACATCTATTTCTGCTTTATTGACTATGCCAAAGTCTTTGACTATGTGGATCACAATAAACTGGGGAAAATTCTGAAAGAGATGGGAATACCAGACCACTTGACCTGTCTCTTGAGAAATAAGTATGCAGGTCAGGAAGCAACAGTTAGAACTGCACATGGAACAACAGGCTGGTTCCAAATAGGAAAAGGAGTACATCAAGGCTGTATATTGTCACCCTGCTTATTTAACTTCTATGCAGAGTACATCATGAGACATGCTAGACTGGAAGAAACACAAGCTGGAATCAAGATTGCTGGGAGAAATATCAATAACCTCAGATATGCAGATGACACCACCCTTATGGCAGAAAGTGAGGAGGAGCTAAAAAGCCTCTTGATGATGAAAGTGAAAGAGGAGAGTGAAAAAGTTGGCTAAAAGCTCAACATTCAGAAAAAGAAGATCATGGCATTTGGTCCCATCACTTCATGGGAAATAGATGGGGAAACAGTGGAAACAGTGTCAGACTTTATTTTGGGGGGCTCCAAAATCACTGCAGATGGTGACTGCAGCCATGAAATTAAAAGACGTTTACTCCTTGGAAGAAAAGTTATGACCAACCTAGAAAGTATATTCAAAAGCAGAGACATTACTTTGCCGACTAAAGTCTGTCTAGTCAAGGCTATGTTTTTTCTTGTGGTCATGTATGGATGTGAGAGGAGGACTGTGAAGAAGGCTGAGTGCCGAAGAATTGATGCTTTTGAACTATGATGTTAGAGAAGACTCTTGAGAGTCCCTTGGACTGCAAAGAGATCCAACCAGTCCATTCTGAAGGAGATCAACCTTGGGATTTCTTTGGAGGGAATGATGCTAAAGCTAAAACTCTAGTACGTTGGTCACTTCATGCGAAGAGTTGACTCATTGGAAAAGACCCTGATGCTGGGAGGGATTGGGGGCAGGAGGAGAAGGCGACGACCAAGAATGAGATGGCTGGATGGCATCATGGACTCAATGGACGTGAGTCTGGGTGAACTGCGAGAGATGGTAATGAACAGGGAGGCCTGGCATGCTGCGATTCATGGGGTCGCAAAGAGTCGGACACAACTGAGCGACTGAACTGAACTTAGATGGACGCTGCCATAAGGACCCTGTGGCCTGAGACTAGCAAGAGAGGGAGACCCAGCGCCCCTCACCATCCCATTTCATCAGGAAGTAGCCAGAGAGACCTCAACACCCCTATTCCCAAAGAATTGGGCCTCCCATCTCTTGAGGGGAGAAAGGTAGGTAGAATAGGAAAAAGGAGTCCAGAATGGCAGTGGCTAAAAGACAAAGAAAGGAATAAGCTGGCAAAAATAGAACAAAGGAAGGTCCAAGGACCAGAGTGATAAATTCAGGTAAAACAAACAGCCCTCCTGGCTAGCCCAGTTTACATCAGGCAGGCTCAAGGGGAGGAAAATAGAAAAAAACATATAAAAAGAGAAGCCAAAATTGAGTCAGGGGCCTCTCTTCTCTTTGCATCTTTTGGGTCGGCCCATCCTCAGGCCCTTTGGACTGCAAGGAGATCCAGCCAGTCCATTCTGAAGGAGATCAGTCTTGGGTTTTCTTTGGAGGGAATGATGGTGAAGCTGAAACTCCAGTACTTTGGCCACCTCATGCGAAGAGTTGGAAAAGACTGATGCTGGGAGGGATTGGGGTCAGGAGGAAAAGGGGATGACAGAGGATGAGATGGCTGGATGTCATCACTGACTCAATGGACATGAGTTTGAGTGAACTCCAGGAGTTGGTAATGGACAGGGAGGCCTGGTGTGCTGCAATTCATGGGGTTGCAACGAGTTGGACACGACTGAGGGAATGAAATGAACTGAATTGAACTGGCCCTCATGCCTCAAGGATGTATTTTTCCTTTGCTTGCCAAACAAAACTGAGCTGTAATGCTGGTCCATATGGTGCTTCAAATTTTTGCTGTGGTCAGACAGAACCAAGGAAATTACAAACTCCCCAACAGTTGTATGGCATCATCAACATAATGGACATGGGTTTGAGCAATCTCTGGGAGACAGTGAAGGACAGGAAAGCCTGGCATGCTGCAGTGTATGACTTAGCGACTGAATAGCAACATATAACGGAGAAGGCAATGGCACCCTACTCCAGTACTCTTGCCTGGAAAATCCCACGGATGGAGAAGCCTGGTGGGCTGCAGTCCATGGGGTTGCTAAGAGTCGGACACGACTGAGCGACTCCTCTTTCACTTTTCACTTTCATGCATTGAAGAAGGAAATGGCAAACCATTCCAGTGTTCCTGCCTGGAGAATCCCAGGGACAGGGGAGCCTGGTGGGCTGCCATCTGTGGGGTTGCACAGAGTCGGACACGACTGAAGCGACTTAGCAGCAGCAGCAACATATAAGACTGACTGTTAAGTAATGCAAATAGATAAAACAATTCTAAGACAATTGATTTCACATTTGCTAATTTATAAGGCACAAATTATAATTTTTTAAGTGATAAATAGCTCTTTCACACTTCTTTGGGTAGCAGTACATATTTATGAATAAATAATAGTTGTATAAATGTGTACTGAGGGGAAAATTGAAAATAATTAAGTTTAATTAGAAGCTGAATTAGAAACTGATTTGGATAAGGGAATGACAGTTTAAGCTATGTATAGTTTTATTGTTGTTGTTATTGTTATTGTTGTCATTGCTTTTTTTTGAATTCCTAAGACTCCCAGATGGAGATCTACTAACTGCATATTATCATGGTTATTATTAGCATTGCTATTTTAGATGATGTGACATGTATGATAAGCTCAACTGTGATCCCAGAAACATGGATTCATTCTATATTTTCCTCTTCTAAAATTAACTGTATTCATTTTAATAAAATGGCACATAAATGGAGATTTATCATATAATTATAGGGAAACTATTCACTATTTTAGAACAAGAATTGACTTGTTTTATAGTTTAAGACACCTCTGACTGTCTCCTGCTGCTTGCTCACATTATTAACTGCATTTTTCCTGCAGGGGGTTTTGTATCCATCAGGGTTTAGGCAGAAAAACAGACACAATTTTACATTTTTTAAAAAAGAGAAAATGTCATGCAGGGAATTGGCTACACATTTTCAGAAAAACAGCTCACACTTGAGATTAACAATTGTAGGAAGCCATTAAGCTAAGCTAATGGTTTAGATGAAGAAAACAGACCAGCCCTCCTGGAGGCCAGAACCTGGGTTCCCTGGGGATGAAGCAACCAGGGTGTGCTCCTCTCCACAGCAAAACCCTGGAGAGATAGAGCCTGGGTAAAAGAGGAATGGGTAGAAAAACCTGGCTTTGCTTAGGTTCTACCCTCTCATCTGGCTAAATGCCTTTGTTGAAAGTAAACAGGCATGACTGAAAAAAGGACCAGCTACCCTGAGATGCAAAGCAGAGCAAGGAGGAAGACAAGGCCATGGATGTGTATGACGCCCCAGTGCATTTGCAGTTTTCTTCTGCCCAGACACCTCTGATTCGGCTCTGGCTTGTCTATAAGGAAAGCTTCATATTGAAAGCAACATAAAGGTACAGGTCTTTCCATCTTGGAGACAATATTTTTCTAAGAAATTTTAAAACATAATATATGAGCTGAGTACTGAATGTTCTTTCTCCTTAATGACACAACAGTGATCAACAAGAAAGTCCAGGTAATCTAATTATGTTCAAAATATATTTGTTCTGTTGCCTAAAGATAATGAGTAGATAAACTTATAGGCTTTCTTAAAGCCATTCAGAAAAGTTACAGAATATGAAGTTTTCTTAAATTCTCTTTGGCACTGCAGCACAAATGGTAAACAAGACTGAGCACTATTTAAAAGTAGTGAGGCTATCCTATACAGTTGGTGGGGATGTAAATTGGTGCAGCCATTTTGGAAAACAGTATGGAGTTCCTCCAAAAACTAAAAATAGCATTGCCATATGGTCCAACACTCTCACTCCTGGGCATATATCCAGAAAAAGGTATAATGCAAAAAGATACATCCACCCCTATTTTCACAGCAGCACTATTCACCAAGACATAGCCAATCAAAATGTCTATTGACAGATGAATGGATAAAGAAGATGTAATATATATACATACAAAGGAATATTACTCATCCATAAAAAAGAATTAAATAATGTCATTTGCAGGAACATGGATGGGCCTAGAGATTATCATACTAAGTGAAGTCAGAGAAAGATAAATACAATGATATCACTCATGTGTATTCTAAAGTATAACACAAACTAGCAAAACATTGTAAATCAAATATTGTTACTGTTGTTTAATCTCTGAGTAGTGTCCAGCTCTTTTGTGAACCAATGGTCAGCAGCTCACCAGGATCCTCTACCTATGGGATTTCCCAGGTAAGAATACTGGAGTGGGTAGCCATTGCTTTCTCCAGGGGATCTTCCCAACTCAGGGATCAAATCTTCATCTCCTGCATTGACAGATGGTTTCTTTACCACCAAGTCACCAGGGAAGCCCCAAATCAACTATAATATAAAATGAAAATCAGACTAAGCACTAAAAAATAAAATAAGTTATGACACAAGTGAACTTATTTACAAAACAGAAACAGAGTCACAGACATAAGAAATGAATTTATGGTTACCAGAGGGGAAACGGAATGTGGGAGGGAAAAATTACAAGCTTGGAATTAGCAAATGCAAACTACTATATATAAAATAGATAAACAAAATATATCACAGGAAACTATATTCAATATATTATAATAAACTGTAATGGGAAAGAACATAAAAAAGAAAATGTGCACATGTTTATGGGTTTTCCCAGGCAGCACTAGTGGTAAAGAATGCAAGGGATTTCAGTTAAGTCTGTCAATCTTGTCTGACACTTTGTGACCCCATGGACTTCAGCATGCCAGGCTTCCCTGTCCATCACCAACTCCTGGAGCTTGCTCAAACTCATGTCCATCGAGTCAGTGATGCCATCCAACCATCTCATCCTCTGTCATCCCTTTCTCCTCCTGCCTTCAATCTTTTCCAGCTTCAGGGTCTTTTCAAATGAGTCAGTTCCTTGCATCAGGTGGCCAAAGTATTGGAGTTTCAGCTTCAGCAACAGACCTTGTAATGAATATTCAGGACTGATTTCCTTGAGGATTGATTAGTTTGATCTCCTTGCAGTCTAAGGGACTCTCAAGAGTCTTCTCCAAAACCATAGTTCAAAAGAATAAATTCTTTGGTGCTCAGCTTTCTTTATAGTCCAACTCTCACATTCCATACGTGACTACTAGAAAAACCATAGCTTTGACTAGTCAGATCTTTTTGGTAAAGTAATGATTCTGCTTTATAATAGCGGGAGACATAAGAGAAACTGCTGGAGACATAAGAGATGCTGATTTGATCCCTGAGTCTGGAAGATGCCCTGGAGAAGGGTATGGCAACCCTCACCAGTATTCTTGCCTGGAGAATCCCATGGACAGAGGAGCTTGGCAGGTTGCAGTCCAAAGGGTCTTAAAGAGCTGAACACAACAGAAGCGACTTAACACACATGCCACACATGCATATATGTGCATAATTGAATCACTTTGCTGTACGCCAGAACTAATATAATATTGTAAACCAGCCATACTTTATTTTATTTTTTAAAGTAGACATGATACATACTATTCAATAACTTTTGCAACAGGGAAGAGGGTCTAGTGTGGACAAAATTCAATGTTGCTGAAACAAAAGGCTAGAGACTTTTTAAAGGCTGAAATGTGTGAAGGAAAAGGTGCTGAGATGTATTAAGGGGGTTGATCCAGTGATAGACTAGACCATCTGGGTTTGTTAATTGGCAGTCATCCAAAGGAGAGAAATAACCTCCTAGCTTTAGGACAGGAGGCAGTCCTGTTAAGTTAGAGCAAGTCTCCCATTAATTCAAGCCTTTATACTCCTCAGGGACTGGGAGGGAGACGGAAAGCTTTCTCTGAATGTTCACATTTCAAAAAGACAGCTTTCAAGTCCTTGGGGAAACAGTTTGTGGAGGTAGATTTACATCTCAAAGAGCAGAGAAGGGATTCATAATTATTAGCTTTCGAAAGAAACTACTCTAAGAAGGGGTTCACAGCCTATCTGCCTATCATCAGATTTTGGCTGGAACAAATAGTAAATCTTCTGCTAGGCATTTTAAGGAGACCTGGGGTCATTCTAAGGATATGAAAGAAATCTTGCCAGAGTCTGGGCACATCTTTAGTGCAGTGATCTGGACAGAGTTATGAGATCGACATTTTCATCAGCTCTTTGTCAATCACACTTGGATAATTTAAAATTTTTCTATAAGTTCTTTGCCCCCACCTCAAGCCAGATTTTTTTTTTTTAGCCAGTCTCCATCACAATACTTATTAGATGGTCTTGTACTATGTATTTGAAATATCAGAATCTCTACCTATACAAAGTAAACATTCAGAGAGAAGCGTCTCCATTCACTTTTCCAGTCTCATTATTTAACATGGAACAAGTATAAATAATAATTTTTAAACTGTATTAAATTTTATTGCATACACCCAGTACTCTGATAATTGTGACTATTGCCTCATATTATTTAATCTTCCCTGTGGTTTTATTCAGGAAAGGCCTCAGTTCAGCTCAGTCACTCAGTCGTGTCCGACTCTTTGGGACGCCATGAATCACAGCACGCCAGGCCACCCTGTTCATTACCATCTCCCGGAGTTCACTCAGACTCATGTTCATTGAGTCCGTGATGCCATCCAGCCATCTCATCCTTGGTCGTCCCTTTCTCCTCCTGCCCCCAATCCCTCCCAGCATCAGGGTCTTCTCCAATGAGTCAACCCTTCACATGAGGTGGTCAAAGTACTGGAGTTTCAGCTTTAGCATCATTCCTTCCAAAGAAATCCCAGGGTTGATCCCCTTCAGAATGGACTGGTTGGATCTCCTTGCAGTCCAAGGGACTCTCAAGAGTCTTTTCCAACACCACAGTTCAAAAGCATCAATTCTTTGGCACTCAGCCTTCTTCAGAGTCCAACTCTCACATCCATACATGACCACAGGAAAAACCATAGCCTTGACTAGATGGACCTTAGTCGGCAAAGTAATGTCTCTGCTTTGGAATATACTGTCTAGGTTGGTCACAACTTTCCTTACAAGGGGTAAGAGTTTTTTAATTTCATGGCTGCAGTCACCATCTGCAGTGATTTTGGAGCTCCAAAAAATAAAGTCTGACACTGTTTTCCCATCTATTTCCCATGAAGTGATGGGACCGTATGCCATGATCTTCGTTTTCTAAATGTTGAGCTTTAAGTCAACTTTTTCACTCTCCTCTTTCACTTTCATCAAGAGGTTTTTTAGCTCCTCTTTACTTTCTGCCATAAGGGTGGTGTCATCTGCATATCTGAGGTTATTGATATTTCTCCCGGCAATCTTGATTCCAGCTTGTGTTTCTTCCAGCCCAACATGTCTCATGATGTACTCTGCATAGAAGTTAAATAAGCAGGGTGACAATATACAGCCTTGACATACTCCTTTTCCTAT